>CM010927.2:290660835-290710264 GCA_002915635.3 Ambystoma mexicanum | reverse complement strand
ACAGTACGAACAGGTGTGTTGTTCTTCAGGACACCTCCATTTTCGTTTATGTACGAACATTTCAGAACACTCGCACTGTCCGCGGACACTTTTATTGTTTTTTTTTTTTTTTTAAACGGAAACTATTCACAATACAATATAAAAATTAAACTTTATTTTACATATATTAATAATTTATGACAGAGAAGGTGAGGCAGAAACAGAAACAAAAACAGGAGAATTTGGGGTTTCAACATGATTGGTGCTAGGTGAAGAAGGGATGGAAATCTCATCAAAACGTTTTGGATTATGGAGAGGGTTTGGGGATAATTGACTGGGATATGGTGAGGAGGGACAAGTACATGTGGGGCAATGGTACGAGGTTTTTGGTTTGAAATGATTTTCTACAAAAGTTTTTAAATTATTAAAATTAGCCAACAATACATCCATTTTTTCTTCTATATTGTGAAGACTGTTATCCATAACAGGGTTTTCTGAAGTGTTTTCTATTCTGGTATGCTCTGTACAAAAAAATTATATATATGTTAAATGTATATATATAAAAAAAAAAATGGTTTATATTATAAGTGTTTACCATTAGTTTCACTATCTTGTGACATTTCTTCATGTGGGAAGTTGTCCTCTAGCCATTCCAGAGTACTAGACATTTCTGTGAGAAAAAAAAAAAAGATAATATTTTTTTTTTATATCTAATACAGAAAGTTTATAAATATATGAGTAAAATGAAGTACACTTACTATTTCTGGTAAGTTAAGTCCTATGTATTCAGTGGGTCAATTCTTGTTCTCAGTTCTGTTGTGTCTGTGAGGTAATTATGTTGGAAGCCAGTTTATCTTCTTGTGGTATATTCCATTTCAGAACATATTGTATTTAAATGAATGGTTAGTGTGTTACATATATGGGTTACATTTGTGATGTCATCTTTGATGTCCTGGGTGTTAGTCTTAGCAGTGCACGGTGGTGGCGCGAGTTATGGTTGCTTAGCTTACCATAACTGGCGAATTTCAAGGGTTTTTCGGATTTACTTGGAACCATAACGTCCCTTTAACAAAGTTTTTCACTGAATTTCATAGGTTTTTAGTAGCGCAACTTAACCATAACGTCCATTTAACAAGTTTTTTCACTGAATATAATATATATATATATATATATATATATATATTTATTATCTCCCTTTACAGAGGGAATACAAGAAAGATCTTAAACCCTGGTATATATTATATACTATTGAATTCTGTTGGAGTGTCTTGTGAGATGTGAGTGGAGAATGCCCTCATAGTGTTTCTCTTCTGTGTGCTGCATCCAAGTATGATGTCATGGAATGTTGATGACAGTGTTCCTTGTTGAGGTTTAATAAATGTTCTAATGTTGTCAGTTGGAGAAAGAGCTGAAGGAGAGGAGTCTCTCAATGTTGGGGGTCTTCTTATGTTGTTATATTCTAATTAAAACTTAAGAATCACTTACCTGTCTGCACCAGCCTCTTCATAACAATGGCGACGAGGATGGGATAAGTGGCCACAGCGGATAGGTGAGAGGAGACCCCCAGCAGCCAGCCATACCTGCCTAGCTCCGGAAGGCCGCTGAGTGACCCTCGGAGGGACGATCTTCACCGCCCCAAAGCCTGGGTGAGGAGGAGCGGCGGCCCCATCCCAGTCAGTAGGAGCCGCAGTTCGCTGTGGCTGCTCAGCATCACTTGTGCGTTGAGCGGGCCCCAGTGCGAACGACAGGACGACCGGTGAGGTCCATTGGCGTGGAGAGACCCACAAAGGAACGATTTGTACCGCCCCAGAGCCCCGGTGAAGAGAGGTGGCGGCCCGCCCCAGTCGGCAGGAGCCGCAAGTCGCCGTGGGCTGCTCCGCATCGCTTGCGTCGAGCGGCCTTCCTGTGTGAAAGACGGGATGACCGTCAGGAGCCTCACCAGTCCCACAAGGGACTGATCGATTTCGACTGGAGCAGGCGTGAAGGAAGAGTGGGAGCGAACGGCCCCGACAGGACCAGAGGCATAGGGGAGGTTGCTCCACCCCACTCCTGCGTCGAGCGGCCGCCTACCCTCATAAGTGTAGTCTACCGCTGTGCTGATCTGGCACCAACGGCACGGGGGAGGTTGCTCCGCTAGTCCCTGGTGCTGAGCGCCAACTATACACCTGCACCATTGCCAAGTAAGTGCAAGTTTTGTTTCCCGCGAATCACTGCACGGGACCATCCCCACGGATGTTCGATCCGAACTATAAGGAACACTGTCCGAAATTACTGTATTCCTTATAATAGAGGGTCAAGTTACATCAGGAGGGCACCATGCCATTACTGTAACAGATGTAATAGAGGGTCTATCAAAACTAATTCAGCTTCCTTCTGGGTACCATGCTGCTGCAAGTCCTTTGAGAGGGTGGAAGCTGAACTGTGGCAGCAAAGAGGGGTTCCAGTGATAGCAAAGGTGGTCCCAGCATCAGATTGTCCCAGCATCAAAAAGGAAAATCCTTTTGTGTCAACCTAGCAGAGAAGAGTTTTTTTTACAACAAGCACATAAGGTCTGTAGTTAGAAGTGCAACAAAAGAAAAGAAAAACACACTGCTCTGAACTAGAACTGTAACTGAAGACATGGCAGCTTTACCCGGCATATCTGGACCACCATATTTATGCCCACGCCAGGGGCGGCAAAAATTGCTTGGGCCCAATGGCGCAAAGGCTTTATGCAATTATATGAAGGCGGCCGGGGGAACGGCTTATTCCAGCGAAAGGAAGTGAGCGTTATTGCTTCATTTTTAGGTTACGAAGGCCAAAGAATTTTTGAGACTCTCCCTCATTTAGCAAGTGATGGAAGCGGGGATGAATTGAATGATTTCGAGTCGGCTCTGATGAGACGAGACAAACATTTCAACCCAAAAAGAAGCACGATTTTAGAACGTTACAATTTCCGCATGCGCGTACAAGCTCATGGGGAGTCTGTCGAAGACTATGTGACTGCCTCCGTCATCTGGCTCTAACGTGTAAGTTTCAGGGAAGTTTTGACGAGCACATCCGTGATCAATTCATGACACATTGTAGGTCAAATAAGATACGCGAGGAACTGTGGTTGAAGGACGAGCCGAACTTGGATGAGGTATTGGACTTAGCCAAACGAGTAGAACATTCGCTGGCATGTGTCGCCAAGCTATCAAAGGCCGAAGGAGGAGACTTTAAAGAAGCCAAGCCGGAAGTATTGAAGGTGAATGAAGGGAAGAACAAGAGGAAGGGAAGAAACAAACAAAAGGAGAGGAGTAATGCAGAAGAAAGAAGAAGCCAAGAGTCAACGCAAAGAGAAGATAAAAAGGATGAGAGGTTGTGCTATAGGTGTGCCAGTGCGACACATTTTGCTTCTTCGGTGGTGTGTCCAGGGCGGAAGGCGATATGCAATAAATGCAAAAGGAGAGGACACTTTGGGACGTGCTGCAAGAACTATCAGTTTGGCCAAATGAATCAAAGGAAAGTCCTATACGTGAATGAAGAGGAGGAAGGTGACACCGTACTGGCATTGCAAAATGTTATTGTGAACACTGTTAATGTTGTTGGTAGGGATGATGTCCCGGATGATTGTGAGCGCCCATATACTGTTTTGACAGTGAATGGATGCAAGGTGTCGATGATGGCTGATTCGGGGTCGAAGATCACTTTGATATCAAAATCCGCATTTGAGGATGAAATGAAAGGGGCAGTGTCAGCATTGTCGGTGCCAGACATAAGTCCAGGGGGGTACAATCAAGATAAGATTGAATTGCTGGGGTATGTCTGGAGTAAGTTTGAATTTAAAGGACGATGCTGTGAAGGGAAGGTGTATGTGACAAAGAAAGGTCAATCCTTGCTAGGATGGAGAGAGCAAAAGAATTTGGGAATCAGATTGGACCCCAACCATCCTGATCAAGTATTACAAGTATCAGAAGTGTGTTCGTCATGTAGCAAGTATGTGAGAGAGCATGGGAAGGTATTTGACGAGACATTGGGAAAAGTGAAGGGATTTCAGCATCAGATATTGTTGAAAAGAGGCAGTGTCCCCACCGTGGCGAAACTCAGGCCCGTCCCTTTTGTGTTAAGGGACAGAGTAAAGAAGGAATTGGAGAAACTTCTTAAATCAGGTGTGATCGAAAGAGCTGGGGGGGTCGAGTGGGTTTCCCCGGTCGTCATTGTGAGGAAAAGTTCAGGGGATCTGAGGTTGTGCGTTGATATGCGCGAATTGAATAAGTGTGTGTTGGTGGATAGACACCCACTACCCAACATGGGGGAATTATTAACTATGGGGTGGAGGGAAGTACTTTTCTAAACTGGATATGACGTCAGCATATCATCAGGTGGAGTTGGAGGAGGGATGTAGGAAAGTTACGGCGTTTGTGACACATGAAGGCGTGTTTCAATTTAGGAGGATGCCCTTCGGGTTAGCTTCTGCTTCTTCAGTGTTCCAGAAAATTATGGATCACTTGTTGAAGGGGGTGAGGGGTGTTTTCTGTTTTCAGGACGATGTGTTGGTGAGCGGAGTGACATTGGAGGAACATGACAGGAATTTGTGTAAGGTGTTGAAGATATTCGAGGAAAGAGGAATCACTCTTAAGGAAGAAAAATGCAAATTTGCTGTGACTAAGGTGGACTATTTAGGACATGAGGTGTCGGGAAATGGTATCAGACCCAAGGAAGAGATGGTGAATGCCATAAAGAGAATAGAAATACCTATTGATAAGAGTGAATTACGCTCTTTTTTAGGAATGACGGAGTTTTATCAGAAATTTGTGATAAACTATGCTGATAAAGTACATGAGATGAGAAAGATTTTGAGGAAAGGTGCTGAATTTGTGTGGAGTAGCCAGTGTGAGGCGGAATTCAATGGTATAAAAGAAGAGATAAACTTAGCCCAACCCTTAGGTTGTTTTGACACGAGAAAGCCATCCATCATCACTGTGGATGCGAGTGAATGTGGTTTAGGTGCGGTGTTATCTCAGAGACAAGACGACGGGTCTGAGGAGGTGATAGCCCATGCCTCGAGGGGTCTCAAGGGAGCGGAAGTGAGATATTCTGTCCTCCTGAGAAGGAGGCGTTGGCATGTTTCTGGGCGGTGGAGCGATTCAAAAACTTTGTGTGGGGTGTAGAGTTCGTAGTTCGGACTGATCATAAACCGCTTAAAGTCATATTCGAGAACAAGGGCCTCGATAAGGTTTCCCGCAGGGTGGCAGGATGGGTCACCAGAATGCAAACGCATTGTTTCAAGATGGAGGTCATTCCCGGGAAGGACAATGTATTGGCTGACAATTTATCAAGGATGAGAGTAATTGATTCTGGTGTTGTGGAAGATGTTTCTGGGCGGTGGAGCGATTCAAAAACTTTGTGTGGGGTGTAGAGTTCGTAGTTCGGACTGATCATAAACCGCTTAAAGCCATATTCGAGAACAAGGGCCTCCATAAGGTTTCCCGCAGGGTGGCAGGATGGGTCACCAGAATGCAAACGCATTGTTTCAAGATGGAGGTCATTCCCGGGAAGGACAATGTATTGGCTGATAATTTATCAAGGATGAGAGTAATTGATTCTGGTGTTGTGGAAGATGAAGAGTTGGAATTAGTGTTTGTTAACACAGAAGGTATAGTGTCCAAACAGGAGTGGTTGGAAGGGATGAAGAGTGATGAGAATATAAATAAAATTATTCCGTATGTTGTTTCCGCCGCATGGCCAAACAAAGTGGAAGTGGCAGAGGGCGCGAGGCCGTACTGGGAAGTGAAGGATGAATTGTCGGTCATCGGTGGGGTATTGTTCAGATGGGGAAGGGCTGTGGTTCCAGTTGGACTGAGGAAGAGGGTGATAGAGCTGGCACACAGTGGTCACATAGGAGTTACCAAGACCAAAGGGGTGTTGAGGGAAGACTATTGGTGGCCGGGCTTTGACAGGGAAATAGAAAATTGTTTAGAAAATTGTCAATTTTGTGTCAAGAGTGGGAAGGGATCAGTAGCTAAGAAGCAACCATTGGTGGACGTGGGTCTTCCGTCCAGGGTATGGAGTGATTTCGCCATGGATATCCTGGGTCCTGTGGAATTGGGTTATGGGCGTGGTAAGTTCATAGTCCTGGTGGTGGATCTGTTCTCCAGGTGGGTGAATTATAAAATTGTGAGAGATGTCACTGGAGAAACCATGATATAGACTTTGCAGGAGATATTTTCCAATGAAGGTCTGCCGGAAAGTTTGTTGACGGACAATGGTCCCCAATTTGTAGGGGGGGGACTTCACCAGCTATTTAAGGAAATGTGGAGTGCGTCACAAAAGGACTTCATTGTATCATCCCGAATCCAACGGTGTAGTTGAAAGGATGAATAGGTGCGTGATGGAGAGTGTTCGCATGGGGTAGGAATGTGGATTGGATAAGTTGGCTGTGATACAGAATAGGATCTGGGCCCTACGAATGGCGCCGCATTCAACGACAGGTCTGTGCCCGTTTGAGCTTATGAGGGGCAGGAGGCCATATTCCATGGCGTGTCCGCCGTGGCTGGGTAGGAGTAGGGAAACTGATCTGGTTATTGATGAGGTAAGAAAGTCGTTGGTGAGGAAGAAGTCTGAATGGGTGGCGTGTGAAAACCTGAAGAGAGGCAAGAAAGAGTTGCGCGTAGAGTGTGGAGATTGGGTTAGGATCAAGAAAGGAATTGTGAAAAGGAAAGGAGATTCTCTTTATTCGGATCCAGTCAGAGTTGTGGCGGTCATGAAAGGGGCCGTACGTGTGACTGGAGAGCAAGTGTGGAATAAAGATAAGATTGCTGCGGTCAGGAGAGGGCATATGTAGTATGTGTCGAGTACTGGACCAATTTAAGTGAGTTATTGAGGTCATCAACATGATATCCTGAGATTATTTTGTGTTATCGGATTTTAGATTATATAAGTGAAGTTAAAAAAAAAAAGGGGAGATGTGTTGGAGTGTCTTGTGAGATGTGAGTGGAGAATGCCCTCCATAGTGTTTCTCTTCTTTGTGCTGCATCCCAAGTATGATGTCATGGAATGTTGATGACAGTGTTCCTTGTTGAGGTTTAATAAATGTTCTAATGTTGTCAGTTGGAGAAAGAGCTGAAGGAGAGGAGTCTCTCAATGTTGGGGGTCTTCTTATGTTGTTATATGCTAATTAAAACTTAAGAATCACTTACCTGTCTGCGCCAGCCTCTTCATAACAAATTCCCCAGTGTTTCTGTGTAAACATGAGCTCCTCCAGTGATGAGGGGAAGGCTAGTGTTAGTCAAAAGAGGAGCCACACAGAGATGACTCAGGTCCTCCAAAAAGCCCTGGGGGCCTCGCTGGGACATGGACCACAGCAGATAGCTCTGATGGAGGACTGGCTCAAGTTCTCACAGGGCCTGGAGGAAATCAAAGGGCTTAAGGCTAAGTAAAAGTCTAAAGGGGGCAGAAAAGCAGCCGGCAGGGCAGAGGAAGCCCACCCACCACCCCTGGCACACCACCAAAACAGAAGAGTGGTAAAATGAGAAGGATAAGAGCAAGGCCTAGCAGGGGACAGGGAAGATCCTCAGATATCTGGGAGGAGGGTGAGGACGACTGGGAGGAGGAATACTCAGAAGAGGAAGAAGTACTTTCTATATCCTCTTCTGAGGAGGAAGGCCACAAAGCGCCTAAGAAAAAGAAACAAGAGGAGACAGAGGAGGATGCTGCAGGGGATGATGACTTCGATCCGGAGGCTCGAATTCACCCTAGATCCTCAGAGTGGGAGCCGCCGAAAAGAATAGCAGCCTATCTAAAGAAGCGCTTGAGAGCGCCACTAGCCAAAGAGTCCAGAAGTAAGATGAGGGCGGAATGCCCCAGACGTCACCTCCTAGAGGGTGCAGCGGACACACCCAAAATAGATGAAAAGATGATTACTTTCATGAGCAAATACACAAAAGATGTGAGGAAGGGTCTGGATAGATCTTGGCGGTCATGCCAAGACAAGATGCTAGATATGACAGGACCCCTCACAAAAATTCTCGAGATCGGAGAAGAGACTAAAGTCAAAGGAGAGCCGATAGACCCGACAATTCTAATCGGGTGGACCCAGAGGGTGATATGCATGTTGGGAAACGCCAACCATGCCATCACCACTGAAAGGAGGAAGTCTTTGCTGGTCAAGATTGATCCTAAGCTGAGCGAGTTGGCCTCCTCGGAATCAGCATCAACCGCAAAGGGTAAACTATTTGGGGACTCCTTTATCAAGGAGCTAACCAAATTTGTGAATTCCTATGTGGCTTTGGACAAGGCGCAAGCCTCACTCAAGAGAGTGTTCGGGAGGCAAATTTGTGGACGGGCCAGCAGAGGCAGGGGTCGCTCAGCTGGCCGATTCCATTATAATCGATCCTATCAGGACAGAGCACAGTGGCGAGAACAGGGTTATCGGAGACAAACGCCTTTCTTTCCATCAAGGAGTAGAGGAAGAGGCAGAAACTGGCGACAATGGGAATGTCAACAAAACAACCCAGGTGAGAACAGTCTACCCACAACTAAATACCCCAGAAATAGGGGGGAGGACAGCTCAATTTTTACAAAATTGGTTGGCTATATCGGGAGATTCCTGGGTAATACAAACCGCACAGGTGTTTTACATAGACTTTCTAGAGATACCACACCAGGGACACCCACCAAGGGGTCTAGAAATGAACAGAGAGAACAAATTATTACTGGAAGAAGAATTGCGAGGGCTAGCAAGCAAAAGAGCTATAAGACCTGTAACAGTTCAATCAAAGGGATACATAAGCAATATGTTTCTAGTAAAAGGGAAGCACAAGACAAGACCAATTATAAACCTGAGAGGCCTAAATGAATATGTGGTGTACAGATACTTCAAGATGGAGGGGATACACCTCTTAAGGGATACCTTAATTCAGGGAGACTGGCTAGCATAGATAGATTTAAAAGATGCATACCTGACTATTCCCATAGCAGAGGAACACTGCAGATTTCTGAGATTCATCTGGGAGGAAACAACATGGGAATTTCGATGCCTGCCCTTCGGCCTAGCATCAGCACAATGGTGTTTCACCAAGATTATGAAACCAGTTGTAACATACCTCAGAGGTCAGGGGATAAGACTTATAATCTATCTAGACGACATATGTCTGATGTGTCAAGAGAGAGAGACACTATTAGAGCAGGTACAGACAACTATAGAATTATTAAAGAGTCTTGGCTTTCTAATAAATTCGGAATAATCCAGCATAGTTCCAGAACAGTCAATGGAGTTCCTGGGTTTCATAGTGGACTCTATTCAAGGAACTCTCAGTCTACCCATTCCCAAGGTGAACGATATCTAAAAACAGCTAAGACATACACTAGCGAAAGGATAGCTATCACTGAGGGACATTGCAAGATTAGTGGGCCGCCTAGCGGAATCTATCCAAGCAATATTCCCAGGACCACTACATTACAGGGCACTCCAGAGGCTGAAGAACTATCACCTCAGGAGGGGTGCTTCCTACGAATCAAAAGTGACCATTTCACAAGAAGTGAGGGAAGAGTTGGAATGGTGGTTAATCCACATGGATGCATGGAACGGGAGAGCGATATTTGGTTCCTCCCCAGACCTGGTCATCGATCCCGAAGCCAGCAGATGGGGCTGGGGAGCCCGATGCGGGAACCTGTTGACAGGGGGCAGGTGGTCAGATCGAGAGACGACTCTCCATATCAACTGCCTGAAGTTGCTAGCAGGGTTCTTTGCAGTGAAGTGCTGGACTCAAGAGAGAGCACAATGTTGTGTCCTTCTAAAAATACACAATGTCTCGGCGGTCAGGTACATCAACAGACTGGGCGGGACAAGATCCAAACTACTGGCAGAACTGGCAAAAGACTTCTGGGAACTCTGTCTTCAGAAGAGAGTCTCAGTGACGGCAGAATATCTGCCGGGCCATCAGAACAAAGTAGCTGATTGGAACTCCAGATACCTCAGAGATGCTAGCGATTGGAAGCTGGACGAAGGGGTGTTTCAAGAGCTGATGACTCAATGGGGACCATGCCAGGTCGACTTGTTTGCATCAAGACTAAACAAGCAGTTACCCCGGTTCTTCAGCTGGAGACTGGATCCAGAAGCAGAGGTGACAGATTCCTTCCTGCAGTCATGGGGCCAACAGACGAACTATGCGTTCCCTCCCTTCTCCATGATAGCGAGGACACTAGCCCAGGTGAGATGCCAGAGAGCATCCCTAGTACTAGTTACGCTGGACTGGAGGGGGCAGGTTGTTACTCTCACCTGGACCCCACAGGGGTGTCGATCAGACCCGGACAGCTGCTGTCTCCGTCAACGTGATGTGTAGTGCAGAGATGACTGTCTGGAATGGCCCGTCTAGTCTTGTCTGCTGGACCTGAAGAAGTATTTTCCTGCAAGTGGAGACAGGGATTAGCCACCTGTGGGTTTTAGTGATGGCCTCCCAACTGTTCTCGCTCTCCCCCACTAATCACCTCCGATATCCCCTTAGTAACCTCACCTTATGTTTGTAAAAGATGAGCTCTCCATCCTGCGTGTCTTGCAGGGGCGCGTAGATACCAGTTACTTCACTGGTTTGAAGGCGTTGGGAGAGTTCCGGTAAGCATTGACTCTGAAGTCCCAGGCGGGATTGGTAAGTATCAAGTTCAAGAGTTCAATGTGCCCGATGTTCACTCTTGTCCCCTTTCTTCCTTAAATTGCAACTGAGTTCGTGAGAAGAAGGTCTCGTAGCTGCTGCTGGCGTTCAGATAAGAGTCTGTGTTACCCAACGCTGTCCGGTAACTATTGCATGCGTTAACGTGTTGTTTTTCTCCCTCTTTACAGATGCGGCATATGAAGATATGGAGAATAATACCGCCGTGGTAAATCAGGTAAGTCTATGGTGGTAAGAGGTATTTGTTGATTCCCTTGGCTCACCTTGTTATTCTTGTGCCCCTAGGTGCCGGAGTACGGCGAAGAAATGATGGAGACAGTGCCGGATCGAAAGATGCTGTGAGAACTGGTGAGTATGATGCCGTGCTGGAGCTGGCAAAGCAACGTGTGCAGGACTGATGTACTTTCCAGGTCGGGAGATGAAATGGATCTGGAATCAGGTGAGGAATTTGAAATAAGGTAGTTTTCTAACCTTTTCCTTTTCTTCCTCTTTATGCTAGGAGCTCCGGATTCGAGGTGGGCGTGGCAGAAGACTGGATGCTGGCTGCAGGCACGCAGGCGTGGCAGAAGACTGGATGCTGGCTGCAGGCACGGTGAGAGTCACGCTGCTGGATGCAGAATAACACGAAGCATGTGCTGCTGTTCGGGCGTGGTTAAATAGCCTCCAAAGTAGTCCCAGGAAAGAAGTTTCCCAGGACCGCACCCGAGTAAAAAATAGTCCCTGTAGTAAAATAGTCCCATCCAGGCCTCACGTTGGCTTGGATTTCTTTGCAGCATGGTCTGCATGAGGTAAGTAATGTCTATGAGCCTGGCGCCTATGGCGCCAGGACTGATTTTTATTATGAGCCTGGTGCCTACGGCGCCAGGACTGAACCCAGACAGCCCCTAGCTGGGACCGCTGGGGTTTTTGTAAATGTCTGGATGCCTGCTCCCGGAGCTGATGGGCTTGATCCGGATGCCCTGGGGTAGGCATCATGACACAGGTGTGGTTTTCCAGCCTGCTGGAATTATCACACCACAAGCCAGTGGCACTACCCAACGACAAATTCATTGTTCGAGACCCCAAGATCTCAGCCATCCACTAGTGAAATCAGGAAGACTCAACCTGATAGCATGGGCGATTTCAGGAGCTCTTGGGTTAGGCCAGGATTATCGAATGAGGCTGAAAACATCATTTGCGAAACCTGGGCTCCAGGGACACACAAGGCTTATAAATGAGCATGGGCTAGATGGAGTAGCTGGTGTCTGGAGAGGAATAGATCATATTCTACAGGGGTGGCCCCACACTCAGGTGATATTCCCTCCTACTAAGTGAGGATATATAATATGTACTTCAACAAAAGGAAGGAACACAAACAACGATCTGTATAAAACAGTTAATGTACCCTCAGATATCGGAATCTCAAAACAGCCACTTAACAAATATGGGCTGCATTCTGTGTTCTATGTATTCAATAACAAACAGTGTTATCAAAAAATATCATTTTAAATATATTATTCTCTTTCAAGCACAAGTAATACAAACATTTAAAAAAACAAATACACATCACATAGTCAAATACATGTTAAAATCATTCCACCTCACAGTATCGAAAGTTACCAAATACTCGATCAACAAACACAACAATGGCAACTTAATTATTCTTATTCCCCATTGTGTAAACAAGCCCAACTTATATAAGTTTCTGTCCTCTATGTTACAGGTAACTGGACATTCATCAGGGGCAGAAGTAGTCCTGTGCTTCAGGCAGATCCCTCCTATTCATACACCAGATTCCTATATCTAAGGGTATAAAACAAGAACATATTACTACACAGGCATTATAGGTCTGATTAATCAACCTAGCCAATCCCTAATCACCAATAGGGTGGAAGGTATACAGTGTGTTATATACCTGAACCAGTGGTCAGAAGAAGTAAGTGTCTTTGACCTTGATAGCAAAACCAATTCTTGCTCTTCACTAATTTAGCGGATAGGATTCACTTTGAGTATCTAGAACCAATAAAAAAAAGACTATCCTTTAGTCAATAGCATTCTATAGTCATGCCATTTCATCTATAAAAAAAAAGGGCTTTAGCGTGCCCATAAGGATACAAGCCCCAAATAGAGAAAACAGCTCACCCTGGATAGGAATATTCATCCCGATGGAACAGATGTAGTACACATAGCTAATTTCTTAGCACAACTGGCAGCTCAAGGAAAGACATACAGGACTATCAACACGGCCAGGTCTGCAATATCGGCAGGACACCCTAGAGTAGAAGGCTTAGCGATAGGGGAACACCCATTGATATGTAGATTGGTAAAGGGAGTAAAGATGATCAGACCCCCTAGCGAAAAGTATAATCAATTATGGGACGTAGACAGAGTGTTGAGATTATTTCTATCATGGCCGGATAATCAAGATTTAGGCAGGAAAGTGATTTCAGGCAAGTTATCCATGCTCTTATGTCTTTTAGCCTGTAAGAGATCCTCAGATGTTAGAGCACTGGAGGTCAACAGGAAAAGTGTATCTCCGAGTGGAGTGAGTTTTCTCATAACAAGAAGGACCAAGACAGGTTTGAGTTCCATTTCTTATGAAGCCTTCCCGGGACAACCAAAATTATGTCCGGTCAGATGCTTAGCAGCGTATGAGGATATGACAAGGGAAGTCAGACCTCCGGGAGTGTCATAATTATTGATAGCAGTTTGTAAACCATTTAAAGCCATTACACCGGCTACCAAGGCCAGATGGCTTAGATGGGTGATGGTACAAGCGGGCATTGATATAGTGAAATATGGAGCCCATTCAACTAGAGGAGCGATGGCTACCAAAGCATTTAACATAAGAGCTAGAGTAGAAGACATTATGGGGTCTGCAGATTGGTCGAATTAATCGACTTTTAAAACTTTCTATTTCAAACCTATGGAAAGTGCAACATCGTTAGTGGTGAGTAAGCTTTGAACAAGCATAATCCGAGCCTCTGGTCTTGACATATAATTCAGATTTTCAACACATTCGTTCCAGAAAGTCATCATTCTATTAAAGACACGGAGGCGAAGGATTATCCCACCCTATTCAATCGTAAGAATGTAATGTATTATAAAGTACTGAAATGTTTACAAATTTACTATGATTAATGAATCAATGTTATGATGAAGACAATAAGATGGTAATGATGTGATATACACAAGTTGAAGGTTATTTTTCTTACTGTGTAGTTGAATTCACGATTGTCCCACCCTTTTTTCGGTTTATAGTCACCTTGTTTAATTTATTACTTCTATAGGGATGGAGGCAGACAACAAGCAATCCGGGAATTGAACTAGGATTGGAATGGAACGGACGGAATTTAGGAAATGCACCAGACGCAACCTCGACTGATCAAAGAGGAGGAATGGAAAGAGGACAAGAGGTTTTAAGGACTAAGGACTTGTTCATTGCTTAAAAACATCACATGGTGAGTTTGGGGACCAATAAAAAATGAACTACAAAGACTCTAAAAACATGGTTATGGTAATTTTTTATGAGTTTTGTGTTACATGTTTATTGGTTATTTCTTTGATTCTGAACAGTGAAGTTGAAGAGAAAGCATAATGCTTCTCCTCCGTGTCTTTAATAGAATTATGACATTCTGGAACGAATGTGTTGAAAATCTGAATTAACACTGACAAAAGCATCTTGTTGTAGCCAATTCACTCATTCAAAAAATACTTCAATATGCATGGAGAGCTCTGGAGATCTGTCACAAAGCAACATGAAACACATGTTGGCTCAACACACCTTTATTGCCTCCTTGTCAATATCGCATTCACACCCACGCTTTTGCAATTCATGCAGGAGTCCAAAGACTTGTCTTCAAGGAATTGATGATACTTAACATTTAGGACTTTAACCATGTTTCATCTACGAATTGGGTCCTTGGTGCAATTCTGATCCCAGTGCCCTTTTAATGGCCCCTCCCCTTAGCCTGCAGCCTGCAAACTCATTCAGTGTTCACCCCCTCACCGATTGTCCCCCTGCTCTGTTCTCCTGCTTCTGTTGCCTACTGCTGCTGTTCCCTCCTTTATGTTAATCCCCTGTGCTAGGATGGATTTCCAAAATCGGCCCCTCGGGGGATGATTTTGAGAGACCAACCTATTTATGGTGAATAGGGAAGACACAGAGGGGTTAGCCAAGACAAAATCAAGGTTGATGAGCGAGCAGTAGTGTGAATGTGGTCTATGGCTACAAAGAGTTCACATAGAACAACATTAATAATCCAAGTTAGAGAGTGAGTATGTAAACATAGTTAGTTATTAGGCCTTTAGGAACTCTCTAAGGATATACACATCAAATGTAAATAATGTAAATCAGAAAACATATAACACGTAAACATATACATTAACCACTTAGGGGAATATAGAAGCATACACAATGAAATGCCAGTCTTCAAAACGTGAGTACTCAGCTTCAAGAAAGAAAGTTAGAAGAGTCAGAATAAGCACACACACAGCCCTAAGAGGTATGACAAAAACTATGATTTCTTCAGGGAAGGTATTTCAGAACTGAAGTAGTGGGCTGTGATGGTGCTCTGGAAGTTTGTTAAAGTAAGGTAAGTATTTACCCCAAAGCAGGTAAGTATCCCACTCTATCCTATTCCCAAGGTTTTCACTAGGAAAGGATACTTAGCCCAGGTTCAGTGACCAGAAGCCAGTCAAGAGGGAGTTAGGGGCTTTGCACTCAATGTTACTTTAAGGAGGACAAGGGGGGACAGAAAGAGGTATGTTAACTTACCCCCTTGACTCCATTTCTTCAGTGACACTGCAGGTCTTCCAGAATTCACTGGGGGCACAATCTTGTGTCCTTGGTTCAGGAGAGGGAAGCCCAGGGGTTGCAGTGCTCAACAGACAGGTCCAGTCTGCTTTAATAATAAGACCCCCAAATGAAGGAAAGGTGAAGATGTTGGCAGTACATACCCTTCAGGACACCTTACAAGAGTGCAGAAAGAATATTCTAGCAGAGGTCACCACGGCCAGGCTGTGGCAGGTGATCTTCCACCACCGAACATAGAAGTAGAGCCAGCACAGAATGCTTTGTGTTAATATTGCTGAAATTGTGAGGGCAGGTGACTGAAGATTTGGAAAGTCCAAAGGGTCGGCTCAGAATGATGGCAGCAGCGTGGCAGATGAAAAGGGAGCTGATCAGTCCACCGGGGGTCCAATGACACTTCTGAAGACTTCCAAGGCACAAATACTCGAGCAGGGGTAGAGTCTGGTTGTTCTTACCGGTCCAAGAGCTGAAGCACCCACAAGGGTCTTGTGAGATCAGTTAGAGGGACAGGTGTTCACTGGGCTAATTACTGGAGTCGATGCTGGTCAGCTGCAAGAGGCGTCCTCAGGTTGTCAGCAGCTGCTCTTCTTCATTGAAGTCTTGGTTCCAATGATGAGCTGATGAATAACTGCAGGAGCCCTCCTTTAATCCAAGATTCTGTCTGAGAGCTAGCCCAAGCCCACCAATGGTAGGGGTATGCAATAGTCAAACAGCCCAGGTGTGTCCAGTCCTGCACAACCACTACTCATTTCTTCCATCCAGCAACCGACTTTTGGATGCCAGAGGATGTGGACTGGGACCAGACAGTCCTCGCCCCTCCTCTAGCCCACACACAAAAAGCCAACTTGCCCACAAAGGATGCAGCTTTCACCCAGAATGGCATTTCCAGACCTGAGAAGGTAGAAAGAAGGCCAAAGAATAATATGGCCGAAGGACAAGCAGAAATCTTTTGGCACCGCCATTTTTGGTTGCTAGCCATTAGTAGCCATTTGCGGTGAATGCAAACGTGTGCAAAAATAAAATAACAAAAAATTGTAAAAATCACACGGCTGCCCATCAGTTTGTCCTAGGCTCATTTTTAAGTAACCAAAAATCTGTTAGGCAAAATGTTATAAGAATGCAAAGTATCCTAACTGCACATCCCTGTAAAGGGGTGTGTTCAATTGTGAAAATACAAGAATTCCAAAAAGAGATAAGGGCCGATTCATGGAATTATTTGTGCAGAAAATCGGGCACTTGCGCGTGAAATCGTGTGCAAGTCCCCGTTCATCAATTCATGGAACACAATGCGCATGGCTTACCTTGGACTTGCGAGGAACCCGTGCCGCTCCAACACGTGACTGCGACACCACGAACACCCTGCGCGAGACTCCAAGCAAAGGACAGGCCAGGTATGCGCAGCCACATAAAAAGGGAGCGGAACATGTGGCATGGGGAATAACAAGCAACAATATGGATGTTTCGAAGGGACGTTACACAGTCAAACAACAGCAATGATTATACACGCACAAAAAAATCATATTCATGGATTCCAACAAGGATCGTCGGTGCGGGAAACAGTACCCGCAAATCCCAAAACACCTTTGCCACGTGATATCAGGCGTAAACGTCAACACGCACACAAAGAAATGCATATAAAGCACACACGATCAATAAACGCACATTTACTGCCACGATTAATGTACCATTTGTTGCAGCAGTGATTGTGAGACACCGCTGGAGGCAGAGGACGCCCAGGGCCCGGATATTCCACCCAAGGACCAGCCTTTTTGGGATGCCTGATGACCAGGTCTATGCCAGATATAGGTTCCACCCTCATATCATCTTAGACCTGGTCATGGAGTGGGAAGATGACCTTACATCACCCACCCTGTGCTCCTAAGCACTGAGCCTCTTGCAAAAGTTGCTCAGTGTACTGCATTTTTTGGCCATTGACTCATTCCACTGGACCACCACCATAGTTGGGGGCATTTCACAGGCCACAGAGTCATGCTACCTACACCATGTGTTGGCAATAATGACTGCACTCTATATGTCCAGAACACATGCATAAAGGCAGGCCGTGGTCCAGGAGTTTTATGGGTGGCGCACTTCCCAAAAGTACTTGGTGCCATTGATTGTACCCATGTTGCTCTACGTCCACCTCGATCAACAGTACATATATATCGCAACCGGAAACAATGGCACTCAATCAACTTTCAGGTTGTATGTAATGCCAAGGGCATCATTACTTCAGTCTATACAAACTATCCTGGCTGAACCCATGATAGTTACATATTCAGGATCTCACCCCTACACCGGGCCCTGAAAGCTGGGAAGCATGGCAACACATGGCTCATTGGTGAGTATCAATGGTCCTGCACATGCATGCATGTTAGACAAAGACAAATAGACACTGGCAACTAATAACAAACATTCTCACCTATCCAGGGGAAAGTTCCTACCTCTGACCACCTGCATGATGATGCCAATACAGACCCCCACCACACCTGCCCAGGTAAGATACAACACTGCCCATATTGCAACTCGGGCATGAGTGGGGTGCAAATTCGGAGTGCTGAAGTCATGTTTCCACACCCTTGACCACACTGGTGGTGTGTTGCTATATGCACCACCAGTAGTCTGCAGGTTAATTGTGGCAGCATGTGTTCTGCACAATGTTGCAACACAGCGTGGCGTCCCAGTGAACATGGTGGTGGCACCCTATCCACACCTACAGGCCTGCCGCTTGCGTATGGCTGTGAAAAGGGCACATGGAGAGGCTGCACATACCCAGCTTGTGGCAACCTATTTAACCCAACCCCCCACTGTGGAGTGCACACAAGGTCGCCACATCCCAGGTGCCATTCAATGATGACAATGGGCCAATCCCCTGTGCCCACAAATCCACCCTCAGCATGTGCCCTTGGAAGTGCTAAATTGTGTGCATCCCTTAGAACTTAAAAGACATTTCTCTTTGTGTTTCCAAAAGGAACACAATAACACCACTACCAGCATGCCAACCTTTCCATTAAATCACCTCTGTGTCACCCAAAGCATCCCATGTGTCATGTAAAATTATCATTAGACTGCGTTATGGTATGGCATGTTATGCTAAAGTATATCGCGAAAGGCCCGATATACAAGGCAAGTGTCTCAAAGCGTTCAATAATGGATGGAAAAAGGGGAAAAAGAACACTTGTAAAGAGCCCTAGAATCACTGAAACATAATAGTCAGTAACGCCAGAGTCGGTGCATCTTATACAAATAACAGTGGAGGTAACAGTGACTTGGTTTGACAATGAATCTACACTTGTAGAATGTGCCATCATGCAGGGAGCAAGGACAGTGTGGAACAGACAGATGATGTACAGGCATGGTGCTATCAGAACGAGCAAGTGCACTGACGTTTACAGGAGAGTGGTAGGTGGAGGGGGGAACAAGTTTGGGTGTGGTCCAAGTGCAGCCAGTCAGTGGAGGCGGGGGTAAGTGCAGAGAGATGCAACTCTATAGGATCATTCATTGCAGTGAAGATGAGGCCAGTGCAGGTCCCAGAGGAAAGTGTATAAAAAACACTGCCAGGGGTGCCATGGGCCTGTGAGACCCTGAGGTACATCAGGCAGCCAGTCCTCGAGCTGTAAGCAAAAAAGTATGGAAAGAGGGAGAGAGGGAGAAAGCAGAGGGATAGGTTAGCACGGAAGAGGGAGAGAGTAGAAGAGGACATTTCTGATGAGTTCCAGGAACTTAAGGATATGAGTCTCCATACGAAAGGGCGGCAGGGAGGCTATTCCAGAGAGAGGCCCCTACTGATTATAAAGATCTTCCTCAAAATCACATCTTCGAGAACTGGCTCACTCGAACAAGGTTGGAGGTACATGAGGAGAGCGCTCGGGATGGAGAGTATTTAGGTATGAATAGTTGCAGATAGGTATTTCACAAGCTTCACAGAGGCATGTGTACGATGCATATTTTCTCTAATTCTAGCCTTGCAGCCACAGGTAGCCAGGGGAGGGATATCAGTGCCAGGCAGATGTGGACCGTGGACCGTGGTCTTGAGGTCATGTTCTGCATGAGTCATAGTGGCTGCGGATTAGAAGCACATAGGTCGAGAAAGAGGCAGTTGCAGTAGTCCAGCCTGGAGCTAACAAGGGCTGTGGAAACACTGGCCTGCTGGGGAAAGTGAGAAAGGGTACAGTACCTCTGAGGAGGTGTAGCTGATCATTGTACTTTCTAGAAATGTCTGAAATGTGACATGACAAGGAGAGAGAGGAGGCAAAGATAACCCCAAACATTAATATCCGTGCAGGTGGTTGTGGATGCAGGGCCAAGGGAGTCTGGCCAGAAAGAAAGTGGTAAAGTGGGAGCCGGGATCTTAATGCAAATGCACTCAGCCATGCTGGCATTAAGGCAGAGGTTGTTTGCAGTACACCACGACTGAATCATGGACAGACAGTCAGATATGAGTGATGAAGAGGAGGTGGCTGAGGGTAGCCTGAAAGAAAGTTCAGTGTGATCCACATAACAATGGAATTCAGAGCTGAAAGTTCTAATCACACGTGCAAAATCAGCCATGCACATGTAGAAGAACCAGGGGGATAGCTCACATCCCTGGGGAAAGAGCCATAGAAGAAGTAAAGGCTTTGAGTTCCACCTGGGATGGGAGAACAGAAAGAAATGAGGTCAACCACGCCGGAGCCTGATCCGTGAACCCTGTGCACCATACCCACTGTAGTGGACCCCTTCTTTTTTTTGTTTTAAAGGATTTTATTGAAATATATATATACACATGGCGGTTGATAATCATAACCAATACAGAAGGAATATAACAAGCATATAAGATGAAAATATTACAATCAATTATAATCGTATGTAAGTGCTTTGTATGAGAAGATGCCATGCATATCTCAGCAACTAGATAATAAACTTTAAATAAATTAAGGGGGGCAGAAGGGTGACGAACAAGAGAGACAACAAGGAACAGGACAGCACATACATGAGAGGTTAGAATAAGAGGAAGTGAGATAATACAAAGTCATTAAAATAAGTCGTGCATAACTGGCAATGCTATTAATATTAGGGAGGTACAATATTGGATAAGTAATCAAGAAATGGTTGCCATTTTTTCTGGTGTTTGCACAACAGCTCAGGAGAAGATGCAATAAAACGTTCCATTCTATGGGTATTATAAATATTATTCCACCATATTTTATGATGAACATGAGTTAAGTTTTTCCAATTACTAATAATAGTTTGGATAGCATCTATTAAGCATAAGTCAAACAGAAAATCAATATATTTATTAGTATGAATGGTATTTAGAAATATCTTCAATAAAGAAGAAATTCAAAGCAGAAATCTTGATTGAGATTGAAAATGTATTTGATCGTGTTCCACACTTGGAGCCAAAAGATACAAGCATGTTGACATTCTACAAACATATGTTTAAACGATCCTTGAACTTGTGAGCAACTTCAACAGAGATCATTAGGTGTATGTTTATACTTGAACAGAGATAAAGGAGCAATACAATTTCTATGTTGAAAAAAGAAAAATGTTTGAGTTAAACTTGCTGAGGAGGTGATTTTAGAGGTGTACTTCCATTGCAGTGGCCAACGTAGTTGATGATACAGTAATGAGCAGTAATTTTTCCAGTCATCATGGAGAAGGTTAGGAGCCATAGTGGGTGATGTTGAAGATAACATTTTATAATAAGATGAGGTTGTGATATCAGGATTTAGCATATTCAATAGTCTTAGAGCATCTGGAATATTGGAGTCATGCATGAGAAGTTCATAATTATCAAAAAAGGCTGCAACAATTATTACAAACTGTTTTAAAAAAGATGTAGGTAATTGATATTTGATAGCAAAATCATGAAAGTTCATAGGAACATCTTGCACAAAGAATTGATTGTAAAACTTAATACCTTTTGAGAGCCATGATCTCCACAATATAGATTTGCCTCTGATTTTGATAAGAGGACTAAGCCAGATATAAAGGGAAATGAAGACGGATGATTTAGTTAAGAATGGGAACAAGTAGAATTTAAGGTATAGCATGGATTTATTTTTAACTTTTATTAAGTGGACATCCGCAAGGGAGATTGGGGAAGCCATGACTCTCTCCAGACCAACCCAATTGGGTAAGTGTATCAGTTCTTTCTGGCAGAAATACATTTGTGTTTGTTTGATGATGAAAGCCAAATGATATTTTCTAAAGTCTGGAAAACCAACCCCTTCCCGGAGCGGGGTTTTTGAAGTTTATTTAATGAAATGTTATGTTTTTTCCTGCCCCAAAAAAACTTAGTTAAGCATGAGTCAATAGATTTGTAGAAGGATAGGGGAAGGGAGATAGGCAGCATATATAGGAGATAGAGGATAATAGGTGATATCATCTTCTTTATTGTTTCTAAGCAACCCCAACAGAATAGAAATAATGGTGACCATGAGGTTGTTAGATCTTTTATTCTGGTGAGACTAGTATCTGAGTTATGCTTACGCATGTTTTTGATGGAGGGAGAAATGTGAATCCTGAGATATTTAAGGCCTTTAGGGCACCATTTCATTCCAAGAGGAAGTGTGTGGTGAGGTGTACAGTGCACATTAAGGGGAAAATCTCAGACTTTTCAGTGTTGAGTTAATAACCTGAGGCTTTGTAGAAGTCAGAAATAGTATTCAATAAGTGTTGGGCGCTATGTTCAGGATTTGTAAGAAATAGTAGGACATCATCTGCATAGGCTGCTGTTTTGACTGAATTTGTTTGTATTGTATTCCAGTGATATTTTTTATTTTGTCTAATAGTTTCAAGGAAGGGCTCAAGAGCTAGAATGAAAAGGATTGGGAAAAGGTGGCAGCCTTGGCGTGTTCCCCTTGATAAGGGAAAGAAAGAGGACAATTGTCCGTTAACAAAGATAGCCGTTTTAGGTAAGGAATAAAGAACTTCTATCATAGAGAGAAAGAGTTGACCAAAGCCATGCCATTTAAGAGTTTTAAAGAGGAATTTCCATTCCACTCTATCAAATGCTTTCTCCGCATCTAAAGCTATTGCGACATGGGGATCTGCAGTGTTACAAATAAGATCTATAATATGCAGAAACAGTCTAATATTCGAGGCCGATACGCTGTTCTTAATATATCCAACTTGATCTTGTTTTATAAGATTAGGTAAGAAGGGAAGGAGTCCATTGGCTAAGATTTTTGCATACATCTTGCAATCCGTGTTGATGAGGGAGATGGGGTGATTATTTTGAGGGAGTTCTGAGTCTTTATTGGGCTTAGGGAATACTATAATTGTGGCTTCTAGACATGATCCATGTGCTTCTTCTTGTGATATAAGGTGAGAGTAAAGTTCACTAAGTTTAGGGAGTTGAAGGTTGGAGAAGTGGGAATAGAAATCAGTGGGGAAGCCATCAGGACCCGGGGCCTTGCCTTGCTTAAGATGTTTAATAGCCATAAGTATTTCAGCTGCAGTGATATGAGCATTAAAGGAATGAAGATCTAATGAGGGATATGAGGTTTTGGGTACATTATGAAGAAATTCATCTATGAAGGGGTTATCAAGAGGAGTTTCGGAGGTATATAGTTTAGAGTAGAATTTACAGAATATATTGATAATATCTTTGTCTGAAAATGTCCTATTTCCCAGGTGATCTTTAAGGGCAACTACCCTAGATCTCTCTTTTTTTAATTTGAGGTAGGACGCTAGAGACATATGACATATTTTTGATTTATATTTAAGCATATTGGAGCAGGAATATTGTGTAATAATTTTATTATATTGGAATCGTAAAGTAAGAATTTCTTTAAAAATAGAGGCAGAGTTGTTATTTGCAAATTGGGTTTCTAAGGGTTTCAGCCATTTAAACCCTTAAGTGCCAAGGACGGTATATCTCGTCCTTGAAAGTGCATGTGCAGTGCCAAGGACGAGATAGCTTGTCATTTTTGGCACCTTGTTTTGAGCGATCCCTGCAAAGCAGGGATCGCTCAAAACTGTAATCCAACCCCCGGGCTATGTGAGGGGGAGGTCCCCCCTCACTGCCAGGGGGATGGATTACCTTCAGTTTCACCACGGCGTGCATAAAGCACGTTGCTGTGAAACTGAAAGTAAAAGCACTGCAGCAGCCATTTTCGGCTGCTGCAGTGAATTAAGAAGGTAAGAGCCCTTCTTTCTCCGCGTCGATCTCCGGCTGTATTTCAAGCCGGAGATGGAGGCGGGTATCGTTGGAAAGGGAAGATTCTCCCCTTTCCAACAATACACATTGTGTGGCATTGCTGCCCACGGTAGGGCGCAGGGAGCACGATCCGTGGCCAGCAATGTCACTGGATCAATAGAGATCCGTTTGTGATGTGGGGGGAGAGGGGACTGCTTACTAGGTAAGTGCCCCCCTTCCCCCTGTGGCCCCAAAGCATGGGGCCATAGTGCTGGAGAGCACTGGGGGCAGATAATCACTAATCCAGGGGTGAAAATGAAACAAAAAAATAACATGTAAAAAATTCGAGGGATGGGGAGGTGGGAGGGGGTTCGATCCATGACCAGCAAACCCACTGGACCACCATGGAAATGTTTGTGACGTGGGGGGGAGGGGGCTGCTTCAAGTAAGCAGCCCTCCCCCCCTGGCCCCCAAAGCATGGGAGCACATATGTGCACAACCCTGGGGGCAGATGGCTCATCATCTGCCCCCAGGGAAGGGGGGGGGGCAAAAAGAAAAAAATAATAAATAGAATGGGGATGGGGTGGGGGCCTGGGATTCTTTTGCCCTCATGAAATGGTGGTGGCCCTCCCACACCAAGTGGAAAGGAGGGGCCACCCCTTGTAGCCCTCCCTGGGGTTGGATTTATGGCCCCAGGCAGGAGTACATGAGGTGGCCCCCATCCAATTGAGGGGTGGGGGGAGGGCTACCAGGAATTAGTGTGCAGGCGCCCAAGGGAAGGGGGCAAAACAAAACAAAAAAACAAAAAACAAAAAGAAATGAAGGAAAGGGAATTTTGGTTGGGATGGGGCAGAGGGCCCCAACAAATGGTGGGACAGGCCCCCCAGTGGGTGGGGCAGTAAGGCTTGGGCACCCCAGGGCCAGATTGGCACACCATTGTGCCCCTCTGCCCCAAGGCAAGTTTTGTAAACAAAGAAAAAAATAGAAAATGGTGGAACGCATTTTAGGGGGGCTGTGGGGCACCCCAAAGGGACGGGGAATTTTCTAATGGGACGGGGTGGTGACCCCGTCTCCCCCACCCGCAATGGAGTGGGTGCCATGTCATGCAGCCCTCCCTGGGACCAGATATCTGCTCCTAGGAAGGGACGCCTGAGCCCAGGGAGGAGTGCAGGACAGCCCCGGCACTTATCTGCCCCCGGGAAGGGCTACATGAGATGCGCCACCCCTATAATTGGAGTGGGGGTGGAGAGGTGCACCCCCCTTCACAACAGAAAATTACCTGGCGGTGTATGGGGCCCCTCTGCCCCGCTAAAGGGCAGCCTGCCATTTGGAATGTTTTTGTTTGTTTTACGAAACTTGCCTTGGCGCAGAGATGCACATTGGTGTGCCAATCTGGTGCCGGGGTGCCCAAAGCTTACTGTCCGACCCACTGGGGGGCCTGTCCCACCATTTTTGGGGGCCTTCTCCCCCCACCCTAAATGGAAGGGGTTGTACCTGACGCAGCTGGTTGTAGGAGGCCCAGAGAGGCCTGCATGAGGTGCCCCCGCCACCCATTTGGGGTGAGGGGGGAGAGGGCCACCAAAACTGGTGGGACAGGCACCCAGTGGGTGGGGCAGTAAGGTTTGGGCACCCCGGGGCCATATTGCATGGGAAATGCATGACGTTCCCCGTTTTCCTTGCTGGCTTCGACACCCTAGGCCCAAATCTGCACAGCAAACCATTTGTTCCTAGCTTTTACAAGGAAAAAACCACAGGCTTATTTGTACATCATTTTATTGGCATTGTTTGAAAAAACCCAAAATGTTCCCCCTTTTTGATTATTTTCTCTCACCCCCCTACAGCAACTTAGGATTCGTTACGACCGCCTACTTGTGGGAAAAAAGGAGCCAAATTTGGCGGAGATATCTCATGTAACAAAAAAGTTACAAGGCATTGAATGGCCACATCGCGAAACCACCAAAAAAAGCCCTGGCACTGGGGGGGAAATACCCATGGCACTTAAAGGGTTAAGGATAGATTCTGATTCTTGTTTAACTTTCTTCTTTTTGCTAGCAACAAAAGAGATTATATGACCGCTAAAGACTGCCTTATAGCAATCCCAGTTGTTTGTGACAGATGGGTCAAGACTTATATCTTCAGCGAAATAATTATGATGTTCAGTTATGAAAGGTGAGAAGGAATCATCATTCAATAGACTAGTATTAAACCTCCATCTGTTGGAAAATTTAGGATTAGTTGAGGGTTTGAGTCGAATAAATATAGGGGCATGATCAGAGATGGTAATAGATTCTATTTGGGCTGTAAGGATAAAGCTAACTATGGAATTGGGTATCAATGTATAATCAAGTCGAGAAAAGGAATTGTAGGGTGTAGAATGAAAGGTAAATTCAGAGTCAGTGGGATGAGCTATGTGCCAAGAGTCGGCAAGGCCAAGATCAGCTATAAATGTGATGAATTGTTTGTGGGATGTATTGTTATTAAATCGTACCTCAGATCTTCTGTCAAGAAGCGGGTTTATGATTTGATTGCAGTCTCCGCAAACGATTAGGTTTTGGGGGTTACACTGAAGCATGTGATTTCTTAGTAGCTGCCAAATGTTAGGGTCAGGGGACGACGGCCCGTAAATATTTAGCATGGAGTACTCTTTGGTGTCAATAGATAGTTTGAGTAGGACCCATCTACCTAAATCATCAGATTCATTAGATATATTATTACATTTAAAAGCTTTGTTAATTAATGTGATAACACCATTTTTCTTCCGATGAGCGGCACTGGAGAAGACTTGACCAACCTAATGTCTTTAAAGTTTTGTAGCTTCTTCATTAGAAAGATGTGATTCTTGAATACATGCAATCGAGGGTTTCAATCTATTGAGGTGAGATAGTACTTTTTGTTTTTTAATTGGGTTTTGTAAACCTCTCATGTTCCATGAGACTATGTTAAGCGGCATCGGTGTAGACGAAAAAATAGGTGTTCAGGTATTGAGAATATTATAACTGATGACATATGAAAATAGGCTGACAAATACATTGATAAGGGAAACAACCATTGATTTGATATACCTGATGTAGGAACCAAAACATTAAATAAACTGTGAAAAATGTGCATCAACTGCATGAATATTTTCCTAGAGGACACATAAGGGATAACACAAAGGGGAGAGAGGAAGACCAACATGACCAGCATAGAGAATATGAAGATGAAATTTGAGAGTTATTGATGATAGTAGTGGTTAACAGGAAATTACCACACTGTTTCTGCTGATTAATGAAAAAATGAGTTGGGGGAGGAGGAGCCTCAAAAGCCAGACAGCCAGACCAGCATCCCGCTCTGTGAGCTGGATCATAAGAGGACAATAAGCAATGAAGAAGGAGAAGGTAGAGGAAGTGTATTAGGTGTGCGGTCTTGATATGTCCATGTCATCTTTTCTTTGGTTTTGTATAAAGTGTCTCAAGGCAACAGGATCTTGAAAAGATGAGGTACGGCCATTAAGGTTGACTTTGAGGATAGCCGGATGCACAATGCTGTATCTTGTATTAAGTTGATTGAGTGCAGGCCTAAGGGCTAGGAGTTCTTTCCTTCTATTTGCTGTGGCGTTGGAGACATCCAGGGTGATGAAAGTTTTTCTTCTGTTCCATGTGAGGTGTTTCTTGAGCTTGGCCTTCTCTAGAATCATACTAGCATGGGTGTAGTCGAGTAGAGAAAATATCATCATTCTTGAGGAGTTGGTAGTATTAGTGCTTGACTTTTGCATTGGAATATAGAGACCAATGTGGTAATCCCTTTGAATATTTAGTTCAATTGAGGATGGAAGGGTATTTATGAATGGAATAGGGTTATCTACCTCAGCTCCTTCTTGTAAACCAATAATTCGCAGATTATTCCATCTGTTATGATTTTCTAGGTTTTCAGCAAGTTGTTGAAGTGCTTTAACAGTATTTTCTAATGTTTACATTCTTCCTGTCAGATCTTCAGAGTTACTAACTCTTTGTTCCACTTCGGTTATTCTTTTCGTGAAGTTGGTCCATTTGTCATCCATCTGTTGTAACTTGATATTAGTTGCTTCCATAAAAGGTTTTAATGCTTTCACTTCCATAAGAATAGCTTGCATGGTGTCACTAGACGTGTCTTCATTGGATGGTGGTGACTCACTTTTAGACCTTTTATTGGGGGCAAAGATAGGTATATCTTTCACTTGAATTTTCTTAGACGCCATTTTATTATTTATGTTACTTAAAGTGGTGCTGATGAATAAAACAGCTCTAGTCAGCTTATCACAATGAAGGGGAGAAGGAATTAGTAATTGGCGTGAAGGCAGAATATTATTATCGAAGTCGTCTACGAAAAAGGGTCCAATATGTTCAACAAGCGTTCTTTAGCTGCTCAGCCCCCGAACCTGCTTATTGAGTGAGAAGAATTCATTCCGGCATAAAATGTGCAATAACTATTAGGGTTTTCTCAAAAAAGAATAGTAGTGGTATAATAATAGCCAGCATTCACCACAAGAGGAAGGTAAGCAAAGAAAAATAAAGTTTATTCCACAGAACGTCATCTAGCCTTAAAAAAGAAAGAGTTTATCAGTTTTTGGTATTAGGCTCAGAAATAGTTATAATTTACCTCAGCAATAGTGTAAAAGTGAGATAAAACATATGCTATGTACCTTCAAAAGCTTCAAATAGGCCGCGTGTGGCATTGAGAACGTTGTTGGGTCCGTGTTATGATGGAAATAGTGACCCGCTTGAACTACGGCTCTCCGTTCAGCGTGCAGCCGAGCAGCTGACAGGAATGTCAGCCCTCGAGTCACGGGATCTCCCGGCTCGCAGGCCTCGCTCCTCCTTGTCAGGGTTATTTTAGTTATGGAGAAGCTGCAGTGTTCCAAAACTCCACGGGCCACCAGGGATATTATGTAAGTAATTAGCGGTCATCCGCTGATATTTAAAATAAAATTATTGCAAATAAATATGTGGAAACATGCTCACGGAGCGGGAGCTAGCGCGCTATGCTTCCATCTTGAACGGCGATTGGCCACGCCCCTGTAGTGGACCCCTTCTGCAGTGGTGGATGTGAATAACTAACATACTGGTCAAATGTGTAACATTCCATAAGAATCAATATGAAAGAAGTCTTACCTGTCCCCTTGCCATGTAGTTGACACTCAAAGCTCAAATCGCGATCATTACCTGATGTAAGGATCTGCAGACAAAGAAAAGCATGAAACATAGTTAATGTACCACATACATGGAGAGAAAAAAACTTGAAAAGCCACAGGCACCACTCAGTGACATCAAACACATGCAAAGCACACGTCCCAATACAGCCATCAACATGTGTCCCTGAACACATGCACAAACACCTGCTCACTGCATGCAATTCAAACACACAATACACACACACTCACACCAAACATCACCCACACTGCCTGTCCCCCTCAATGACATGCAGCAAATGTGCATGCAACACAACCCCATTCATTACACATTGTCACATACACAATGCACACTTCACTCCCAATGCTGCATGAAAATGTGACCACAGCACATATGCATATATAATTGATCCCAACCAAAACATGGCCCACCTTTGGAAGGTTACCAATGTCATGATAAGGCTGGCCATCACCTGCATAGTATTGGACAGTGCATTGCACACAATCATGAAGCGCATTAGCAGTGAACACGTGTTGTTCATTGCTTAGGCATTCATCCAATAACCCCAAAAGTTGCCAAGTGCACAAAGGGCAACAGGTTGTGGACAGGTGAATGTAGACAATGATTTACTACCAGAGACCAATCATACAATCAATACTACCAAGAAATCATGACAATAACTCGGAGGGGAGACACGCCCCGTTGTCTTCTAAGTGTTCATAACTTGCAAGTATACAGGTGATGTTGTTAAGGGAAAAGGTTCAGATTAGTGCATTGAGAACTCTTGTCGTTAACTGAGCAAAAAATAATACACAAACGGAAGTGCTAACTCACTTGGTGATTCGGATTGTGAGAAAATTCACTATATAGACAGGACATTACATGATACATGTGGGGGCTCAGGGCACCAAGGACACATACGGGCCATGGACATGAGGCACGCTACTGCATCAATAGCACGGAAGACAGTGGGAGAAGGAAGTGGAGAAGGGAAAGGACTTGATGATTAATTAGAAATTAATGATTTCATGCTCAAGATGCAGAGGGAGAGTGAGTCTATTACACAGAAGGCATCAAACATAGGAAATTGACCCCCCACTAGCCCTTTCAACACCAAAGTGCTTCACACACATGGAGCAGTTGTCAGAGGAATGCAGGAAAATAAAAGTAGATTATTTGATCAGTAAGCGTTGAAGATGGTACAGGTACCCAGACATCCCTGTGGATGATATACATGGATTACAATGTACTCTGAGCTTAGTCTGTGAATCTCTGAAGCCTTTATATTTCAGTAAAATGTGGTTCCTGGCTCCAAGTCAAATTACGAGTCGTGCAGACCTAATCTGGGTAAGCTGTATGGGTCGCAGGGTGGACCAAGGAACACTTAGGAGTAGGCTGCTGCAGTATTGTAGCCTGGAGAGTACCATAGCATGTGTAACATTGCACCACTGTGTGATGGCGTGGAAGGGTACAATTACTTTGAGCATCAAGAGCTAAAAGTCGGACTTCTTGACAATCTCACGAATATGAGGCATAAAGGGAAGGGGGTAGTTGAAGAAGAATTCAATATTCATGCCTTGGATTGAGGGGGCAGGCAGTGAGTCCATGTAGGAAGGACAGAGTCAATGCCAGAGTAGGCTGTAGTGGAGCCAATCAGGACACTCTAATTTCCGGATGATGCACAAGCCAAGGTAATTTGCATGTGCACCAGGCCAGGATGGCTGAGAGGCAGTCATGGTGAATGAGGGTGCAAGTGTGGCTGTAGGAACATTACTGAAGTGTAGTGTGTCATAGCATGGCACATTAATTTGTTGTACACTGAGTCAAGGAAGCGTTGCAGCAGGGAAATGTATATGTCAAAGATGCATGGCAAAAGAATGGACACATGCGTGACTCCACAGGTGTAGGCTGAAGTAGGGGAGAACAAAGGACACAGAATGGTTCATTTGGGATGGTTGTTTAGGAATCAGCTAAGCAAGTCCACTGGCCGTTCATGGAGCATTTTAATGACGATGGAATGCCTGACTGTGTGAAAAGCTGATGAGATATCAAAGAGGATGAGGACATCAGGGCATTATGAATTGAGGGATGCTACCAATATTATTATTATTATGTGTGTTCTGGACAGCAGTGTCAGTGGCTCCGGACCATTGAAATCCACACTTGTGTCCATGGACATCGCCAAAAATGACCTAATGGGTGACGATTTGTGGGAGGGCAAACTTGTCAAGCAGTTTCCCCAGGAAGGTTTTGAAAGAAATGTGGCAGTAGTTTGCTGGTCAGGAAGGCACTGCATATGGGATAGTAAGGATAATGCGCAGAAGTGAGTGCTTGATGGAGGACGGAAACTAAACAGCAGGAAAGGATTGGTTGCAGAGATCAGCAAGAACAGTTGCCAAAGAGGAGATGTGGCCATTGATAGTTGTGTAGGAGCAGCGGCACACCAGTTGGGATAACACATTAATGGAGTTGTCAACTCTGGAGACAACTTCAGGTGAGACATAAGTGAATGAGGAGAATAAGGAATGATGAGGGTGAGCGTTAGGGGGGGCAGAGGTGTGGAGGGTTGTGTTTGAAGAGCCTGTCACAAGTAGGTCTAGTCAGTCATGTTATATTAATGAATGTGTACAGTACACAGTGACCCAGAGGTATCATGGCGCTAGAGAGGGAGGTAGAAAGCCATCATCCATCCAAAAGCAATAATAAACTAGAACAGACATGTTTTTATCACTTCCCTAGAAGTGCTTTCCTTTCCTGTGTATTAGCAAAACATATGTGATGCAAAGGTACTGTGAAGGAGCTGTTGCCGAATATACAGTGGATGGGTTGGCAATTACTGAAATACCCTCATCCCCCAAACCATTCTTGAAGACTGGGAGTCCCATAGGAATCTATGGCGGTCAAGGTGCAAAAATAAATTCTTTCCTAACACCCGAGTGCTCCTACTTTTACCTTATGTTAGCCACTATAGTCTGCAACTGTGGTTTTCCTCCCCTAGCCCCACAGACCCTGATCCTATGCTACACCCCTTTTTACTTACTCCCCCCTTCCTGTGGTTTACTTATTATTCTGTAAAGAGCTCTACTGCTTTTCGAAGCTAGATTCACGCTCAATAACTTCCCCAAAAAACACACACAAAAATGGAATCTCCTTGAAAATATAAAATTGGATTTGTACACAAGCCCGAAGTTAACTTTTATTAAAGTATCAAAAGGTTTGCTATTACAACCACAACATTATTAAAATCCTTTACACACTGGCCTAGTGCAGAACTTCCAAATGTACTGATTATTTGTTATACGGCGAGGTGTTGCCGCAATGCGTCTAGAGATCACCAAGCACAGAAATTGACTTGAACTCAATCTGCAGAGTTTACTTTCTGTCCATTCACTCCACACTGTAACCAACTCTCTTCCGGGTTGATGAGAAATGCCTGAATTCTTTTGCACACATGTTAATCCCTTCTGCCTTGCAACAGTTAAACATGGAGTCAGAATTGATTAATACTGGATAGTCTTCAAGTTGAGTGTTAGTCCTTGCTGCTAGTGGGCTAAACTGAAATATGCCTTATCAATTTTGATCTGCTAGGAACAGTCCCTGAAAGGCACTGTATCTTTGAGCTTTTGATCCTCTCCAAATGAACCACTGAACAGGTACCCAAGTGAAGTGAAGCACTGACCAGCCTACAGGGCCCGCGGACTGGCAGCCTTATTCGCACGCAGTATGCAGGAAAAACCAACGTCACAGTCCACAGGTAAGCCCAACAGTCATGTAAATTACCCATCAAGGTTTCACTCCAGGGTGCTCTGGAAGGTCTGGTCTCACAGCCCACATGGTAACCAGCCAATCAGGGTCGCTATGCAAACACCAGTCCAAGCTTCCATGGTGTGGGGGCCGAATCCGATTCACCGTGGTCAAGGTGAACTGGATTACAAAGCAGACACCCCACAAGAGGGAAAGCAGGTAATCACTGAACGTGGGCGGCCAAATGGTGTTTTATATCCTGTAAAATCATTGGAAGATGGGTGCTAGATAAGACTACTTTCCTAACCTAAAATAGAGGCGAGGGACTGGAAAGCCTGAGTTGGCAGATCGTGCTTGTAACAGCATTGAGTTATGCATTCAGACCCTCTTAATGTGTTGTTAAGTGCAGCAGGCTATCAAGGCAGCATCTGTGGCACTGGTACAGCTTTCTGGAATCTCACGGACCAATTGAATACTCTGGAAAAAAAATGAAATCTTCCAAATCTGTTTGTTACAGCGAGGATCATGTCCTTTCCGCTTGCTGTCTGCCACAGATGGTGTGTTTGTTAGCATTTTGGGGTGGGTAAAGCCTGAAATCCCTAAGTATTTTCCACTTAGTTAATGAGAAAGGAGGCAGAAATATCATGATTTGGAGGCTTGCCAGAGCGATGCTAGTGGCTGTGATGGATTCCACCTATCACTGTTTTCAGTGTGCTATCTACTAGCAGCCACACAGGGCCTTGTCACTAGACCAAGTGGAGCAACAGATGACTCAAGCCAACCAGTACAATTAAACAAAGACACATTGTACAAAATGTAACTCAAAGAAGCAGCGTATAAGGGTGCAGTGAAAAGAACGAGGCTATAACATATCTTCTCTCGAAAGGACCACAGTTTTAAGTCTTTCCCTTCCCAAGTCTCACCCCTCTGGCAGAATTGAAAGATTTACTCATGGTCTAAGAGTTTTGAGTGTCCCTCTAACTTCGCTCTACTTCCTGCCTTCCCTCTTTCTTTCCTCCTCTCCTCCTTCTGTCCTTGCCACCAATTCCCCCCTCCTTGAATTTGTCACCTTTTGTTATAGGGAGATAAAGGGCATTGGGTATGGCTACAGCAATGTGCACAAGATCACACAGTGAGTAATACGTTCCACACAACATGTGCTCAATAATAAGGAAGCATGTACACTAACCCCAGGATATGCAAGTGGAATGTGATACAAATATATGAAAAGGGATGTGGGGTAGGCACTTAGAAGCTCCTTATGATTCCAAAGGTAGTCTGCAAGTTCCTCACCTACATTTGCTGTTACAGGTACTGTTGGAGTTAAGCCCACATACAGGACAAGCAAAGACAAGTTCTGTGAGCTAACAACCTTGATCGTATTATAGCAGGTAACTTAAAGTCAACACCCACAAGGACAAGAAACAGTTCCCTATCATTTCTCTGAAACAGTAATTATTTTATGGTAATGTACCACAAAGTAATTACTTTGAATGTTTTCATCAATTATTTTAATTTCTTTTAAATGTGGAGTGATCCTTCTATTTCCCTCCTTACCCGTCATTACTGCCTGTACCCCAAACCCCTCCCCACCTCCTTTTAAGCCCTTACCCCATAATTCCCTGAATATTTTAATAAAAATTTGAACTAATTACATTAGGGTATATTACCACAAAGTAATTACTGTCAGCCAAACAAAGGGATACCACAAGAAACACCAACTGGAATGTTAGCAAAGCGCATGAACACTGCTGATCACGCAGGAACCCAGAAAGGCTGTAACTGCAAAGGTGGTAAACTCAATAAAAAACACTCCTGACAAGGGACAAGCAGGAATATCCATAGGCATTCACACAGTCGCTGGACACAACAGCACAACACTCCTAACAATCAGTAGGGAACAGACTCCAAGAGAAAGACATGGAACAGGAGCAGGGAAAACAAAATTACAAGTGCCAGACCTACCCCTCCCCACCGAGGGAAGGAAAGGAAAAGGGTAAAAAAAGGAAATCTCTCAATATGGTGTGTCTAAAGGATCAAGGTTACACTGCAGACAAGGACACGTTCAAAGGACTAAAGAACACATACCAACTGGGATGTGCAGGAAAAGGAAAGCACTGAAAGTGCTGACTGCAAAACAGAAGAAGACAAAAAGGGAATCCATGAAGCAGAAAATGCTAATAAGCACACTTAATTCGAAATTCAGGGATCCTGGAAAAATAAATAAGGAACTAGGAATTAGACAGCATAAGAACCAGGAACAAGGAACCGGTCACAAACAGGAACAGTGCAATAATTGTCATGGCTATGTAAGAGGATTCAATTCAACACTACAGCTAAGTCAATGCCTAGTCTGGGATACTGAATGGAAACCCTTATTGATATATCTTTATGTCCAGTTCATGCGTTCTGGATGACTACCCCTATATAACACCCCTCTCTTGGAATCCCCCTGACCCCACTGAGCCAAGAAGTAGTTCTGTTTTGCAAGTTAAAAGGTTTATTTGATAATTTAAACAATATATATATATCTATATCACACTTTATGATAAATTAATAATTGGATATCACACTTAATCTGAGCAGTAATCAATAATGGATAGTCTGGCACTAGCACACTTCTTTATAATCAATGATGAGTGGTTATAGGATGGATACGATAGCAACAATACTTTGATGGTTTCAAATGGATGCAATGTGGAATGAAATGCAATACAGAAAATACTCAATATGATTTCAACAAAACAATGTAATCATTTTTCTCTGGCAATCCACTCCACCCCTTTATGCAATGCAAGGAAATGGAAGGAAAGCACACAGTTCTCAGAAATGCAATCAAATGTAATTCAGTTCACCCGAGGAAGCTTAGACTACAGAAGTTTGAAACACAGGCAAAAGTGCTTTGATATGTGCTGGCAATGAAGTGAAAAATATGCTAAAATGCTTTTAATTCCCTCTAGAGGTTCAGGGTGAGTGGTATCTAGTTAATATTAGTCCAGGCTCACTCTAGCAATGATTCAGGGATGGTTCTTAAGAGGCAAACGAAATTTAGCAGTTCAGGCAAAACAGCTATCTTTTTACAAGTAAAGAAATCGGGCCAAAATCGCAAATCGCGGCAAAATTCGCGGGTGCGAGAATCGTGATTACGGAGAAAGTATAAGTCGGTTCTAGGCTTGTTGGAAAGGTAAGATTCTAAGCTTTCAGAGGAAAGTTGAACCAAGTTCCTAGAACAAACGGTTCCAGAGATACGGATGATTAAATAAAGGTCGTTTTTCGGATTTGAAATTTTAAAAGTTCAAAGCGACAGGTTACAGCTTGCAGCCAGAAAATGACAGGTGGCAGCTTTGAAAATGACAGGTGACAATTAGGAGACAGTTCTGGTTAGATTAAAATAGATTGAATTATATTATTTTAACTAAGAGATTGGTTCTGCACAGTTCTGCTAGGTACTCACAATATATTTTTGAAATAAGCTTCCCCACGGATCTGGTCAGGTTTTGGACTGGACTCCGGTTTTGGTCTCGGCACTTCACAGTGATCTGGGTCAGCTCTGCTCTGCTGGTCTAGCCTCTCTGGATTCTGGATATTGCTCTGCTTTCTAGGTACTGCTACAGGTTCTGGAGATTGATGGATTTGAAGTCTGGATCTCTGGATGTGGTATGGTCCGGCAGCATGCTCCGCAGCAAATGGAATTGAATGTCCCTATCTGTCCTGACTGTCTGCTTTTATGTGTTTTGAAAGTGGGTGGAGAGGCTAGCTTTCTAGGCCCTACCCCTCTCCACTTGTCATTGGCCACTTCCTCCTCTTCCCCTTGATTGGGGAAAAGAAGTGGAGTGTCAGAGCGATGTCATTTAATGGCTTGTAGAAAGGACACTCCCCTGTCAAATTACACACAATCTATATTTGACCCAAATGCATATTTGCACAGGTACACATTTGTTTAAAATTACATGCACCCATCACATATCACATGAGGTATCCCCTGTTCAAACTCTGCTCTTCCTGGGGGCTTGCATTAAAAAATGGCAACATATTTCCCTTTTTGGTCGGGTTACCAATATTGGATTTGTCCCCGCATTTACACAAATGTTCGCAAAGCATGTGGGCATTAGGTGGTGGAGTGTCAGATTTTTAACATACATACAATTAGAGTAATATCCTCTTTTCTGCTAAAAACCCCCCTGAACATACCACCGGGTCCTAACACGTCTTCAAATGTGCACAGAAAAATCACAAGAATAATGATACCACTTATACAATTTTCACAAGTCCGCTCTATGAATGATCCATCTTTTTAGATTTATGTTCTGGCCCCCAGGGGTGTGTCTTTCAGGTCACAGGGTATAGAAACCAGTTTGTCCAGTTTCTGCCAGGCTCAGAGGCCCTTTCCCTCCCAGCTCCTGCCAAGAGGAAGCTGTTTTACGGTCCCCCAATAAACCATCTGCCTGGGCCCTGGAAGGCCCATTGTTCAAGAGGAAGCCATTTATGGCCTCCCCCCAATAAACCTTCTGCCTGGGCCCAGGACAGGCCTTTGTTCAACTCCCTGTAGCTGCTCCACCCCTAATCTAATCAGAGAGGTGACAACTCCTTTTGGGCAAGGGGAAGAGTGGCTGAGCAGGTTTTACTCATGTGGGGGTAGATGTCAGGCAGAATTCAGTATCATTAAGCCAGGTTTCAGATAAAATGTCACTTTTTGTTACCCAGTTTAAGTCAAGACAATTTTTACATATGCAGCTAGAATGCTGATTCTAAGTTCAAAACTATGACATTTCAACAGTGACAAACTATGTGACACTCAAAAGTAGGTCACTCAGTTAATTTAAACATTTTCAATTTTTGGTAGTTTTAAATCCAGTTTCAGTTAGGCTGCTGCAGACCTGCAGAGCTCAGCCAGTCTTGTTATGAACATTCAAGTCACTTCAGAATATAACTTTACATTGTATCCACCTCTCAGTAAGTCTTTCTTTGGCCTGCTTTGGGTTCATTTATTCAGTTTTACACAAATGTCTGGTGTTGTTTTAAAACGCCGGCTTTCTGATAGTGGTGAGTACTGGTAATGCACCCATTTTTGGGATTTGAGAAAATGAATTCCCCACAATTCTAGGTTGCTTTTGGCAATCAGCATTGCCATTCCCAATGGTTTCAGGCTACTGTGTGGGTAGTCCAATGGTGGTTTTAGGCAGTGCCCTTCTGTGCCCATAACATCGGCAAAAATGGGTGGCAGCCTATTCTTCATGCATTTCCCTGGGCATTTTCTGGGAAGCTCTGGCCATCATGATGTTTTCAATGCCAGTACTGCACAGTTTTTGTGGTAGGGCTCGGATGCATGGGTAAAAACATCCCACAAGCCCCCCTCTTGCGATGGCCATTCTGTTTCACTGATGGAACTCGCAAGACCTGGGATGTTTCCTCATCTTCTTCCAATATATGGCACAGTTCAGCATCTTTTCCTCCATCCGATACTGATCGATCGGTTCTCCTCGCCGGTCCTGATGGGAATATTGGGCGGTACCCTGGGCCCCTTACGTCTCTGCTCCCGGTCTCCGGATCGTCCTCCTTGTCCAGCCTCCAGGTTTTCTTTCTCCTAGGACGACAAAGGAAGAGCGGCAATACCTATTCATGGACATTTCTCCCCCACCATTGATATAGTGGGGTGGCATATAAATTTATAGTCAAAGCATATGAACATGCACATTTCTTTTTGCATTCAAAAACGAAAACAGCCACATTGAGAAACTCAGAATTTGATAAGCGATATGTAGGATATTTTAAGTTAGAACTGAATTAATCTGAGACAGTACCCTCTAGGATTCCAGAGGATTCCTCCAGTTGTTGCAGAGTGTGCCTGGGATGGCAACACTTCAACTGGTTAATGTGGACCCACTTGTCTTCCCCCTCTGCCAAACCGCCTTTGGTGATGCGGATCTTGTAGCCCACAGGGGAGATCTTGTCTATAATCTCAAAGGGTCCCTTCCATGTAGGCAAAAATGTTCGCTGTTTTGCCTGGTTCCTTTGGAAATTGTATAGATAGACCCGGTCCCCCACCTGATATTCCTTCCTGGAAGTCTTCGGGTCATAGTGGGTCTTCATGCTATCAGCTGATCTTTCTAGATTCCGCTGAGCATAAGCAAAAGCATGTTGAAGGTGTTTCCTTAAATTCTCCACATACTCATGAGTTGTGGAGGCATTTATCAGTGTCTGCTCTTGGGTCCTGTAGAGCAAATGCTGAGGAAGCACCATCTTGCGCCCAGTCATCAACTCAAATGGTGACATTTTGGTTGCAGATGAAGGGGTAGATCTGATGGCCATTAGGACCAGAGGTAATCGGATATCCCAACTTGGCCCAGAATCTGCCACAAACTTCTTTAATATGCTCAAAATGGTTCGGTTATATCTCTCTACTGCCCCAGAAGAAGCTGGCCTGTAAGCAATATGTAACTTCCTTTTGACCCCCAGTATCTCCCACATCTTTGTCATTACTTCCCTGGTGAAGTGGCTACCCCTGTCTGACTCAATCCTTTGAGGTAGACCAAAACGGGAAAATATGTGGTTAATCATCAGGGCAGCTGCGGTTTCTGCCTTGCAATTTGGGGCTGGGAGACATTCCACCCACTTGGTAAACAAGCATGTCACAGTCAACATGTACTTATTCCCCCTAGCGGAGCGAATCACAGGGCCTACGAAGTCGATTTGTAAATCTGACCATGGCAGTGTCATCCCCCTCTTTTGTAGGGGTGCACGGTGTGTGAGGGATGATGGCTGAAATTGTGCACACACAAGACACCCCTTCAAGTATTGGTCGAGGTCCTGCCCCATGTGTGGCCAGTATGCAACCTCTCTTAAGATTTCCAGTGTTGTGTGAAACCCCCTATGACCGGCGGTGGCCGCATCGTGGGCGTGACTTAACATCAGGCTTCGGAATGAGGTAGGACCCACCCACTGATCGTGGCCAGCTTTGGATTTCCTTACCAGCAAACCGTCTTGGATTCAGAACATTTTTGGACATTTCATCAACACTCTTAGGTCCTCTTTCCCAATGTAATCGGTATCCGTCAGGGGAAAGTTCCCAGGGTCCTCAAGGTGTTGGTAAAACTTACCAATAATTGGATCCCGCTTCTGAGCTGTAATTAAATCAGCATCAGGGGTCTCCTTACTCCATTGTGCAATTGAAAAGTCATTGTGAGCATTTGTCTGGGACCTAGTGATAGCAGTGACCTGGATTTCCCCCAACAGGGACTCAATCTCAATTAGATCCCCTTGGATGGCCCCGGTTTTGGCCAGCTGATCAGCTAAGTCATTTCCAGTTTTGTCTGGTCCCTCTACTTTGGAATGACCCTTGATCTTTTTCCAATAGATGGTCATCTCATTCGAGGTGACCAGATCATCAATGTTTTGGATCAACTTCCCATGTTTCAAGGGTTTGTTGTTAGCACATAACATGCCTCTGGTTTTCCAATTAACCAGGTGCTCCACGAACCCGTTCCGTACATAATCCGAATCTGTGCTTATGACCAGTTCGTGGAGTTGATGCTGGACAGCAGTGAGGATGGCCTGATGCACAGCCATCATTTCTGCCACCTGACTACTTCAGGGACCAATTTTGTATCCAGCGGAGGGTTCTGAGGACTCATTCACCCATGCATTCCCTACGCCGGCCACCAGTCTTTCTCCCCGTTGTTGTCAACATGGTAAGAGCATCCATCCACATAGACAGTGGGCATTCCCTCACACTTGTCCTCTTCAAAGACTTTGGGCCTCATTACGAGTCCGGCGGTAACCGCGGCGGTAAAACCGCCTGGTTACCGCCGGACTCGTATTACCATTCCGCCTCCGTGATTCCCGGAATTACCGGGGCATTACAACCCCGGTTTTCCGGGAATCACGGAGGCGGAATGGTGTAAATCCCCATTCCCATTGAGTCCTATGGGACTCAATGGGAATCGGGATCATGGAAACACCGGCAGCATCTCGTAATGCTGCGGTGTTTCCACGTCCGCCTGCATGCGGGAGGTGTTAACCCGCCAGGTCAGACCTGGCGGGAACAGCACCTCCCGCCTGCAGGGGTCGGGATCAGGCGGTCCGGAAACAACGGTGGCGGCGGGTTTACCGCCACCGTTATTTCCGGACCGCCAGGGTCGTAATGAGGCCCTTTGTGTGGGGAATTAAAGTGTGCCTCCATGTTGTCCTTGATTTTTAGACTTTCGTCCTCGAGACAGTTTTCTCTGGCACAATCATGCAAGTCAGCCAGACCTTGCGCGAGGGGACTCTTCTTGTTTTGGCCATATCGGACCTCCACAGGAAAGCCTTGCATTGACAGAATCCAGGAAGTAATTCGGGAATTACTCACATTTCCGGCCCGGATTCTGTCACTTTGGAGATATTGCAGAGGCTGGTGTGGAGTCTCCACTATGATGTGTTCCCCCTGGATGAACGGGCGGTAATTCTTCAATGCCCACACCGTTGCCAGGAGTGCCTTCTCACAATCGTTGAATTTTCCCTCCACAGAGGATAAAGTTTTGCTCGCATAGGAGATTACTTTATTGACCTTGTCATGCTTTTGGTATAATACCGCCGTCAAGCACGTATTAGAGAACCCCGTCTCCAGGAAGAACTCCTTGTTTCTGACAGGGTAAGCTAGGCAAGGCACTTGTGAGAGGCTTCTCTTGAGTTGTTTTACCGCCTCGGCTTGTTCTGGACCCCATCCCACTTGACCCCCCCCTTCAGGAGATGAATCAGGGGTCTGGTGATCTCTGCGTAGCCCTCGATGAACTTTCTGCTGTAATTAGTCAGTCCAAGGAGGCTCCTTAGTTCCCGCAGAGTTGCGGGGTCTTTCAGTTTCTGAAGTGCTTCCACTTTCTTTTCCTGGGGACAGAGACCCTGAGGAGTAATCTCATGCCCCAAGAAATTAACACGGGTTCTACACCACTGTGCTTTCTGAAAGGAAAGTTTTGCTCCGGCGGCCCTCAACTGGGTCAGAACATAACGGATCTCCGCTATGTGTTCCTCCACAGATGAACTTTATATGAGGACATCATCTACATAAGCCAGGTTACCCCTCACACCCAGGTCGGGCATGGCCTTATGTAGGAAAATATTGAACTCATTTCCGGGGATGAGGTATCCGAAGGGAGTCCGGGTCCATGTGTACTGCTGGCCCCCAAAGGTAAAAGCCAGTTTGTATTGGTCCTCCCTACTGACAGGCACGGTCCAGTATCCATTGATCAGGTCTATTGCAGTGAATACCTGTGACCCCTGGATCTGGGCCAGCCCTTGGTCAATGTAGGGCAGAGGCCATCGGGAAGTATGGACCCGTTTGTTGAGCTCCCTGAGGTCGGCGCAGAGTCTCCACTGGCCGTTAGGCTTCAATATTCCCAGCACCGGATTATTGAAGGTGCTGTGGACTGGACGGATTATTCCCCGGGACTCAAGGTTCTTAATTATTTCAGTAAGGGACTCTATTGATGCGAGAGGCAAGCGATATTGCTTCACAAACACTGGAGTCATGCCAGGGTCCGTGGGGATTGTTGTTGTGTGGATGTCAGTGCGACCACAGTCATATGAGTCTACCGCAAAGAGATCTTGGAAATCCAAGAAAACTTGTTTCAACTTTTGCTTTTGTTCCAGAGTCACACAGGCATCAGCTAGGTTGACTCTCTCTTCCACCATCTGCCTGAAGCCTGGAAAGACTTCTGGTTTGGCTATCTCAGCGGCCTCCTCCAGCTGGGTGGAGAAGTCCCTGGTCAGAGTGCTGATTTGGACTGGAGGCCTCAGGTGGGAAAGGCAACCCTCATGGACCTGGAAAATCACCTCATCCCTCCTGAAGTCACAAGTCACATCTTCCTTACCATAGGGGCAGGAATCCCTCCCATGCCGGGTAAAAAATCCTGTCTGGTGTTGTATTGTCCTCACTGTCACTGTCAAAACAGTCCTTGTGGATTGGTCCTAACAGTTCATTTCCTAAATCGATGGAAAAATGTTGGTCATCAACCGCCATTCCAATAATGGTGCCTGCAGCTAGAGTAATACTCTTTAAGTCGCTGTTATCCACCTCTATTAGAATGGTGTCATGTTCTATGTTGACTAATGGAGTTGGGTTTACCCCCAACCCTTGCTGTTGGAGAGAAGCGTTTAGATGTATGTAAGCATCAGGGTTTTTCAAATGTTGTCCTCTTTTAGCTTTCACTTCCAGGGAGAATTGTCGGGTCCTTTCTGGGATGGTGGCTTCCTCTTTGATCTGAATTTAAACTGCATAAGGTAGCAATTGAGCTGACCTAAATGCTTTTTCTGGATCATCAAAGCCCATGGGATTATCCGGTAATCGGGACCAAGCTTTGAAGTTTATTAGGTCCAAACTAATGGCAAAGCTATTGAGAATGTCACTGCCTAAGTAAAAGGCGGCAGTGACGTCTCGCACGACCCAACAATTATGGACTATGCTCTTGTTGCCAATGGAGATTTTGAGCATACACCTGCTTGGCAGGAGATGTTTGGAATTGGGTGCTTCCAAGTCCATTTCCCATTTGTCTGTCAGTTTGAATGTGGGAATGGCTGGATCTTTTGGGAGTTGGCGGAACATGGCTTCGCTGATGAAGCTCTTACCATTGCTCACACACACTAGGGCGAGAACAGAGTCCTTCCCATCATTTAACTGAACAGGGATGAACAACTGCTCTCCAATTTGCTGAATATCAGCCAGGCTCTGAGCTGTTTTCACCTCTTTCTGGACTATAGGAGTGGGAGTTTCTGATTTTGGATTAGTATAGAATTTCAGAGTGTTTCCTTCCAGCGTGGAATACCACTTTAGACTGGAAGGAAGGTTGATTTTCAGAAATAGAGAGGACCCCCCATCACCAGTCTGTTGTCCTACTGCAATTAGTGTCACGTCTGGAATTTGGTTATTCTGGAAGTGTAATTCTACTTGGTCAGATTTTTGTTCAACCATGTGGCATGTGCCGTTCAAACTAACATGGTTGACAATCTATTTTAATTTTATTGGTCGGCTAGTCTGGGTCCAGAGGACCTTGTTTACACAATCTATTAGAGGTGACAACCTTCTCAGGAGGTCATTCCCTAGTAAACAAGGGGTGCCCTCTGGAGTCACTACTATGACCGGGTGTTTCAACTTGTGTCGCCCAATTTTAATGTCCAAGTCTGCCGTCCCCTCGACGGGAATTTCCTTCCCGTCAAAGTTCTGCAGTTGTCCAGGAAGAGAGGTGAGAGGAATACGGTAATTCTCCCCCCTTCCTGCATTTAGTTCCTCAAAGGCCCTTTTGGACAGAAGGGTAGCTTGGGATCCAGTGTCCACCAGTGCCAAAATTGTACCCTGCCCCTGTACTTGTACCAGGGCATAGTATCTTCCCTCCTTCTCCTCAAGGGGGCACAGATAATGCACATTTTTGGACAACTGGTGGGCTAACTTTCTGGTTTTGGACATGGCGAGAGAAGAGATTTGGGCAGAATTCTGTGGAGAGCCTTGGGAATCTGAAAGAAAAAGTTGGCAACTGGAGATCAGAGCCATTGTGGGTTCCCCGGGTTCCGGTTCCGGTTCCGGGCCGCCCCCCCCTTTTTGGAGGCAGTCACCAGGATGGGTTGGAACCAGGGGATTTTGGCATTGTTGGTTCTGGGATAAGATAGTGGGCGGTGGTAGCTCAGTCTCCACATCTCCCCAGTCTATATTGGAATCTTTTGGGACTCATTTTTCCTTGGGAGGAGTTCCCCCATCTCTGAAGGAGAAGATCCTTTCCCCAGGATCCTCTGGGGATCCCTCTCCTTCAAATTGGAAGATCTGTATTTCTTCCACAAAACGGGTCTGTTTGGGTCCTTTGTTTCTCCTACCCCCCCTCTGCTCCTTGGGAGGCAGGCTTTCAGGGGCAGGAGATTTTGTTTCCGGTTCCTGGTTTTCCAGGGCCTGTTTACAAGTTGGGAAGGAAGCTTCCTCCAAGGCTTTACACCCCCCTTCCCCTTGTGCCTCCTCCCTGGGAACCGGGGTGTTATCGGGGTGCTGCCCCCGTCATTGTTCTGGAGCACCAGGTCCAGAGTTTGGGGCATTCTGTGCCGGTATGCCCATCTGAGGGTTCTGCTGAGCTCTTAGCACGCGACCCAGCTCCTGTGCCATGTTCTGAACCTGGCGCTCTAACTGGGAAACCCGCTCAGGCTGATACGGGGCCCTGTTTTCTCCCCTGGGCTGATCCCGGGAAGGGTAGCTATCCCTTCTCTGGTAATACCCCGGATTGGGAAGATTTGGGTACACCTCCACCCTTGGCCTCCCCTCTCCCGGATTAGGTTGTATGGGCTCAGGGATTTGGGGAAAGAAGGATGGATGATTTTGGGGTTGGAAGTTGGGTGGATACCTGGGGAAAAAGTTCTGCCCAGGATTTGGAAAATTTCTGCCCTCCGGTGGGAAGTTAGGAGGGAAGTTCCCTGGGTTTAGGTGCTTGGCTGGATCCCCCCTTGGGCTGGAGGAGTCCACACATAACCAGGATGGGTCGATTTCCCTTGTAACGGGGACTTACATAATCAGGAGAACGAGGGACCCCATTTTTGGGCTGCCTCTTGCTCCCTGTCTGTGACTGGCCCGAGGACCTTCTGGGCCTAGCATTATTAGGTGCTGGTAGGTTTTTTAGGCCCCCCATCTCCAAATCCAAAACGGGGGCAACCTTTACCTCTGCCACCTTGGCAGCAGCAGGGGTGCTGTTGGTTTTGGGGTTTTTGGGCTGGTTTTTGTTTTCCACCGGTTTCTGTACCTCGTAGATGCGGGTGGCTTGTTCAATGACCCATTCTAAAGATCTTTTCTCATGAAAATCTCTCACGAGCTGGGTCATTATGTATTTGGGCAAGGCATGGAAAAAAGTATTAACAAATTCTCTGCTGTCTGTGCGCACCCTTCTGGTGGTCTGCGCAAAGGCCCGTTTCAGTTCTTGCACGAATTCTTGTGGGGCCTGATCCTCCCCACATTGCAAATTGTAGGCTGCCTTGCGAGCCTCTTGAGGATTTCTGTGAACAGAAAAATGTTTCAAGATGGCCGCCTTATAGGTGAACCACCTTAAATGATTTTGGTCCTCCAGCCCCGCAAAGAAACTGGAGTATTCTGGGGAGAATGTCCATTAGACGTACTGGATGCAGCTACTGCTGTCCTTCAAATGGAAAGTCTCCATCATTTGCTCATAGAGCTCCAAGTGATCCCATACGGAATACTTGGCGTTCTTATGATAAGGCGTGATGACACTCCTGATTGCCTTAATCTGTTTCAATGGGTCCTTAAGCAAGGCCTTTTTGCCTTATTGGCCTTTGGGTTCGGGTAACCCTTGTCCATTCGTCCTCTGACTCAGAGGCACTGCTCCCCAGAGGTTCCTGTCTGATCTTTCCAAGTTTTCCCGGATTCTGCGAGCCTGGGATGGCTGCGAGATGTGGGGACCTGGTCCTCTGTGTCCTGTACCGTTCAGAGGAGTCTTCAGATTCCTCTTTGCTGCCAGGATTTGATGGGTACCCCGCACTGACCTAACTGGGCAGAGGTTTTCAGGATGCCCTTAATGGGCCTACTCTCCTGGGGTTCCCCACTAAATTGCACTGTGCTTGGTGCCCATACCCGGATGCCCGCCCATCCATTCCTGGAGGTACTGGCCTATGAGCCCAGCTTTCTGGCTGGATAGTAATCTGCCATCCCTGTGGCCCGGTGCTCATGTGCGCCAGGGGACATGGGGGTGGCAGAGTCCAGGGACTGAGAGGAGATAAAGGCCTCTGGTACTAGGGCTCCTGAGGTTATGCTCAGGAGTTTCCTTTCCAGCGAACCTGGTCTCTATCCGCCCCTGCTCCCTGTTGCAATGCAAGAGCCTGCGCCTTCAGTTCCTCAGTTAAGGCCTTACTAGCTCTATCAGTCTCTCCTGCATCGCTACCTGTGTTGGAGCCTATCATTGTGCTGACAGAGAGCCTCGTTTTCTCTCTGTGCCTCCTGATTGTCCTGGAGTACTGGGCCAGTCTCTGCTGCAGGAGGGTTACCTCCTGAGCTGTGTCCCTATTGGCCTGCTCCGTTCTTGCTAGAGCATCCTCCACCCTTCCTGGTGTGCTCTTAACAAGTTCTGGTGTTCTTTTCGGAGGTCACCCAGTCCCTGGTGGCCAGGTGATTTTCTTCCATTTTTCTTTTTAAGTGGCAGACTTCCTGGCCTAAGGTGTCCCTTTCCTGACTAAGAGTCTGCATCTGTACCGTCAGGTCGTCCTTTGCCTTTGGAAGGCACCAGCTTTCTGGCGCTCCTGATCAAACTCTGCCTGGGTATCCAGGTCTTTCAGATCAGTTTATTGCTCTCTGCCTTTCTCCCTATCTAGGTGGTTTGCAGGGTGACTACCTGCTCAGCACATGCCCTATTGAAGTCTAACTGTTGCTCCAGCTTTTTCTGGCTCTGCAGTAGGGAGTCCAAACCTTCTTGGGTACTCCTTCTGCAAGGCCAGAAATCTGGTATCCTGGTCTGACTTTTCCTGTTGCAGCACATCCATATCTTCCTTTATTTTAGTGATGTACCGTCTGCTGTCATTTTCTGACTACTGGCTCCTGAGCAGCCTCTGCTCAGAAGAGTCCAGATCAGATGGGCCTTCTGTAATGCCAGAGTTGCTACTCGCCAGATCTTGGCCTTCAGCCATTTGTCCTGCATGGCTCCCATATGTAATTATAATGTATGCCGTACCTGGCAATCTTGTGGTGCTCATCCTTGGCTTTCGGGGCCATGTATAGTTCACTCAGGGCCACATGTAGGGGACCCCGATCTCCCCATATATCTGACCCTGTTTCAGTGACCTGTTGCGCGATTGCCTGCAACCAGACCGTTTGGTCCTGATGAGTCCACTCACCTCTCACAAAATAGCTTATGTAAGAAGTGTTCTTGGCTATTTTCATATCTACCAGGTCGTCATTCTGGAATTTGAGTTCCTTCCTGACTTACAGAAGTTTGTATTTTATTTTTGCAAAACAGACCTTTTCTTAGAGCGTTCTTTAGATGAGTGCTTTACAGCGTAACACAGCGTGGTGATCTGACCGGATATGTGTATCTGGTCAGCTGGCACGCTGTATTAATCTGCACAAATGGTAAGTCTAACCAGAATATCCCGGCTCGAGCCCCCAATTTGTAAGAGGATTCAATTCCACACTACAGCTAAGTCAATGCCTAGTCTGGGATACTGAATGGAAACCTTATTGATATATCTTTATGTCCAGTTCATGCGTTCTGGATGACTACCCCTATATCACACCCCTCTCTTGGAATCCCCTGACCCCCTGAGCCAAGAAGTAGTTCTGTTTTGCAAGTATTAAAGGTTTATTGATAATTTTAACATAATATAGTATATCATATATCACACTTTATGATAAATTAATAATTGGATATCACACTTAATCTGATGCAGTATCAATAATGGATAGTCTGGCACTAGCACACTTCTTTATATATAATGATGAGTGGTTATAGGATGGATACGATAGCACAATACTTTGATGGTTTCAAATGGATGCAATGTGGAATGAAAATGCAATACAGAAAATACTCAATATGATTTCAACAAAACAATGTAATCACTTTTCTCTGGCAATCCACTCCACCCTTTATGCAATGCAAGGAAATGGAAGGAAAGCACACAGTTCTCAGAAATGCAATCAAATGTAATTCAGTTCACCCCAGCAAGCTTAGACTACAGAAGTTTGAAACACAGGCAAAAGTGCTTTGATATGTGCTGGCAATGAAGTGAAAAATATGCTAAAATGCTTTTAATTCCCTCTAGAGTTCAGGGTGAGTGGTATCTAGCTAATATTAGTCCAGGCTCACTCTAGCAATGATTCAGGGATGGTTCTTAAGAGGCAAACGAATTTAGCAGTTCAGGCAAAACAGCTATCTTTTTACAAGTAAAAGAAATCGGCCAAAATCGGCAAATCGCGGCAAAATTCGCGGGTGCGAGAATCGTGATTACGGAGCAAGTATAAGTCGGTTCTAGGCTTGTTGGAAAGGTAAGATTCTAAGCTTCAGAGGAAAGTTGAACCAAGTTCCTAGAACAAACGGTTCCAGAGATACGGATGATTAAATAAAGGTCGTTTTTTCGGATTTGAAATTTTAAAAGTTCAAAGCGACAGGTTACAAGCTTGCAGCCAGAAAATGACAGGTGGCAGCTTTGAAAATGACAGGTGACAATTAGGAGACAGTTCTGGTTAGATTAAAATAGATTGAATTATATTATTTTAACTAAGAGATTGGTTCTGCACAGTTCTGCTAGGTACTCACAATATATTTTTGAAATAAGCTTCCCCACGGATCTGGTCAGGTTTTGGACTGGACTCCGTTTTGGTCTCCGCACTTCACAGTGATCTGGGTCAGCTTCTGCTCTGCTGGTCTAGCCTCTCTGGATTCTGGATATTGCTCTGCTTTCTAGTACTGCTACAGGTTCTGGAGATTGATGGATTTGAAGTCTGGATCTCTGGATGTGGTATGGTCCGGCAGCATGCTCCGCAGCAAATGGAATTGAATGTCCCTATCTGTCCTGACTGTCTGCTTTTATGTGTTTGAAAGTGGGTGAGAGGCTAGCTTTCTAGCCCTACCCTCTCCACTTGTCATTGGCCACTTCCTCCTCTTCCCTTGATTGGGGAAAAGAAGTGGAGTGTCAGAGCGATGTCATTTAATGCTTGTAGAAAAGGACCCCCCTGTCAATTACACACAATCTATATTTGACCCAAATGCATATTGCACAGGTACACATTTGTTTAAAATTACATGCACCCATCACATATCACATGAGGTATCCCCTGTTCAAACTCTGCTCTTCCTGGGGGCTTGCATTAAAAAATGGCAACATATTTCCTTTTTGGTCGGGTTACCAATATTGGATTTGTCCCCGCATTTAACACAAATGTTCGCAAAGCATGTGGGCATTAGGTGGTGGAGTGTCAGATTTTTAACATACATACAATTAGAGTAATATCCTCTTTTTCTGCTAAAAACCCCCCTGAACATACCACCGGGTCTAACACGTCAAATGTGCA
>CM010927.2:290413766-290660815 GCA_002915635.3 Ambystoma mexicanum | reverse complement strand
CTGGTTCAGAGTGCTGTATTTGGACCGGAGGCTTCAGGTGGGAAAGGCAGCCTTCATGAACCTGGAAAATCACCTCATCCCTCCTGAAGTCACACGTCACATCTTTCCTTACCATACGGGCAGGAAGTGTACACCAGGAAGTTCCCCCCCATGCCGGGTAAAAATTCCTGTCTTGTGGTTGCGTTGTCATCACTGTCCACTGTCAAAACAGTCCTTGGGGATTGGTTCCAACAGTTTCATTTCTAAGATCAATGGAGGAATGTCGGTCATCAACCGCCATTCCAATAATGGTGCCTGCGGCTAGAGTAATACTCTTTAAGTCGGTGTTATCCACCTCTATTAGATGTGTCATGTTCTATTGTTGACTAATGGAGTTGGGTTTACCCCCAACCCTTGCTGTTGGAGAGAAGCATTTATATGTATGTAAGCATCAGGGTTTTTCAACTCTTGTCACCTTTTAACTTTCACTTCCAGGGAGAATTGTCGAGTCCTTTCTGGGATGTGTGACTTCCTCTTTAACCTGAATTTCAAACTGCATAAGGTAGCAATTGAGCTGACCTAAATGCTTTTTCTGGATCATCAAAGGCCCATGGGATTTATCCGCTAATCGGGACCGAAGCTTTTGAAGTATTATTAGGTCCAAACTAATGTGCGAAAGCGATTGAGAATGTCACTGCCTAAGTAAAAGGCGACAGGGACGTCTCGCACGACCCACAATTGTGGACTATGCTCTTGTTGCCAAGGAGATCTTTGAGCATACACCTCTGTTGGCAGGAGATGTTTGGAATTAGGTGCTTCCAGGTCCATTTCCCATTTGTCTATCAGTTTTGAAGGTGGGAATGGCTGGATCTTTTGGGAGTTGGCGAAACATGGCTTCGCTGATGAAGCTCTTACCGTTGTTCACACACACTCGAGCGAGAACAGAGTCCTTCCCATCATTTAACTGAACAGGGATGAACAACTGCTCTCCAATTTGCTGAATATCAGCCAGGCTTTGAGCTGATTTCACATCTTTCTGGACTATAGGAGTGGGAGTTTCTGATTGTGGATTAGTATAGAATTTCAGAGTGTTTCCTTCCAGTGTGGAATACCACCTTAAACTGGAAGGAAGATTGATTTTCAGAAATAGAGAGGACCCCCCATCACCAGTCTGTTGTCCTACTGCTATTACTGTCACGTCTGGAATTTGGTTGTTCTGGAAGTGAAATTCTACTTGGTCAGTTTTTGTTCAACCATGTGGCAGGTGCCGTTTAAACTAACATGGTTGACACTCTGTTTTAATTTTATTGGTCGGGCTAGTCTGGGTCCAGAGGACCTTGTTTACGCAATCTATTAGGGGTTGACAACCTTCTTCAGGAGAGGTCATTCCCTAGTAAACAAGGGGTGCCCTCTGGGGTCACAACTATGACCGGGTGTTTCAACTTGTGTCGGCCGATCTTAATGTCCAAGTCTGCAGTCCCCTCAACAGGATTTCCTTTCCCGTCAAAGTTCTGCAGTTGTCCAGGAAGAGAGGTGAGAGGAATCTGGTAATTCTCTCCCCTTCCTGCATTCAGTTCGTCAAAGGCCCTTCTGGACAGAAGGGTAGGCTTGAGATCCAGTGTCACCAGTGCCGAGGATTGTACCCTGCCCTGTACTTGTACCGGGGCATAATATCTTCCCTCCTTCTCCTCAAGGGGGCACAGATAATGCACATTTTTGGACAACTGGTGGGCTAATTTTCGGGTTTTGGACATTGCTAGCGAAGAGATTTGGGCAGAATTCTGTGGAGAGCCTTGGGAATCTGAAAGAAAAATTTGGCAACTGGAGATCAGAGCCATTGTGGGTTCCCCTGGCTCCGGTTCTGGGCCGCCCCCCCCTTTTTGGAGGCAGTCACCAGGATGGGTTTGAACCAGGGGATTTTCTTGCTGTTGGTTCTGGGATGAGATGGTGGGCGGCGGTAGCTCAGTCTCCACATCTCCCCAGTCTGGATTTGCATCCCTAGGGACCCATTTTTCTTTGGGAGGAGTTCCCCCCTCTCTGAAGGAGAAGATTCTTTTCCCAGGATCCTCTGAGGATCCCTCTCCCTCAAATTGGAAGATCTGGACCTCCTCCTCAAACTGGGTCTGTTTGGGTCTTTTGTTCCTCCTACCCCCCGTCTGCTCCTTAGGAGGCAGACTTTCAGGGGCAAGAGATTTTGTTTCCGGTTCCTGGGTTTCCAGGGGCTGTTTACAAGTGAGGAAGGAAGCTTCCTCCAAGGCTTTACACCCCCCTTCCCTTTGTGCCTCCTCCTGGGGAACCGGTGAGTTATCGGGGTGCTGCCCCCGTCATTGTTCTGGAGCACCAGGTCCAGAGTTGGGTGCGTTCTGCGCCGGCCACGCCCATCTGAGGGTTCTGCTGAGCCTCAGTATGTGACCCAGATCCCGCGCCATGTTTTGAACCTGGCGCTCTAACTGGGAAACCCGCTCAGGCTGATACGGGGCCCTGTTTTCTCCCTGGGCTGATCCCGGGAAGGGTAGCTGTCCCTCCTCTGGTAATACCCCGGGTTGGGAAGATTTGGTACCCCTCCACCCTTGGCCTCCCCTCTCCCGGATTCAGTGGTCTGGGCTCAGGGAATTAAGGGAAGGAAGGATGGATGGTTTTGGGGCTGAAAGTCGGGAGGATATCTGGGGAAAAAGTTCTGCCCAGGGTTTGGTAAATTTCTGCCCTCCTGTGGGGAAGTTTGGAGGAAGTTCCCTGGGTTAGGTGCTTGGCTGGATCCCCCCCCTTGGGCTGGGAGGAGTCCACACATAACCCAGGATGGGTCGATTTCCCTTGTAACGGGGACTACATAATCAGGAGAGCGAGGGACCCCATTTGTGGGGCTGGCTCCCTGGCTCCCTGTCTGTGACTGGCCCGAGGACCTTCTGGGCCTAGCATTATTAGGTGCAGGTAGGTTTTTAGGCCCCCCATCTCCAAATCCAAAACGGGGTGCCTTTACCTCTGCCACCTTTGCAGCAGCAGGGGTGCTGTTGGCTTGTGGGTTTTTCTGGGCATTACTTTTTGCTATTCTACCCGGTTTCTGCACCTCATAGATCCGGGTAGCCTGTTCAACGACCCAGTCTAAAAGATCTTTTCTCGTGAAAATCCCTCACGAGCTGGGTCATTATGTATTTGGGCAAGGCATGAAAAAACGTATTAATGAACTTCTCTACTATCTGGCGCACCCTTCTGGTGGTTTGCGCAAAAGCACGTTTCAGTTATTGCACAAATTCTTGTGGGGCCTGATCCTCCCCACATTGCAAATTGTAGGCTGCCTTGCGAGCCTCTTGAGGATTTCTGTGAACTGAAAAATGTTTCAGGATGGCCGCCTTATAGGTGGACCATCTTAAATGATTTTGGTCCTCCAGCCCCGCAAAGAAACTGGAGTATTCCGGGGAGAAGGTCCACTTTACATATTGAATACAGCTTTGGCTGTCCTTCAAATGGAAAGTCTCCATCATTTGTTCAAACAACTCTAAGTGCTCCCAAACAGAATACTTAGCGTTCTTAGGTAGGCGTGATGACGCTCCTGATCGCCTTAATCTGCTTTAAGGGGTCCTTAGCAAGGCCTTTTTGCCTTATTGGCCTTTTTGGTTCGGGTAACCTTGTCCATTCGTCCTCGGACTCAGAGGCACTGCTCCCAGAGGTTCCCGTCTGTTCTTCCAGGTTTTCCCGGATTCTGCGAGCCTGGGAATGGCTGGCAGAATGTGGGGACCTGGTCTCCTGTGTCCTGCGCAGTTCAGAGGAGTCTTCAGATTCCTCCTTGCTGCCAGGATTTGATGGGTACCCCCTCCACTGACCTAACTGGGCAGAGGTTTTCAGGATGCCCTTAATGGGCCTACTCTCCTGGGGTTCCCCATTGAACTGTACTGTACTTGGGTGCCCATACCCGGATGCCCACCCCTCCATTCCTGAGTGGTACTGGCCTATGAGCCCCATACTCTTAGCTGGATAGTAATCTGCCATCCCTGCGGCCCTGTGCTCATGTGCGCCAGGGGACATGGGGGTGGTAGGTCCAGGGACTGGGGGAGATGAAGGCCCCTGGTGTTAGGCTCCTGCGGTTATGGTCAGGAGTCTCTCTTTCCCAGCGGACCTCATCTCTATCCGCCCCTGCTCCCTGTTGCAATGCAGAGCCTGCATTTGTGCTTTCAGTTCCTCTGTTAAGGCCTTACTCGACTCTATCAGTTTCTCCTGCATCACTACCTGTTGCTGGAGCCTCTCATTGTGCTGGCAGAGAGCCTCATTTTCCCTCTGTGCTTCCTGGTTGGTCCTGGAGAACTGGCCAGTCTTTGCTGCAGGAGGGTTACCTCCTGAGCTGTGTCCTATTGGCCTGCTCCTTTCTTGCTAGAGCATCCTCCACCCTCCTGGTGTGCTCTAACAAGTTCTGGTGTTCTTTTTGGAGGTCACCCAGTCCCTGGTGGGCCAGGTGATTTTCTTCCATTTTTCTTTTAAATGGCAGACTTCCTGGGCCTAAGGCGTCTCTTTCCTGACTAAGAGCCTGCATTTGTGCCGCCAGGTCGTCCCTTTGCCGTTGAAAGGCACCAGCTTTCTGGCCGCTCCTCATCAAACTCTGCCTGGGTATCCAGGTCTTTCAGAATCAGTTTATTGCTCTCCTCTTTCTCTCTGTCTAGTTGGATTTGCAGGGTGGCTACCTGCTCTGTGCATGCCCTGTTGAAATTGATCTGTTGCTCCAGCTTTTTCTGGTTCTGCAGTAAGGAGTCCAGACTGTCTTGGTGCTCCTTCTGCAGGGCCAGAAATCTGGTATCCTGGTCTGTCTTTTCCTGTTGTAGGATGCCCATATCCTCTTTTATTTTAATGATGTACTGCCTACTATCATCTTCTGACTCCTGGCTCCTCTGCAGCCTCTGCTCAGAAGAGTCCAGATCAGATTGGGCCTTCTGTAATGCCATCTGTTGCCTATTTGCCAGATTTTGGCTTTCAGCACATCTATCCTGCATGTCTCCCATATATAGGTACAGGTATGCTGCTATCCTGGCAATCTTATTGTGTTCCTCTTTGGCTTTAGGAGCCATATATAGTTCACTCAGGGCCACATGTAAGGGACCCTGATCTCTATATATATCTGACCCTGTTTCAGTGGCCTGTTGTGTGATGGCCTGCAACCACGCATCCTGGCCCTGTTCGGTCCATTCACCTCTCACAAATAGCTTATGCAAGAGGTGCTCTCTGGGTATTTTCATGTCTACTAAGGTCGTCATTCTAGAGATTGGTCTCTGTCCTGACTTACAGAAGTTTGTATTTTATTTTTGCAGAACAGAACTTTTCTTGGAGTGTCCCTTTTGAGGAATGCTTCACAGCGTAATGCAGCGTGGTGATCCGACTGGATGTATGTATCTGGTCAGCTGGCACGCTGTATTGATCTGCACAAATGGTAAATCTAACCCAACGTCTCGGCACGAGCCCCCAATTTGTAAGAGGATTCAATTCAGCACTACCGCTAAGTCAGCGCCTAGTCTAGAATACTGGATGAAAACCCTTATTGATATATCTTTATGTCCAGTTCATGCGTTCTGGATGACTACCCCTATATAACACCCCTCTCTTGGAATCCCCCTGACCCCACTGAGCCAAGAAGTAGTTCTGTTTTGCAAGTTAAAAGGTTTATTTGATAATTTAAACAATATATATATATATATCACACTTTATAATAAATTAATAATTGAATATCACACTTAATCTGATATGATAAAGATTAACAACAGAGAATCTGGCACTAGCACACTTCTTTATAATCACTAAGGAGTTGAGATGAATGGATAAGGTAGCACACTGGTAAATAGGTACAGAAGTATAATGTGGTAGAGAATGCTTTATAGGGTTCAAGGAAATGCAAGGTTGAATGAATGAAATGCAGTATAGAAAATACTCAATATGATTTCAACAAAACAATGTAATCACTTTTCTCTGGCTATTCACTCCCCCCCTCTTTATGCAATGCAAGGGAATGGGAGGAAAGCACACAGTTCTCAGAAATGCAATCAATGTAAATCAGTTCAATCCCCCCCAAGCACGCTTACAGAAAACAGATAGGAGATTTGAAAACACAGGCCCAAATGCTTTGATATGTGCTAGCGATGGATGAGAAATATGCTGGAAATGCTTTTAATTCCCTTTCAGAGGTTCAGGGTGAGTGGTATCTAGTTAATATTAGTCCAGGCTCACACTAGCAATGATTCAGGGATGATTAGCAGGTTAAACGAATTTCTGGCAAATGGAAGGCAAGCAGCAGCTGTTTTTACACGTGGAGAAATTTGCAAATCGCGGCAAAATTCGCGGATGCGTGTTACGCGATTGAGGTAGAACTTTAGGGGGTAGGAATGCGGTTCTAGGTTCGTAGGAAAGCCACGATTCTAAGCTTTCAGATAAAAGTTACTGCAAGTCTCTAAGGCAAACGGTCGCGGAGATATGAGCGATTTTGTGAAGGTCGTTTTTGGTTTTGCAAATTTTAAAAGCTCAAAATGACAAGTGACAGATTTTGCAGCTAGAATGACAGGTGACAGATTTGGAGCTATCAGGCAGTTCTACTTAGATTAAAAATAGATTGAATTATATTATTTTAACTAAGAGATTGGTTCTGCACAGTTTTGCTAAGTACTCACAAGAGATTTTGAACCGGAAAGCGACTTGGTCAAGGACTTCAGTCTGGTCAGGTCTTCCCGGGTTCCGCTCACAGCGCCTGGCTTCTGGAACTGCTCACAGCATCGGGGTCAGCACTCTGGATACAATGGCCTGGTCTCTGCTAGGCGCCGGTTCTCTGGGTCGGGTCCTGCCTTCTCTTTGGATATTTCTGTCACCGGGTTCTTGCAAAAGTTCTTGGCAAAATTCAGACGGCTCACCCGGCTGTCTGAAGGGTTCAGTTGCAAAAATATTTTGAGGCCTGCTGACAAATATTCTTGCTGGCAGTGGCCTTTTTGGTTAAGGTTCTGAAGTCTCTGTTTATCTTGGAGTCTAAGTGTTGGCTCTTTGAAGTTTGATGGAGGTAAGCATGGATTTTTCCGGCAGAGCGTCCCGCTGCAGATGGAAATGAATGTCCCTACCTAAGTTTCAGTGGTCCATTTATATGTTCTGCAAGTGGGTGGGTGTGTTGGTCATAACTAAACTTGCCCCTCTCACTTGTCATTGGTCCAGCTTTCATTCCTCCCCTGATTGGGGAACTAAATTGTGTCAGAGTGATGTCAGCCATTTATGATCTCTTGAAAAACCTCCCCTGTCATCTGTGCACCCAAATCTATATATGATCAAAATACATATTTCAGAGTTACACAGTTGTTTGAAATTACATATACATGGTGTGGCTGAATTTAGCCATGTCTCTGTCCAAATCTGTTGTTTCTAAGAGCTTGCATTCAGAAATGGCACATAATTGACTTTTTAACTGATTTTTCAATTTCTGACATTGACCCAACTTTACATACATGTGCGCAGGGAGTATGGACATAAACTGATGAAGTTTCAGATTTTTAACATGCATACATTTAGAGTAATATCCACTTTTCCGCTAACACCCCCCTGAACATACCACCGGTTCTAAAAACCTCTTAAATTGTGGGCAGAAAAATCACAAGAATTATGGTATCATTTATAAAATTTTCACATGTCCGCTCTATGAATGATCCATCTTTTTAAAGTTATGTTCTGGCTCCAAAGGGGTGTGGTTTCCTCTCAGCACGAGGTTGAATTTCTGGTTTATCCAGTTCTGCCAAGCCAGCTTGCTCTCACAGGCAGTGCCGCTCCCAGCTTCTGCCAAGAGGAAGCTACATTTTACGACTGCTGTAATAAAACCTTTGCCTGAGTCAAGACATGCTTTGTTCAGAGCTCCTGTAGAGCACAGGTAATTCAATTATCAGATAGATGGCATATCCTTAGTGTGGCCAGCAAAAGGCAGATAGGCCTGGGAACACAGCTGTGACTCAAGTTTCACTCCTGATGGGGGTAGCTGTCAAGCAAAATCAAGTTCCTTAAGCCAGACTTTCAGCTAACTGTCATGTTTTTGTTGCTTTTTAAATTAACTTACAATTTTACACATGCAGCTAGAATGCTGATTCTAAGTGCAAAACTATGACATTTCAACAGTTACAAAGGCATGTGACACCAAACATAGGTCACTCATTTAATCTAAACATTTTCGATTTTAGTGTCTTTAAATCCAGTGCAACTTAAACTGCTGCAATCCACAGCTCAGCCAGTCTTGTTATAAACCTTCAAGTCACTTCAGAATATCACTTTACATTGTATCCACCTCTCAGTAAGTCTTTCTTTGGCCTGCTTTGGGTTCATTCAGTTTTACACAAAAAAGTAAAATCTGGTGTGGTTTTAAAATGCCGGCTTTTGGATAGTGGTGAGTACTGCTACTGCACCATTTTGGGATTTAAGAAATGAATTCCCCACGATTCTAGGTTGCATTTGGCAATCAGCATTTCCATTCCCAATGGTTTCAGACTACTGTGCGGGTAGTCAATGGTGGTTTTAAAGCGCTTTGAAGCTAACCGGCGCTACTGTTTTTCCTTTGGCAACCCATTTCCCTCATGGCAACCCGGCCTTTCATTCTCGCACTGGTGGGTGGCAAGTGAGGCAACCATTTTAGTGTGCGCACAAACTGCGCAGCTTTCCTGGATTTCGGCGCACATGTGGGTTTTCCGCCATCTTGAATTTTCTAAGCCCACAGCACCAAATGTTGTGGCATGATAGCTTAAACGTGGGTCAGGACACCCAACAACAGAGTGAGGGAATGGTCCTAGGCCATCCTCTAACCCTGATGGTGCCTCACTCTGTAGATGTTCTATTGAACAGAACTCAAACGCAACACCTCACTTCCGCACGGTTGACGAGATATGAATTGATCTTGTTTGCTCCTCACATACAAATTAAGAGGTGTTGTGTTCTTAATCCGGCTGAACTCTTACCTTTCCCGCAAGGTACTGCTTGCAGTGACGAAGAGTCACATGACTGTCTGTACACTCTCGAACAAGAGACAAAGGGTAGAATTTACCCAAAAGACACTCCTTGAACAATCCCCAAGGGGAACTGTTTTGCGATGGCTCCTCCTTCAAACTTCCGGATGGTACATCGACAGCTGCTTATGCAATTACCACATTAAGCACGGTCGTGGAAACCAAGAGAATCACGCATAACTCCGCGCAGGCCGCAGAGATTATAGCATTGACCCGAGCTTGTGAACTTTCCGAAGGGCTTACAGTAAATATATATACTGACAGTCAGTATGCCTTTGGGGAGGTTCACAACTTTGGTAGACTTTTGTCAGAAAGAGGGTTCTTAACTTCACACGGTACAAAGTTCCAGCATGGCTCCCTAATAGTACAACTGCTCTCAGCGCTTGCACTCCCCACTCAGTTAGCTGTCGTAAAATGTGCAGCACATCAAAAGATTGTAGATGATATAGGAAAAGGGAACGCTTTCGCTGATCAGATAGCTAAACAGACTGCCACCGATTTCTCTGCAGATGTATACATTTCAAGAGGGACTGTAAATCCCTATGCAATGGATGAGGGTGTTGAGTCTGTAAGGGACATCCAACCCGATGACACATTAGAAGAGTCCAAGAAATGGGCTGAAGGCTTGGGGAAACTTGATGTTGATGGGTGTTGGGTGGATATAGTCAAAGGGAAATGGATACTCACTGACGCTCACATAATGATGATGGTCGTCATGGCTCATGGCCCTACACATATATGTGCCCGGAAACTTACAAAAATGTTGGAGAAAGTTTGGGTGAATGACAAAATCTCTAAAATAGCTGAACAATATGTTCAGAACTGCATGATCTGTTTACAGCACAATGTGGGAAAGGGTACATCAACTCCTAGGGGAAGTTTTGGTCCACTTTCTGTCCCCTTTGAGGTCATACACTTTGATTTTATCGAAATGGAACGGTGCAATAATTTGAAATATGTGTTCATTGTCATTTGTGCTTTCAGCAAATGGGTTGAGGCTTTTCCTGTTAAAGATGCTACAGCCATGACTACTGCAAAAACTATGTTAAAGGAGTACTTTCCAAGGTTCAGGCTACCAAGAGTCATCTGGTCAGGCAATAGTCCACACTTTGTCACTGCTGTAATTCTACAGATATGTGCGGCACTACAGATCGACAAACGGTTCCATTCGGCGAGACATGCCCAGAGTGCTGGACTAGTAGACAGACACAATGGCATTATCAATAACAAGCTTGCTAAGACATGTGCCGGCACCAAACTAAAATGGCCGGACACCTTACCGATCGTGTTACTAGCCATGCGTACAACCCCTCAAACTAAGACTGGGCTCCCTCCATTTGAGGTGGTAACGGGGAGACCTGCGAATATCTGGAACCTTCCGAAATGTCGTTCTTTGAAAAATGTCGAAAATGTACTTATTTCAGATTATTGTAGCCAGTTGACTAAAAACCTGTATTTGATTTATCACCAGGTGCGAGAGGCTTTACCTGTACGATACGAGGGCCCAGGTCATAGCATTTGGCCCGGTGACTGAGTGTTGACAAAGGCATTTGAGTGATCCTCTTGCGTTGCACCTCGGTGGCGGGGCCCATTCCATTATACAGATGACACCCAGATTCTCCTCACCATCTCAGGCAACTACAATGCGGACGTCACCCGGATCAACGAAATCTTCTCAATCATTCAGGCATGGATGGCCACCCACGGCCTCTGCCTGAATGATGAGAAGACAGAACTTCTGCTGGTTGGCTCTCCTAACAACCTGTCTAAACTCAGTCCCAGCTACAAGAACATTATCATAGACGGTAACACCATCCCTATCGCTAAAAGTGTGAAAACCTTATGTTTCCACCTTGATGCCAACTCCAACCTCTCCAAACAACTCAATTCAACCGCCTCAGCCACTGCCTATACGGGTAAGCTAATCAGGGCAAGCAGACCCTTCCTATCTCCCGGCAGCTGCCTCACTCTGGCCAGAGCACTCATTCAATCCAAACTAGACTATTGCAACAGCCTGTACCTAGGAGCCAACCAATCTGTAACTAACAATCTCCAGGTTCTCCAGAACAATGCTCTACGCGCAGCACTCAACATCCCAAGGCGCAAGCACATTTCCACAACCAGGAAAGCGTGCAAATGGCTCTCCATAAAGCAAAAAATTGACCTCAAAACTATCTGCCTCACCTACAAGGCCTTAAACAACCTAGCCCCACCCTACCTCTCCAACAAATTCACTCTAAAATCTACATCCAGAACCACTAGATCATCCAACTCCCTATGCCTGCTAGTGCCCATATATGCCTTAAAAAGAGCAGGAGGCGTGAGTTTCACTGTACTAGCCTCCCAACTTTGGAACACCATACCACTCAAAATTAAAACCACTGAGTCCTTCCCGATCTTTAGGGAACTTGTTATTGGCTGGTCACTGAACAAAGAGTAGCATCCACCATCATCCCGAATATCTAACAGCCGCAACCATACCTGCACTATATGTAAATTATTGTACTATGTACATTTTTTGTAAATTGATGTACTTGTAAATGTAAATGCATATCTTTTGCCTATAACCGCGTCCTTAAGCGCCCTTCTACCCACGGATCCGGAGTGCTCTACAAATAAACTAAACAAACAAACAAACAAACAGGTCCTGCTGGTCACACAGACGGCGGTGCGGGTCACAGGCAGAAAAAACTGGATCCATATGACCCACGTTAAGAGGATTCCACGCACGGTGCCATACGATACAGAAGAAACAGAACCCTTCACCAATACTGCAACCAACGATCCTGAAGCAGTAAACAGCATTGAGAGTGCATCGGAGATTCGCTCTGAGCCTGTGAGGCCTGGGGAAACAGCCATCTTGTCTCCACACTCTCCAAAGGATTTGCTTCCGGAAACTGTTGTTCCGGATCTTGCATCTTCACTTGCTCTTGATACGTCGCTTCCAACGGGAAGTGACGACACGTTGTTTTTGGATCAATCAGTAGCAGGGACAACGAGGTACAATTTGCGTCCAAGGAAATAAACTTACGGCACGGTTCTGCTGTGCATTCGAAGGAGGAGGGTAAATCATTAGGGGCTTGCTTTTTCCCAAGTAATTGTTTGAAAAAGGGGGTTATGTTGGCTAGGGTTGTGGAAGGACTAAGAGGTCGCTCGGCCGGGAGGTCGCCAGCCAAAAACACTGGGGTTTTTCGTTTGAAGACTGCAATGCCTGCAACCGCTACCACTCGTACAGGACTGATAAATGATCGTGTGACCAGCTATGAGAATGGACAAACTGTTTGGGCCCCGAAAACGTACTGCTGTCTTTTTATAATGTCAATTGGTTTTATAATAGTAATTGTTTTAGGCTTTTGGTACCTGTAAGAAGTGCATCCATTTGAAACCTTGTTACTGACTGAAAATGTACCCACTGTCTCTACTCCTTTCGTGCATCTGCACACTTTATCTCCTAGAGACTCTCAGCATAGACAGAGATACTTCAATAATACATTATTACTCATCATAAATGCTACACATGCCATTTTTAATAGGTCCAACTGTTGGATCTGTTCGCATTTACCGCAATATGGGGATAAGGGGCTGGGTTGGTATATTTATCCTTTACCTTTGACAACTGCTTGCTATGCTTCTCTTAGAACACTGTTCTTTGGCCGATGGAACAATAGCATCTCGAGGAACTTTCACGGTACTAATTTGAATAGTTTTGAGAAACGTGTTCTTACGCCCCTGGGATGCTCGCTTTTCGCAAATAGGAGCAAGCTCAACGTTGCTTCTATTAGGCCTTCTGATAGATTGTCTCATCCTTTCCAATCTTTGATTTCCTTTCAAATGGCTCCTATAGGCAATAAGGATGCCATGCCTCCTTCTTACACTGTTAACTATAGCCCCGATTCAGTTTCTTTCTGCATACAGAGGAATGGTACTCAGTCAATAGGACATTTTAGAGGTTGCGCCAACGTTGTGAATTTGACTGGGGAAGACAGACCTTTGTATGTAGGCGAACATGTCTACTTTGTTTGCGGCAATGTAGCATTTCCATGGCTACCCAGGGATTGGCAGGGAACTTGTTATTTAGGGATCCTGTTACCCGGGGTATTCATAGTCAGTATTGTAGAGGTTTCAAAGGCTCGTCCATAGCGGGACGAGAATGGTGACACTCCAGCACAGGCTCTGGGAGACGTAGCAAAATCCTTTGTGCCATTCTAGGGACAAATAGTGAACTCTGAAGACATCAGGAGACTAGCGAGAGTACTGGAGAGAACCATCAACCAGACCACAGACATACTCTATAATATGACGTTAGAACAGAAAGCAATAAGGTTAGTAGCACTTCAGAACCGGATGGCATTAGATGTCATTCTGGCTGAACGTGGTGGAGTGTGTAAATTAGTGGGGTCCGCTTGCTGTGTTGTTGTGCCAAATTCCTCCCCAACTATCTTTAAGGCAATACAAAATCTGCATGTCCTTAGTTCAGAAGAGAATGTTCCCGAAGGAAACTGGAATCTTAGCGCTTGGTTCTGGGACTTCTTGCGATCTTGGGGTTGGAAGGTGCTTTCGGTCTTACTGATCATTTTGGAATTCTGTTATTCCTTTGTTGCTGTATACAGTGTCTACCTTTTATATGTTCGATGCTAGGGGGATGTTGCGCACAGGCGATAGGTACATTAGGACACAAGGTATACACCCCATATAAGAACTCCAAAGAGGATGTGCTGAAAGAGATTCTGATAACCGATATAATGGCAATAGATATTTCTGACAGTGATTCAGGGTATATGGATGTTGAGACATGGAGTTGTTCGTAAAGTGACCAGAAATAGTTTTAGTGCTTGGCATAGGCCAAAACAAGGGTTTGTCGAATGGGAAATCATATCGTGCCTCCTATACTATAGGAATATATGTATATTGGCCTACGCCAAGGTGCTTACAAGCCACTTACAAAGAAATCCGCATTGCAAGGTCTTAGATCTGAGTAAGCCGCCATTTTAGGTCTATCTACCATTTTAGATTCTCTCTCTAAAGTCACCCTGTGTTCTAAGATGGTGGACAGTGTCATTCCGAATGTAACATGGCCGTCTTGACCTCTGTGTACAAACTGATATGTAACTTGCCTGCAGGCCACATTTTAGGGTCATGAACTGAGACCTTGGGCCTCATTACACGGAAATACTGGCACCGCCTTGGCGGAAGGGGGATTTACCGCCCCATTCCAAGGTTGGAGGGGCGGTAAATCCCCCTTCCGCCATTGCCCTTCCCCATTGCCCTTCCCCATTCCCATTTCTGCCCCATAGGGCTCTATGGGAATGGGGAAGGCGCTAATTACGGCACCGCAATTTTGCGGTGCCGTAATTAGCTCCGAGGTCCCTTAGCGGGTTGGTTTTTAACGCTTGCAAAAAGCAGGCGTTAAAGCACCAACCCGCTAAGGGACCTCGTAGTAAGGCGGTAATGGTTAACGGTCACTGTTACCATTAACGGTGGCCGTTAACCATTACCGCCTTCCGTGTAATGAGGCCCCTTGTCCTTCGTTGACCTGTGTATAGAGGATTACCTGTGCCGAATAAAGCTAATCCGCGAGCATATGGTAAATACAATGTATTCAAATACCGAAATGTGAACACTTGTTTGACTGCATTGTATAAAACAGTTTGAGAAGGCTCTACGAGAAATCCTAAGACATACTGTTGCCATTATGACTTGTTAGTGAATGTATTAATGGTAAACCCTAAATGCATAGATTTGTGAACTCGGCACGAACCCTAGATCCGTGATGCATTAACTTGTATTAACTTGTAGGTGGGCTGAACATCATGCTTCTGATAGTATAAAAGGTGCGACTATTCTAATGTACAGCCCCACTCATTGAGCACACCGAACAGCACTGGAGTTCGTTGTGTTGTACTGAGGGCCGATAGCTATCTGTTGCTTTGTCCTTTGAAACTGTTCAGTATAGTATAAAGATCTTTGTATCTTTCTTTGTAACCCGCATTTGGTGTATTTCCTGTTGGGGTACTCAGCCTCGATATCTTCTTATTGTTTTCACAATGGGGGCACATGTTGCTGTATGTTTGGGTGCATGGATGGGTTGCCTGCCATCTTATTTTTTTTGTACTTTTCTACAGAGGCATTATGCATGGTAATATGGTTGCTACAATTCAAGGGGAAGTTGCTGCTGTGTTCATGTATAGGACACAGCATCATGGTTTGGTGGTTTCCAGGCCATCAGAGGGGGGCATCCATGGAGTGCACCATCCAGCTAGTTGTAGCACACAAGGGATAGGGAGTGATGTGCATATTTCTTGCAGTGCACTTGCATTTTTCTGGATCAACATGGCAGCTTTTTTGTGATTGTTTATTGTGAACATAGTTTTTGTTAGGGAATCGGTTGGCCACTCAACCTGTTTATTGTTGTGGGACATGCATAGTGGATCCAGGGCTGTCCTTGCATGTATTTGTTGTTTTCATCCATTTTGTACTATGCCTTTCTAATTGTGGTCTCATGTGTGTGTTTTGGTCTCTACATGCACAACAGTTGCTGCTGTCCATGTGACAGTGGGCAGGGACATTGTCACTTGTGCTGTGTGCTTTTGGGTGTACTACATGGACACTGTTGGTTGAGGTTGTTATAACTGTGAGCTTAGGGTCCTTCAGGAACGTTCATTCAATGGATGGGTTCACACAGAATAACTCCAGTCCAAATAACCAAACCAACTCAGGAAGATGGCAAAGTACTGTTTTATTAACAATGATCTAAAACAGGGAGCTACATAGAACATCAAGAGATGTATGCTCGATTTCTCTCAACAATCTGTTCATAAAAACATGGTTACATACCCAAAATAAGTCAGAGAAAACGTCATACTACGTGACAAATAATGAAAAAGCTATTGAGGATCGGGATAGGCTTAACAGAAACATCTACATATATTATCTATAGGAAGTGGGATTGTGATTGATTGCCCACTGTTAAGTGGACAACATATGGCTACCTCTATAAAACCTGTCATCTTCAGAAACATTAGATACACGGTTCCTCATTGGTCTTCAAACAATAAGGTATTTTCTTATATGGCCCACTACAATTGTTTAGCATGCCTGTGCAATGTCTGGAACTTTCAGTTCACTTAGCAGCACGCAAGACCAGACCGTGGTGCAAGGAGATGGGCCTGACTCCACCTCCCCACCCAATTAGCCCAGCATCTCTCATCCCCCAAGCCTTCTGTCATGAAGATTGTCTTTAAACTTGACCTTGCAAATTATCCTTGTCTCTGAGACTACATGGGAGTGCGAGCACTCACTATCATGTTCTAGGACTCCAAGTTCAAACTATTTTCATCCTTGGCTCACGTGACAAGAGACCACGATTTGGTCAATTTTGCAGGTTTTAAATGTCTTAAATTGTTCAGTGTGTCACTTGTATGCATGTGCATGACCATTCATACTCACCAATGAGCCATGCATTGCCATGTTTTCTATATGCCAGGGTCCGGTGCAGTGGTGACTGGTCGAAGATGTAGCTATCATTTGTGTGCTGCCTGGGAAATTGGCATACACTTCCATTAATATTTACAGTGGCATCACATACTACCTGCACATTAATGGAGTGCCACTGCTTATAATTCCAGTAGATGTGCTCCTTCATTGGGGTGGAAATAGAACAACATGTGTGCATTCAATTGCACCTAGTAAACGGGCAAGTGTGCTACTGCATAAAATTCCAGGATAACTGTCTGCCTTTCCGCCACTGTTTGGGACATATATATGCACCTGCGCACACATGCATGTACTGTTATGCATGACAATACCTGGTGTAGACAGCAAGATTGGGTGGATATCCTATCAACTACTGCAGTGGTTCGCTGCAAGGACCCAGTTGCAAAGAAATGGAGTGCAGGCAGCACTTTTTCTAGGGGGGTAAGGACCTTGGAGCAGATGGTGGGGTGATGCTAAGCCATCTTCCCACACCGTGACAAGGTCTAGGGTCATATGAGGGGAAGGAACATGTACCTGGCATATACCTGGTCATCCGGCATCCCAAATAGCATGGTGCATGTGTGAAGATCTGCCATCCTCCGCCTCCTGCGGTGTCTGTGCATGATAGCTCCTACTATTGCTGGGCTCATCATGTCTGTAGAGGTTATTTTGGTGTGCATTGCATGCTTTATTCGCATTGGTTCCTACGCCCATTGAAGTTTACGCCTGCTATAATGTGGCGGATGGATCACATGGTTTGCGTTCCTCATTTAAATCCATGACTATGGTTGTATTTGCGTTGGAAAGGGTGTGCGATTGATTAGCCGCCGACCACCCCTCAACACGACCACATTTTCACATGTTCTTTCTCATCTATGTGTTCTGCCCCCAATTTGGGTCGTTGCGTAGGCCCGCCCCACACGCTGCATGGAGTCTCGTGCAAGGCGCTCGCCCACTCACAGAGACGTGCCAGCCCATCGCAAACTCCACTGAAAAATCTTTCACAGTCGATTCCATGAATCATCGAACGGGGTTTCAGCATAATTTGGCGTGCAATGTTCTCATTTACCTGTGCAAATAATTCCAAGAATCAGGCCCACTGAATGCTAGATTCACAGTAGTGTCTCAGCTGCATTTACTGATACATATTCAATGATACAACATTTGGTGAAGTGACGTTAAGGTAATTTGTTAATTCAGCAAACGCTGCACATTTCTGATCTAAGGTTCTAGCAGACTCTAATCCATGGATCACCCGATGCAGGAGACTCCATATTTTGTTTTCTTCAAATGAAAATTTGGATCCACCTAAACAACGTATTCTACCTGGCAGACTGAAATGTATCTCTCTGGGTGGCCAATTCGAAGCTTTCCACATCAAGTACTCCTGGGATGATTACCGTACATCCGACAGGACACAGACCCTATGCACATGTTGTGTGCTCTGTATCTGAAGCCTTCCCACATTGAAGCGTTGGACTAAGGCACATAGTGCTACCCCTGTAATCTGATTGGCCACCCCAGGTGCCACCCCATTATCCTAAACTATGATCATTACCTGGTGTGTGTGTGTTTGCACGTCGGCGTGCTTCTACCTCATGCCATCCCCTGCATAAGTCAGTGGTCCACTTCGATCACCCCAGTCAAAGGTGTCTGGTTCAGCCACTTCTATGACCCATATTTCTATGACTGTCAGTTGGAAAAGCCTGCACAAATGTAGCAGGGGGTTGGCAGATGCTCAAAACAGTGCAGGTCCCAGTTGTAAACTATGTGGGCAGAGCGCGCTCACTCTGCCCTGCAGTGGCAATCATGGGGTCGAGATGGAGAGGGTCTGAAAAAATTCCATGCTCTCATAAAGTCACGACATAGGACATGTTTACCATATTCTACTGCTGTGACATCATACGAGGAGAATCCGCCATTTTGAGAGAAAAAAGTATTTTCCGCTGCACTCTGTGAAATAGCATTTAACATGTATAGAAACAAATTCAATTTTCTGACAGCAACTAGTCAATGGGTTTGATGAAAAAATAAATGCCACTTACTCCCCCCCTTCCCTTGTGCCATTTTGTGAGGTAAGGGTGAGGGTGTGGTTCAGACAACTGCTATCATGTTTATGTGGGACTTTAGCCCTGGGGATGGAAGTGGTGTTTAATGAATATTATTAGTTTCAGCTATTAGGTGGCGCCTCAGCACCACCTACAAGCCACAACTATTTCGTAAGAGTACAGATAGGGAGGAACGGCAAATGAGGTGGGAAACACAGCTTGTTTGGTTATTTGCCCACCCATTGACTGCCCAGGACCATGCTAAACTCTATTACCATTCCAACCCAGTTCCTGCCCTCTCTGCCAAAAACACCTCCTGGTGGGAATTCTTTGAACTTCTTTTAACCAGACCTCACCATCAAACTTTGCACTCAAAGTGCCTGCCAGTGTTTTCTCAAAGCAGTCTTTTTAGAGTTAATGACTTAATTGGAGTTGTAAATGTGATTCTGGTGTAATATAAATGTCTACACCAGGTCTGCCTTCAGCCGCTTATTTTGTAAGCACTATGGGCCTGATTCATGGAAATGTGTGCAGAAATCCCACAAGGGCCTCACGCCGAGAAGGACACTTTGTGCTCTATGCATTCATGGAATTTGCTGTGCAAAGTAACCGTATTCACAAGTCACACCCAGAATGCCGCCGACATGCCCACATGCAAAGCATAAACAGCCAGAACAACTACCTTTGTGCACTCCCCCGGGTGTAAATACACGCACCCTTCGAACAGTGCGTGGGGTCCCCCGTAAGCAGGCCTGTGACCATAGCCGTATCCGGCAGCCCAACAACATGCTCGGCACTAACTTAGGAAATCTGCATGCAAATCCCTGTCAAACGTTCCTGCACCCTGCTACACTGCTTACGCTCATCTCTAAGTTACATTGCAACCCCGATTGAGTACATGCACCCCGAAATTCAACATGCAACCCCACCTGCACCTGAAAATCCTACGCACAAATGTACTTACCCCAGCCTTCGGGTGGTGGATCATATGTAGGACTTTCCCAGTGGAGACGTTGCATGATTGAATCCATGATTACGTCTCATGCCACGCAATTGTGGGCATGCGAGGGACAGCCTGCAGGCCCCCGCTTGGAACGCCTACTTTTTCGCAACTTCTTCCCCATTTTCGTAGGTCCGCCCCCTTCCCAGCCCTTTTGCGCAAGCCACACCCATGCTCTGCTTGGAGTCTCACGCAAGGCCCTCAACGGCTCGCACAGAAAGCCATCGCGAGCTCCACGCAAGTCCAGAAAAAGTAGTGTGCATTCGATTCCATGAATTGACAAAGGTGGATTTGCGTGCATTTGCACGCGCAAGTACCCTATTTTCTGCACAGATAATTCCATGAATCAGGACCTATGTGTTTCCTACACAGAAATCCTGTTAAAACATTGCTGTTTTGGCTTTTGAATAAGTATTAGGCATTTGCCAGCCACTGTATTAGATGCCAGGTACTCGCACCATTTTGCACCTGTTACCATCAATAGCAAATAATAACACCACGTCTTTGCCTTTCCCATGCACAAAAGCCCAAACTGTTCTCATTGCCAATGTGTATTTAATCGAGCTGGCAATATGAAGCTGGCTTTAGATGGAACACGTTTTAAATAAAATAGATTACACTTGGCTTTTTAAGTACCTGTCTGTTATATGGTTCCCTTAGATACACTAACTCTTAAAGGAAATGCCTTCTGAAAGTCTGGTCGCGGTTTAATTGAATGGTTCCCACTATGCAATGACACAACAGTGTTCTTTAAAATGTTTTAGCAGCTTCCAAAGAGTGTGAAAACTGTTTTTTTATAAACACTAACAATCTCGTTAATGCTATTTTCCAAGCATTCGAAGTGTACGAATTAACTCGTCAAACCACACGTTTTTGTCACGGTTTTCAGTGACTGAACGCTTATTAGCATATGAGCATTAAAAAGCATTTGCACACGGTTGGATAGATGCTCCAAACGCCACCTCTCACAAACACATCTTTCTGGTGACAGGAGCTGGGCTTTAGCACTCAGTGCCCCGCTTCTGCCGCCTATTCTATGCCAGTGTAGCATGTAGTCAGGCTGGCAGAGCTGGAAAGAATGGGGCAGAGTCACGTGATCTGACAACGACAAGACTCTTTGGCCCTGATTCACAGAGCGTTTTCCAATGGGGTTTTTCCATTATAAAACGCTTCTGTGAATTAGGCCCTTTATGAGGAATGGGAACAGCTTAAGGGTTGGTGCTCGGCTCCACCTTTAAACAAATAAATGAAGGGATTCGAAAACTCAGGACCCCCACCAGTGCACACTCGTTGCAAACCAAGGCTTTGCGTGCTGATGGGAGTCCCTTTCAAGACCCGCTAGCTCCTTCAGCTGCGCTAGAATCACAGAAATAAAACTGCCATTTCAAGGGCAGCATTAGATTCGAGATGAGGGCAGTTATGTCTTAATTAAAATACAGCACATATTATAACAAGAGCAGCCACTGTCAAAGGCATAGAGGCGTACTGCAGATGATGGACACAGATCAATAGCTGTATGAAAAGGGTACACATGTGCATTACAGCTGTAAAGAGAGATGTGTCCCAAAACCTGTACTTTACAATAATCCACGAGGACAAAAAACACTGCACCGCTTTGCAAGGGAAAACAGGGTTTATTACATGCAAAAAGGTCTCAGGCAGTCCAGCAGAACCAAACTGACACAGAGCTCGTCACACCCTAAAAAGTTACAAGTTACATAGCGTAACACCGTATATTAGTATATACAGGTTACAATGTTATCCCACCACCCTCATTGGCATATACAGCATGCTAATGTCCCCCTATATTCCCTAGACCGAATGGCCACACCTTATCTAAACTCATTCCTCTATCTGCGTGGCCCACTACATGGTCACTATTGAATCCATGTATATGATTGGCCGATAGTTACAATAACACACTAATCCTGACGGTCATGTGATGTGTAAACTGGAGCGGCCAACTCTGCCTTGATAAGACAATAGGCCTTCACATTATACCAGACGCTGTGGCGCAGATAAGATGCACCCCTGACAGTGTACTAAATTTACTGGCATCACCTCTGCTCCTCCTATCCCAAATCACGTAAAATTCCAGGCACAGCTCCCTTTTATCTCCTTCAAACCCTAGGTACCCAGTAATTACATAACGGGGGCACCACTCTTGAGTCTTAGTTTCAGGGATTATTTGCATTGGGAATGCGTCTACTTGTAGTTCAAATCAAGTGACTGCTCCTTGAGTAAGGGTAGTAGTGTTCTAAATATTCGCCTGGCCTACATGCATCACAAAACCTTGTGCCGTAGTCTCATGATTTTGACCTTCAAATGGTGCATTGCTACATGCCCTCCCCACAGCTAACAATCTGTTTCCACCACTTTCAGGCTCTGTAGCTCGATACAACTAGCTTCTATCTGTGCACTGCGAGTGCCTTTTACCTCAGCTTCATTCTTGGGGGACAGAAAAGGGATTTCTCTTGGGACTGAGCTACAGAGAGACACAGCTCCAAATCACAGCCTTCTTTCTGTTCATCATGCGCTAGGCCTCAAAATCCAATATGGCATCATTCCTGCCATGTTTACACGCTGACCTTGTTCTTACCATTGTATGTTTCTGACTCCATCTTCCATCTTCTTCAGTTCTTATCTCACACCTCACTGAAGAACATAACTTTGTGTTCTACTTCTAAACTCAGGACCTATAACTTTAATCTATCTGCAACCGCAACATTAATATATTAGTTGCCCCTTCTGTGTTGCTATATGTGGGTAGATAATATGTGTCAAAACTAACTGTAAGTGATTGTGTGCTTTAAGCTGCGAAAATGTTTGCCTGCTCACACTGTGGTCCATACTAATAGATTTTTTACCAGCCTAAACCTTTTTACCTAGCTGTGATACTGTAAGTGCATCTCAACATTCCCTCCTTTAGTTAATACTTTTATTTATTTTTAAATGTATACATCGCAAGCAAAAGGTGTTAAGCGACTTCAATTCAGTACTCCAACTAAATCAGTGCGTAGTCTGGGATGCCCAATGAAAGCCCTTATTTATATATTTTTATGACTAGTTCATAAATCTGGATGATAAACCCTTATATAATGCCACTCTCTTTGAACCCCCTGACCTCAATGAGCCAAGAAGTAGGTTTGTTTTGCAAATTAAAAGATTTATTGAAAATTAAATAAGATATATATCACACTTTTATGAATAAATTAATATTTGATAGCACACTTATGAATATGACAGTGATCAACAATGAATAATATTATACTAGCACCCTATTTTTAATCACTTAGGAGTTGGTATAGAAAGGATAAGGTAGCTGAGAATACTTTATGGTTTCAAGGAAATGCAATGATGGAAAAGAATGCAGCACAGGGATAAACTGATATGGTTTCAACAAGAGATAATATAATCACTTTTCCCCTTGTGGCAATTCACTCCGCCCCTTATGCAATATAAAGAGATGGAAGGTGAGCACACAATTTTCAGGAATACAATCAAATGCAATACAACCTCTAGTTCCCCCCTAGCAAGCTCAGAGCAACAGGGATGATTTTAAAACATGCAGAAATACTTCTAATGTGATTTGTAATGAAGTGAAAATATGCTAAAAATGATTTAATTCCTGTAGGAGAATCAGGGTAGGTTAGCAATGATTCATGAGGAATTATCAGGTTGAAAACGAATTTCAGCAATGCAAGCAAAAGACAGCAGAAGTTTGAGTCAAATTGCAATTTGCGGCACTTTTTCCGAGTACATCGAGCGCGATTACAGAAAAACGCTTGTTGGAAGGCTGAGGAACCTAGCTTTAAAATTAAAGTTAAATCTCGTTCCTAGCACGTATGGTACAAAAGATACGGACGATTTTGTGGAGGTAGATTTCAGAAATGAAATAATGATTCAGAATGGCAATTGACACTTTCACAGGTTTGAATCACAGAATGGACACACGATTTCTTATGATGCAGTTCTGGACAGGTTAAAATGGTTTGAATTAGATTATTTTAAACTAAGAGATGACTATGCACAGTTCTGTGGGTACTCACACTATAAATTTGAAATAGGCCGTCAAGATCTGGTCAGGTTTGGGCTTCACTTGCCACGGACGGTCTCTGGTACCGGTTCTGCTCACAGCGATCTGGTCTGGGTCTGGAATGCGGTTCTGGATCTCTGGTTCTGGTCACGGCACTGCACAGCGATCTGGTCTGGTCTGCGGTTCTGGCAACAGTTCTTGGCACAGGGTTCTAGCCAGAATCACACAGCTCGCCCGGCTGTGGAATAGTTTGGTTGCAAAAGATTTTGAGGCCTCTGAAGGATTCAGCTTGTGGACTAAGCCTCTCTGCTACAAGTTCTGAAGTCTGGATTCTAAGTTCTGGTTCTGGAGTCTTCTGGATTTGAAGTCTGGATTCTAAGTTCTGGTTCTGGAGTCTGCTGGCAAAGTGCTTCGCAAGAAAGTGGAAAGAGCAGTCCCTACCTGGGTCTCAATGGTTCTTTTTATGTCTTTTGAAAGTGGGTGGGAAGGCTGACTTTCTATGCCCAACCCTCTGAGGATCCTGATAGGCTATAGGATTCTCTGTCGCCTGACTGGGGAACTGAATTGTGAGTCATCCGGCATCCTTTTTATGGCATACAGAAAGAACACTCCCCTTGTCACTTTGCACCCAAATCAATTTTTGACTTACATGCATATTTATCTATGTACAATTTTTATAATATTATATGTCCAGTTAACATATTTTCGGTAGTGCCAAACCATCCAATCCCTGTCTTTGTAAGATGTTGTGTTCCCTTCTGACAGAATTCTACCCTTTTCATCCAGAACACAACCTCTAAACTTTTCCAGAATTTAAACAAATGTGCTCAAGTAATATGGGCATTAGATGATGAAGTGTCAGATTTTTAACATACATACATTTGGAGTTATACCCTATTTTCCGCTACTACCCCCAGAACACACCACAGAGTCCTAACACCTCTTAAAATGTGCACAGAAAAATTACAGGAATCATGATATTATTGATATAAGTTTGATAATTATGTACTATGAATTATCCATCTTTCTAAAATTATGCTCTGGCCTAGAGGGGTGTGGTTTCCCAAAGCACATGGGGGAATTTCTGGTGTGTCCACTTCCTCCAAGCTCAGCTGGCTCACAGAGGCAGTGCCCCTCCCATTTCCTTTCAAGAGGAAGCCATTTACGACCCCCTGATTTAGAGATTGCTTGGAACAAAGGGAAGTTCATTGTTCTGTTTCCCTGCTCCCAGGTGCTCCTCCCCTGATTCAATCAGAGAGGTGTGATCTCCTTTTGGTGGGGGCAGCAGAATGCAGCCAGGCCTGTGAATGCAGTTGCTGGGCTAGTTTCAACTCCTGTCGGGGGTAGTTGCTGGGCAGAATTCAATCCCTTTAAGCCAGGCTTCAGCCAAATGTCACTTTTGTTCCCATTTTTCTTCACTCAAATCAAACTTACAATTTTGACACATGCAGCTAGAACGCTGATTCTAAGTTCAAAACTATGACATTTAAACAGTTGCAACCTATGTGACACTCCAAAGTAAATCACTCATTTATTTTAAACATTTCGATTTTAGTGGCTTTAATCCCATTCCACTTAAGCTGCTGACATCCACAGCCCAGCCAGTTTTGTTATGAACATTATTTTAGGCTCTTCATCTTTCCAAATTTGGTATGCACACAAGACTTCATTCTACCAGACTTCTGCTGGTGTTCAGTATGATTTTTGAATATCTTGCAATGTTTGAAATAGGCATTTTGAGCTTGCATTCAGAGAAACAAAGGTGATTTCAAAGTGCTTTTTGAGCTAACAGGCACTGCTGTTTTTCCTTTGGCACCACGTTTCACTCATGGCGCTTCTGGCCCATCACGCTCACACTGGTGGGTGGAAGGTCAGGCGACTATTTTGGTGTGTGCAAAAACTGTGCGGTTTTCCTGGATTCTGGCGCAAATGTGGGCTTTTCGGCCATCTTGGAATTTCTAAGCCCACAGCACCAAATGTTGTAGCATAATAATTCAAACGTGGGTCAAGACACCTGACAAGCCCTCCCACCCGACTGCACTTTGATTTCGAGTTGAGGGGGAGTCGGGTGCAAAGGATGTTTTGATCCACGCGCTGAGATGTCCGCATCAGCTTCTTCTGATTCCGCAGATGGCACAGTTCAGCATCTTTTCCTCCATCAGGGTGGATCGATGGGTTCTCCTCGCCGAACCTGATGGGAGTTTCGGGCGGTACCTCGGGCCCCTCGGATCTTTGCCCCCGGTCCGTGGGTCGTCCTCCTTGGTCAGTCTCCATGGTTTATCTCTCCTAGGATGACAAAGCACAGCGGCAGAAACATATTCGTAGACATTTCCCCACCACTATTAATAGTGGGGCGAACATATACATTTTATACATCAGGAGACATTTGCATTCAAGAATCATTTAGGGTTGGGCTTGTATTACTCTGCAGCGGCCCCCTCTGGGATTGCAGAGGACTCCTCCAGTTGCTGTAGAGTGTGCTTGGGATGGCAACACTTTAGCTGATTTATATGGACCCACTTGTCTTCCCCTTCCACCAAACTACCCTTGGGGATGCGGATCTTGTAGGCAACTGGGGAGATCTTGTCTACAATTTCAAAAGGTCCCTTCCATGTAGGCAGAAATTTCCGCTGTTTGGCCTGGTTCCTTTGGAAATTGTATAGATAGACCCGGTTTCCCACATTGTATTCTTAACTAGTAGTCTTCAAATCATAATGAGTCTTCATACTCTTGGCTGATCTTTCTAGATTTCGCTGAGCATAGGCAAAAGCATGTTGGAGGTGTTTCCTTAAATTTTCAACATACTCATGCGTTGTGGAGGCATTGATCAAGTTTTGCTCTTGGGTCCTGTAAAGCAAATGCTAGGGAAGCACCATCTTGCGTCCAGTCATCAGCTCAAACGGTGACATTTTAGTTGCAGATGAAGGGGTAGATCTGATGGCCATTAGGACCAGAGGTAATCGGATATCCCATCTTAGCCCAGAATCTGCCAGAAACTTTTTTAATATGCTCACAATGGTTCGGTTGTAACGTTCTACTGCCCCAGAAGAAGCTGGTCGGTAAGCAATGTGTAGCTTCCTTTTAACCCCCAGTATCTCCCACATCTTAGTCATTACTTTGCTGGTAAAATGGCTACCTCTGTCTGACTCAATCCTTTGGGGTAGACCAAAATGCGAAAAGATGTGGTTGATCATCAGGGCAGCTGCTGTCTCTGCCTTGCAGTTTGGGGCCGGGAGACATTCCACCCATTTAGTAAATAAGCATGTCACCGTCAACATGTACTTATTTCCCCTAGAGGAGTGAATAACGGGGCCTATGAAGTCGACTTTCAAATCTGACCATGGCAGTGTCATCCCCCTCTTTTGGAGAGGCGCACAGTGTGTGAGGGATGTTGGCTGAAATTGTGCACACACAAGACACCCCTTCAAGTATTGGTGGAGGTCCTGCCCCATGTGTGGCCATTATGCAACCTCTCTTAAGATCTCAAGTGTTGTACAAAACCCCCTATGACCAGGGGTGGCTGCATCATGGGCGTGACTTAACATCAGTCTTCGGAATGAGGTAGGGACCACCAACTGATCATGGCCAGCTTGAGATTTCCTTACCAACAAACCGTCTTGGATTTGGAACATTTTTGGACATTTCATTAACACTCTAAGGTCCTCTTTCCCAATATAATCGGTATCCGTCAGGGGAAAGTTCTCAGGGTCCTCAATGTGTTGGTAAAACGTACCAGTTATTGGATCCCCTTCTGAGCCGTAATCAAATCAGCATCTGGGGTCTCCTTACTCCATTGTGCAGTTGAAAGATCATTGTGAGCATTTTTCTGGGACCTAGTAATAGCAGTGACCTGGATTTCCCCCAAAAGGGACTCAATCTCTATTAGATTCCCTTGGATGGCCCCGATTTTGGCCAGCTGATCAGCTAAGTCATTTCCAGTTTTGTCTGGTCCCTCTACTTTGGAATGACCCTTGATCTTTTTCCAGTAGACGGTCATCCCTTTCGAGGTGACCAGATCATCAATATTTTGGATTAACTTGCCATGTTTCAAGGGTTTGTTTTTAGCACATAACATGCCTCTGGTTTTCCAATTAACCAGGTGCTCCATGAACCCGTTCCGAACATAGTCTGAATCTGTAATTATGACCAGTTCGTGGAGTTGATGTTGGACAGCAGTGAGGATGGCTTGATACACAGACATCAACTCTGCCACCTGACTACTTCGGGGACCAATCTTGTATACAGTGGAGGGTTCTGGGGACTCATTCACCCATGCACTCCCTACTCCAGCCAGCAGTTCTTTCTCCCCTTTGTTGTCAACATGGTAAGAGCATCCGTCCACATAGATAGTGGGCATTCCCTCACACTTGTCCTCTTCATAGACTTTGTGTGGGGAATTAAGGTATGCCTCCATGTTGTCCTTGATTTTTAGACTTTCGTCCTCGAGACAGTTTTCTCTGGCACAATCAGGCAAGTCATCCAGACCTTGCGCGAGGGGACTCTTCTTGTTTTGGCCATATCTGACCTCCACAGGAAAGCCTTGCATTGACAGAATCCAGGAAGTAATTCGGGAATTACTCACATTTCGGCCCGGATTCTGTCACTTTGGAGATATTGCAGAGGCTGGTGTCGAGTCTCCACTATGATGTGTTCCCCCTGGATAAACGGGCGGTATTTCTTCAAAGCCCACACCGTTGCCAGGAGTGCCTTCTCACAATCGTTGAATTTTTCCTCGAACAAGGATAAAGTTTTGATAGCATAGGAGATTACTTTATTGACCTTGTCATGCTTTTGATATAATACTGCAGTCAAGCATGTATTAGAGAACCCTGTCTCCAAGAAAAGCTCCTTGTTTCTGACAGGGTAAGCTAGGCAGGGCGCTTGTGATAGTCTTCTTTTGAGCTGTCTTACTGCCTCAGATTTTTCTAGACCCAATTCCCACTTGACCCCCCCCTTCAAGAGATGAATCAGGGGTCTAGTGATCTCTGCGTAGCCCTCAGTGAACTTTCTGCTGTAATTAGTCAGTCCAAGGAGGCTCCTTAGTTCCTGCAGAGTTGTGGGGTCTTTCAGTTTCGGAAGTGCTTCTACTTTCTTTTCCTGGGGACAGAGACCCTGAGGAGTAATCTCATGCCCCAAGAAATTAACACGGGTTCTACACCACTGTGCTTTCTGAAAGGAAAGTTTCGCTCCGACGGCCCTCAACTGTGTCAGAACATAACGGATCTCCTCTATGTGTTCCTCCACAGATGAACTTTTGATGAGGACATCATCTACATTAGCCAGGTTATCCCTTGCACCCAGGTCGGGCATGGCCTTATATAGGAAAATATTGAATTCATTGCCGGAGTTTAGGTATCCGAAGGGAGTCCGGGTCCATGTGTACTGCTGATCCCCAAAGGTAAAAGCCATTTTGTATTGGTCCTCCCTATTGAAAGGCACAGTCCAGTACCCATTGGTCAGGTCTATTGCAGTGAATACCTGTGACCCCTGGATCTGGGCCAGCCCTTGGTCAATGTAGGGAAGAGGCCATTGGGAAGTATGGACCCATTTGTTGAGCTCCCTAAGGTCGGCACAGAGTCTCCACTGGCCGTTTGGCTTCAATATTTCCAGCACCGGATTATTGAATGGTGCTGTTGTTACTGGACGGATTCTTCCCGGGACTCAAGGTTCTTAATTATTTCAATAAGGGACTCCATGGATGCAAGAGGCAAGCGATATTGCTTCACAAACACTGGAGTCATTGCCAGGGTCAGTGGGAATTGTTGTTGTGTGGATGTCAGTGCGACCACAGTCATATGAGTCCACCACAAAGAGATCTTGGAAATTCAAGAAAACTTGTTTCAACTTTTGCTTCTGTTCCAGAGTCACGGCAGGCATCAGCTAAGTTGACTCTCTCTTCAAACCATCTGCCTGAATCCTGGGAATACTTCTGGTTTTGCTATTTCAGTGGCTCCTCCAGCTGGGTGGAGAAGTCCCTGGTCAGAGTGCTGATTTTGGACTGGAGGCTTCAGGTTGGAAAGGCAGCCCTCCATGGCCTGGAAATCACCTCATCCTCCTGAAGTCACAAGTCACCTCTTCCTTACCATAAGGGCAGGAAGTGTACGCCAGGATAGTTCCCCCATGCCGGGTAAAGATCCTGTCTGGTGTTTGTATTGTCATCACTGTCACTGTCAAACAGTCCTTGGGGATTGGTCCTAACAGTTAATTTCCTAAATCAATGGAGAAATGTCGGTCGATCAACCGCCATTCCAATAATGGTGCCTGCGGCTAGAGTAATACTCTTTAAAGTCGTTGTTATCCACCTCTATTGGAATGGTGTCATGTTCTATGTTTGACTAATGGATGTTGGGTTTACCCCCAACCCTTTGCTGTTGGAGAGAAGCATTTTAGATGAATACAAGCATCAAGTTTTTTCATTTTTGTCTCTTTTAACTTTCACTTCCGAGGTGAGAATTGTCTGGACCTTTTCTGGGATGGTGACGTTCCTCTTTTAATTGATTTTCAACTGCATGAGGTAGCAATTGAGCCGAGCCTAAATGCTTTTTCTGGATCATCAAAGCCCATTGGGATTATCCTCTAATCGGAACCACGCTTTTGAGTTTATTAGCGTCCGAAACTAATGGCAAAGCGATTGAGAATTGTCACTGCCTAAGTAAAAGGCAGCAGTGAACGTCTTTGCACTGACTCATCAATTATGAAGTAGACTCTTGTTGCCAAAGGAGGTTATTTGAGCATACACCTTTTTGCAGGAGATGTTTTGGAATTGGGTGTTTCCAGGTCCATTTCCCATTTTGTCTATTCAGTTTGAATGTGGGAATGGCTGGAGTATCTTTTGGGAGTTGGCGGAACACGGCTTCGCTGATGAAGCTCTAACCGTTGTCACACACACTCGGGCGAGAATCAGAGTCCTTCCCATGATTTTAACTGAAACAGGGTATGAACAACTGCTCTGCAATTTGCTAAATATCAGCCAGGCTCTGAGCTGATTTGCACATCTTTCTGGACCTATTGGAGTGGGAGTTTCTGATTGTGGATTAGTAAAGAGTTTCAGAGTGTTTCCTTCCAGTGTGGAACCACCTTAAACTGGAAGAGGTTTGATATTCAGAAATTGAGAGGACCCCCATCACCAGTCTTTTGTCCCGACTGCTATTACTGTCACGTCTGAATTGGTGTTTGGAAGTGAAATTACTTGGTCGATTTTTGTTCACCATGTGCAGGTGCCGTTTAGCTAACATATACACTCTGCTTTATTTATTGGTCGGCTAGTCTTGGGTCAGAGGACCTTGTTCTGCAATCATTAGTGGTGACACCTTCTCAGGAGTCATTCCCAGATAAACAAGGGTGCCCTCTGGAGTCAGCTACTTGACTGGGTTTTCACTGTGTCACCCAATTTGATGTCAAATCTTGCAGACCCTCGATGGAATCTCTTTCACGTCAAAGTTTCTGAGTTGTCCAGGTAGAGAGGTAGAGGATTCGGTATTCTCCCCTTCTGCATTTGTTTCATCAAAGGCCCTTTTGACAGAAGGGTAGCGGGATCCAGTGTCCGTAGTGGCCAAATTGTACCCTGCCCTGTACTTGTACCTGGGATAGTACTTCTCCCTCTTCTCCTCAGGGCGCACAGATAATGCACATTTTTTGGACAACTGGTGGGGCAATTTTTTAGTTTTGGACATGCGAGATAAGGATGGGAATTCTGTGGAGATCATGGGAATCTGCAACAAAAAGTTTGCAACTGGAAATATGAGAGCCATTGTGGGTTCTCCCTGGTTCCATATCTTGGGCCGCCCCCCCCTTTTTGGAGGCAGTCACCAGAATGGGTGTTGAACCAGGGGATTTTGATTTGCTGTTGGTTCTGGGATGAATTGATGCGGCGGTGCTAGGTCAGTTGCCCACACTCTAGCCCAGTCTGGATTGGATCCCTTTGGGACCGATTGTTCTTTGGGAGTAGTTCCCCCATCTCTGAAGGAGACCTCCAATCTTTTAGGATCCCTCTCCTCCAATGGAAGATCTGTAAACTCCTCCACAAAGTGGCCGTCTGTTTGGGTCCTTTGGTTTCTCCTACCTCCTCTCTGCCTCCTTGGGCAGCTTTCAGCGGTAGGAGATTTTGTTTCCGTTGTCCTGGTTTTCAGGGCTGTTTACAGTGGGAAGAAGTTTCCTCCGACGGCTTTACACCCCCTTCCCCTTTTGCCTCCTCCCTGGGAACCGGTGGTTATCGGGGTGCTGCCCCCGTCATTGTCTTTGAGCACCAGGTTCAGAGTTTGGGCATTCAGCGCCGGCATTGCCCATCTGAGGGTTCTGCTTTGAGCCCTCAACATGTTGTAGCCAGATCCCGTGCCATATTTTGGGCCTGTGCGCTCTAACTGTGTAACGCGCCTCAGGCTGATATGGGTGTCTGTTTTCTCCCTCTGGGCTACCCGGAAGGGTAGCTAGTCACTTCTCTGGTAGTACCCCGGGTTGGAGATATTTGGTATCCCTCCACCTTGGCCTCCCCTCTCCCTGATTAGGTTGTCTGGGCTCAGGGAATTGGGGAAAGAAGGATGGATGATTTTGGGGCTGGAATTTGGGTGGATACCTGGGAAAAAAGTTCTGCCCAGTATTTAGGGAATTCCTGCCCTCCTGTGGGAAGTTCGGAGGGAAGTTCCCTGGGTTAGGCGCTTGGCTGGATCCCCCCCTTTGGGCTGCAGGAGTCCACACATAACCCAGGATGGGTCGGTTTCCCTTGCAACGGGGACTTATATAATCAGGGGAGTGAGGGACCCCATTTGTGGGACTACCTCCCTGACTCCCTGTCTGTGACTGGCCCGAGGGCCTTCTGGATTTAAAATTATTCGGTGCAGGCAGGTTTTTAGGCCCCCCCCATCTCCAAATCTAAAATAGGGGCAACCTTTACCTCTGCCACCTTAGCAGCAGCAGGGGTGCTGGTCGATTTGGGGCTTTTCTGAGCATTATTTTTATTTTCTATGGCCTTCTGCACCTTATAGATCTGGGTAGCCTGTTCAATGACCCAGTCTAGTGACCTTTTCTCATGAAAATCTTCTCACTAGCTGGGTCTTTATGTATTTGGGCAAGCATGGAAAAGCGTATTTACAGAACTCTTTACTGTCCGGTGCGCACCCTTCTTGGTAGTCTGCCACAAAGGCACGCTTCAATTTCCTGCACAATTCTTGTGGGGGCTGATCGTCCCCCACATTGCAAATTGTAGGCTGCCTGCGAGGCTCTTGGGGATGTCTGCGTAAACAGAAAAATGTTTCAAGATGGCCGCTCTATATGTGGACCATCTTGAATTGTTTTGGTTCTCCAGCCCCGCAAAGAAATCTGGAGTATCTGGGTGAGAATGTCCATTTTACATTACTGGATGCAGCTACTGCTGTCCTTCAAATGGAAAGTCTCCATCATTTTGCTCGTTAAAGCTCCAGTGTTCCCTAACAGAATACTTGGCGTTCTTGTTGATAGGGGCGATGACACTCATTATTGCCTTAATCTGTTTTAAGAGGTCTTTAACAAGGCCCTTTTTGCCTTATTCGCCCTTTTTTGGTTCGGGTAACCCTGGTCCATTCATCCTCTGACTCAGAAGCACTGCTCCCAGAGGTGCCCGTCTGATCTTCCAGTTTCCCGGATTCTGCGAGCCTGGGAATGGCTGGCAGAATGTGGGGACCTGGTCTCCTGTGTCCTGTGACGCTCAGAGGAGTCTTCAGATCCCTCCTTGCTGCCAGGATTTGATGGGTACCCCCCGACGGGCCTACTCTCCCGGGGTTACCCACTAAATTGCACTGTACTTAGGTGCCCATACCCGGATGCCCACCCATCCATTCCTGGGTGGTACTGGCCTATGAGCACCATACTTTTGGTTGGATAGTAATCTGCCATCCCTGTGGCCCTGTGCTCATGTGCGCCAGGGGACATTGGGGTGTCAGAGTCCAGGGATTGGGAGAGATGAAGGCCTCTGGTACTAGTGCTCCTGAGGTTATGCACATGTGTTTCCCTTTCCCAGCGAACCTCATCTCTATCAGCCCCTGCTCCCTGTTGCCATGCAAGAGCCTGTGCTTTCAGATCCTCAGTTAAGGCCTTACTAGACTCTATCAGTCTCTCCTGCATGGCTACCTGTTGCTGGAGCCTATCATTGTCCTGGCAGAGAGCTTCATTCTATCTCTGTGCTTCCTGGTTGGTCCTGGAGTACTGGGCCAGTCTTTGCTGCAGGAGGGTTACGTCCTGAGTCCCATCCCTACTGGCCTGCTCCTTTCTTGCCAGAGCATCGTCCACCCTCCTGGTGTGCTCCAACAAGTTTTGATGCTCTTTTTGGAGGTCACCCAGTCCCTGGAGGGCCAGGTGATTTTCTAAATGTTTTTCTTTTAATTGGCAGACTTCCTGGCCTAAGGTGTCCCTTTCCTGACTAAGAGCCTGCATCTGTGCCGCCAGGTCGTCCCTCTGCCTTTTAAGGGCACCAGCTTTCTGGCGCTCTTCCTCAAATTCTGTCTGGGTATCCAGGTCTTTCAGAATCAGTTTGTTGCTCTCTGCCTTCTCCCTATCTAGGTGGCTTTGCAGGGTGACTACCTGCTCTGCGCATGCCCTATTGAAGTCCAATTGTTGCTCCATCTTTTGCTGGCTCTGCAGTAGGGAGTCCAAACCTTCTTGGTACTCCTTCTGCAAGGCCAGAAACCTGGTATCCTGGTCAGACTTTTCCTGTTGCAGGATACCCATATCCTCTTTTATTTTAATGATATACTGCCTACTATCATTTTCTGACTCCTGGCTCCTCTGCAGCCTCTGCTCGGAAGAGACCATGTTAGATTGGATCTTCTCTAATGCCATCTGTTGCCTATTTGACAGATCTTGGCCTTCAGCACATTTGTCCTGTATGGCTCCCATATATAAACACAAATATGCCGCTATCCTCACAATATTGTTGTGCTCATCTTTAGCCTTAGGGACCATTTATAGTTTGCTCAGGGCCACGTGTAAGGGACCCTGATCTTTCCAGCTGTCTAACCCAGTCACATTGACCGGTTAAGTGATCGCCTGCAGCCACACATTCTGGTCCTGTTCAGACCATTCACCTCTCACAAACAGTTTATGCAAGAGGTGCTCTCTAGCTATCTTCATATCTACCAATGTCGTCATTCTGGAAATTGATTTCCTTCCTGACTTATAGAAGTTTGTATTTTATTTTGCAAAACAAACTGTCTCCTTAGAGCGTCTTTCTTTTGAGGGGTGTTTTTACAATGTAACACGGCGTGGCGATCCAACAGGATTTATGTATCCTGTCAGTTAGCACACCGTATTAAGCTGCACAAGTGGTAGGTCTAATCCAGACGTCCCGGCTTGAGCCCCCACTCTGTTAAGCGACTTCAATGCCGTACTCCAACTAAGTCAGTGCCTAGTCTGGGATGCCCAATGAAAGCCCTTATTTATATATGTTTATGACTATTTCATGAATCTGGATGATAAACCCTTATATAACGCCCCTCTGTTTGAACCCCCCTGACCTCACTGAGCCAAGAAGTAGGTTTGTTTTGCAAATTAAAAGATTTATTGAAAATAAAATTAAACAAGATATATATCACAATTTTATGAATAAATAAATATTTGATAGCACACTTATGAATATGACAGTGATCAACACTGGATAATATTACACTAGCACACTTTTTTTAATCGCTTAGGAGTTGGTATAGAAAGGATAAGGTAGCTAAGAATATTTTATGGTTTCAAGGAAATGCAATGATGGAAAAGAATGCAGCACAGGGATAAACTGATATGGTTTCAACAAGAGATACTATAATCACTTTTCCCCTTGTGGCAATTCACTCTCCCCCTATGCAATATAAAGAGATGGAAGGTGAGCACACAATTTTCAGGAATACAATAAAATGCAATACCAATTCTAGTTCCCCCTAGCAAGCTCAGAGCAACAGGGATGATTTTAAAACATGCAGAAATACTTCTAATGTGATTTGTAATGAAGTGAAAATATGCTAAAAATGATTTAATTCCCTATAAGAGAATCAGGGTAGGTGACAGCTACTTTGAATTAGTTCAAGTCAACACTAGCAATGATTCATGAGGGATTATCAGGTTGAAAACAAATTTCAGCAATGCAAGCAAAAGACAGCTATTTTTGACAGGTGAAGAAGTTTGAGTCAAATTGCAATTCGCTGCACTTTTTTCGAGTGTGTCGAGTGCGATTATGGAAAAACTATAAGGACAAAATAAGACTTTATAGGTTTAGGTCTTGTTGGAAAGCTGAGGATCTAGCTTTAAAATGAAAGTTAAATCTAATTCCTAGCACGTATGGTACAAAAGATACGGACGATTTTGTGGAGGTAGATTTCAGAAATGAAATAATGATTCAGAATGGCAATTGACACTTTCACAGGTTTGAATCACAGAATGGACACACGGTTTCTTATGATGCAGTTCTGGACAGGTTAAAATGGTTTGAATTAGATTATTTTAAACTAAGAGATGACTATGCACAGTTCTGTGGGTACTCACACTATAAATTTGAAATAGGCCGTCAAGATCTGGTCAGGCTTGGGCTTCACTCGCCACGGACGGTCTCTGGTACTGGTTCTGCTCACAGCGATCTGGTCTGGGTCCGGTCTGCGGTTCTGTATCTCTGGTTCTGGTCTCAGCACTGCACAGCGATCTGGTCTGGTCTGCAGTTCTGGCAACAGTTCTTGGCACAGGGTTCTAGCCAGAATCACACAGCTCACCCGGCTGTTGAATAGTTTGGTTGCAAAAGATTTTGAGGCCTCTGAAGGATTCAGCTTGTGGACTAGGCCCTCTCTGCTACACGTTCTGAAGTCTGGATTCTAAGTTCTGGTTCTGGAGTCTTCTGGATTTGAAGTCTGGATTCTAAGTTGGGTTCTAGAGTCTTCTTGCAAAGTGCTTCGCAAGAAAGTGGAAAGAGCAGTCCCTACCTGGCTCTCAATGGTTCTTTTTATGTCTTTTGAAAGTGGGTGGGAAGGATGACTTTCTATGCCCAACCCTCTGAGGATCCTGATAGGCTATAGGATTCTCTGTCACCTGACTGGGGAACTGAATTGTGAGTCATCCGGCATCCTTTTTATGGCATACAGAAAGAACACTCCCCTTGTCACTTTGCACCCAAATCTATTTTAGACTTAAATGCATATTTATCTATGTACAATTTTTATAATATTATATGTCCAGTTAACATATTTTCGGTAGCGCCAAACCATCCGATCCCTGTCTTTGTAAGATGTTGTGTTCACTTCTGACAGAATTCTGCCCTTTTCATCCAGAACACAACCTCTAAACTTTTCCAGAATTTACACAAATGTGCGCAAGGAATATGGGCATCAGATGATGAAGTGTCAGATTTTTAACATACATATATTTGAAGTGATACCCTATTTTCCGCTACTACCCCCCAGAACATACCACAGAGTCCTAACACCTCTTAAAATGTGCACAGAAAAATCACAGGAATCATGATATTATTGATATCATTTTGATAATTATGTACTATGAATTATCCATCTTTCTAAAATTATGCTCTGGCCTAGAGGGGTGTGGTTTCCCAAAGCACATGGGGGAATTTCTGGTTTGTCCACTTCCTCCAAGCTCAGCTGGCTCACAGAGGCAGTGCCCCTCCCATTTTCTTCCAAGAGGAAGCCATTTACGACCCCCTGATTTAGAAATTGCTTGGAGCAAAGGAAAGTTCATTGTTCTGTTTCCCTGCTCCCATGTGCTCCTCCCCTGATTCAATTAGCGAGGTGTGATCTCCTTTTGGTGGGGGCAGCAGAATGCAGCCAGGCCTGTGAATGCAGTTGCTGGGCAAGTTTCAACTCCTGTCGGGGGTAGTTGCCGGGCAGAATTCAATCCCTTTAAGCCAGGCTTCAGCCAAATGTCACTTGTGTTCCCATTTTTCTTCATTCAAATCAAACTTACAATTTTGACACATACAGCTAGAACGCTGATTCTAAGTTCAAAACGATGACATTTAAACAGTTGCAACCTATGTGACACTCCAAAGTAAATCACTCATTTATTTTAAACATTTCGATTTTAGTGGCTTTAATCCCATTCCACCTAAGTTGCTGACATCCACAGCCCAGCCAGTTTTGTTATGAACATTATTTTAGGCTCTTCATCTTTCCAGATTTGGTATGCACACAAGACTTCATTCTACCAGACGTCTGCTGGTGTTCAGTAAGATTTTTGAATATCTTGCAATGTTTGAAATAGGCATTTTGAGCTTACATTCAGAGAAACAAAGGTGATTTCAAAGCGCTTTTTGAGCTAACAGGCACTGCTGTTTTTCCTTTGGCACCACGTTTCACTCATGGTGCTTCTGGCCCATCACGCTCACACTGATGGTTGGCAGGTCAGGCGACCATTTTGGTGTGCGCAAAAACTGTGCGGTTTTCCTGGATTCTGGCGCAAATGTGGGCTTTTCGGCCATCTTGGATTTTCTAAGCCCACAGCACCAAATGTTGTAGCATAATAATTCAAACGTGGGTCAAGACACCTGACAAAGGGCAAAAGGCATCTAGGTGCTACAGGAGACAAAGTAGAAGAAATGCAGTCAAACATAAGAGTTCATCAGAAAAAATGGCAACAAGAAATTCAAAATAGATGTTTTTTTTAATACCCTACGAAAACTCACAAGGTCTTTGATCTCCCGAAGCTGGGTGCGGGGGAAGGGAGTTCAAGTGGAAGGTGCCAGAACAGAAGAGGAACACCATCCAACCGGGCCCTCTGGAATCTGGGAACCTTCAACAAATGTATAGAGATGGACCTCAGCTGCCTTACAGGGGTATATCTGGTCATTTTACAATGCAATTATTCAACCCCTGTATTGTAAAAAGCCTGATGCACAATACACAGAAACTTGAATTAAATATGGCTCTTAATTGGGAGCCAATGAAGCTGACGGCAAAGACTGGAGGAATGAGCTCTTCTTGTGACTCCCAATGCCAGACGTGCTGCAGCATTTTGAAGAAATTGCAGACAGTCAATCAAAATGTAGATTCCATTACAGTTTTCCAGGGAGCCCGTAATTGATACAGTCACTAGCGTTAGCCAGAACTCTACTGGAAGAAAAGGCAAGATCTTCCCCAATGTCCTCAATACTCCATTAACTAACCCTGCTGGTTCCCATCTTCTGCAGTCATCATCTCTGGGTACCCATGCCCTACACACATGGTGTAAATCCCTCCTGCCCTGGGCATTTTCTTGCGGAGTGCACCTCATAAGACAACACCTCATCTCCTGCTAAGTCAACCTAGTGATTTGCATAATTCTTAGGGTCAGGTGGAGGGGAGGTCAAGGTCCCCGTGCACTGAAATCCTGCTCTACTTTCACCATTCTTGGTTTTATGACCCAATCCCATTTATCAATCTGGGAATACATGTTTTGTGAGAATAGGAGCTCTACTCATTGTTATTGTCACAATCCTAGTCACACTCTTCGGGAGAGTTTTCAGACAGCATCTCAAAAATCATCTGTCATGAACAAAAAATCACAAGCAAAAGAAAACCGATTCAGAATCAGTAACTGTACTGCTCTCTCCAACCACGGTGGGGCGCACGTGAGCATCAAATCGAACCGCTCATCAGCATTTACTCCTGCTCCTTTCTCCATGACAATAAAGGGAAGTGCCCCTATCGCATGGGTCAAGGATCCATTGTCTGCATCATTTGGGGGAGTTTACATAACAAGACTAGCCAATTTTCTAGCACACGCCCCCCTCCATAGTCGTGAGCAAATCCAGAAAGTGTCTGTTCTGGAGGGTCATGAGCCATATAGCCCGTAATTCAGTATTTACTGAAACATCTATCAACTGGTGATCTGCAGCCACTTGGCATTTCCTGCAGTCTGGATACCTGGGCACCAGGACGGAGGTGAAGAAGGTTTCCGATCTCCTTCAGTTTGTCAGATGAGTCTTTCAACAAGTATTTGGATCTTCTCTGGCTCCAAAGCCATGGTGAGCAGCAGGCACGCTTGTTAGATGTGGCTTTGTTGTTACTGGGTGCGGCACATTCATAACTGTCAGGTGGGCATCAGGAACTACCAGAACAGCTGAATACAAGGTAGTCAGTGAACATAGGCCCCTCCAGAATGGTGGGAGTTGTAGGTATGCGTATTGTTCTCACAACAATACACATCCAATAATGCAGCAGTACCTTCGGTCAGATCATGGATAAACAGTGTTTTATTGCAACCAACGATCATTCCTACAGGTACAGTTCCATTTCCTCAAAAGCAAAAGAAATAATCCACTGCACTTTTGCACTTTTGTTGGTTTCTCACTTAACTAGATCCATGTCAGTTTTGGCACATCATGTTCCCATATCCTACCATAATTCTGATTGGCGCATGCCACTAAATCCTCCGAGAACCCCAGTAAGTCACACACTGCACAGCTCACTACCCCTGCCACCCATCTATCATTGAAAAACAATGCACCTTTCATTTTCAGCAACGGTCTAATTTTACAACATGCTTGTTCTCACTTCTTGGCACACTCTTCATCATGTCCGTCCATTATCTCGGTTTGGACCATGTGCACTTGGAAAAGACATTGCTCTCTGCACAGGGCCAATTGTACTAAATATTGGGCTGTAAGAGGCAGCATTTCTTGAGGTATAAACAACTTGGGCACACCTGTCGCAAGAGGTATCAAAGAGCATAAATAGCAGCTTGCGTTTGACCTCGCATTCCCCACTTTGCACATGTGATTATACCACCTGTCTGTCTTGGGGTGGTAAACATTCACCACAGTATCCAGAATTACACCTTTATACTGATTATATTCTATCTCTGTCTCAATTTTGGTCCCAATGCATGTCATTCCCATTTGTACATCTGTGTCATTCCCATAACCCCTGTCTATGCCATAAGCACATAAAATAACCACACAGAAACAGTAGACAAACATCCAAAATAATGCAGCATACACAACATAACATATATATAAGGCTTCCAGTTTTCCATTTTTAGTAATTCTTACACACAAATGCAGAGAGAAATCAAACTGCTTTCTGTCTGTATTTATTTAAGAAAAGGGAAAGAAACGGAAAAACAGGCCTTTCTGTCTGGTTTCTATGATGCCACTGATACATCGCAGACCAATCACACTGCAGATTAGCAGCATGGAGAATGTAAAACTTGTATCAAAAAAGCATAACAATTCTTCAAATTGCTGACAGCATATATTATAAAACAGCAGCAGTCAAAGGAGCAACCGTTTGTTGTTATGCAAAAAATTGAGCTAGCATTTCTTTCCTATATGGCTGCATGTGTGCTTTAATAAATATGTTTTTTTTTATTAGAATACATGCAGAAAATAACTGGCAGCAAATTATCATTTTATATGACAAAAAATTAATGTGGATAAATACAGAAAAAAAGGGCAAAAAATGCTTATGGATAAATACAGATGGAAATGGCATAAAAATAAATACTATAAAACCGGAAGCCTTACATATATATTAGACAAAGCTTGCTATCTTGGCTATCTTGGACCTGCAAAGCAGTATAAAAAACTGAAAATATGAGAGAAATCAAATTTTTGATCACCATATAAGGATTGATCAGTTGTAACATCATAAGAAATCGTAATGCGTAGTATACTGTTACATCTCTCGTAACTTGTTCACTTTCCTGAGAAGGTGGAGTGGTACCGAGTGTTTTCCGAACATCAGACAAGTGAACCCAGCACTGCAACTCCTTCACATGAACTGCAAAATCGTTGTTCGTTCCAGTGCCTCACGAAATTCTAGTCATTCACATGGTCCCCAGGATACAGTTGTGGTGCTGGTAAGGTTCCTGGATCTGTCGATGATGTCTCAGCTAGATCTTTTCTAGGAGCAATCTGTTGAGATAAGATCTTACTACTTTTGGTTAGCTCCCTCAAATACCTCTGAAACCCCTGCCACAATACTTCTGCTGCCCTGTGAGCATCCAATGCTGTGCGAGTAGGTGTGAGAGGTGTATGCATTATTCTCCCCATCACCATCTAGTGTGGGGACAAGTGGTGATCCTTACTTGGCTGTGTTCTCAAGCTAAACAAAGAGGGAGACAATGCAACCAATTGCTCCCTAAAATTTTACACATTTTAGACAGTCTCATGTTTAATAATCTGTTCCATTTTTCAATCTTTCCACAATCCTGTTGGCTTGCAGGTGTTTAATAGAGCACAGTATGTGCCATATCCCTTATAGGGATTCAATTGCCTTAACAAATGTGTTATTGTTCCATTATAGACTTTAGGACCTCACATATCCCCCAGCGAGGAAAAACCATGCATACCAGAAATGTAACCACTGATTTAGCATCTGGTTGTGCACACAGGACAGCCACAACTCAACAGGAAAATGGGCAAACCACAACAATAAGATAACGGAAATGACTGCATCTGTTTAAGATATCCACTTCATTAATGTGGAGTTCCCGGAAGGATCCAGTTGGACCAGACAATGTTCTGCACAAGGTTCTAAGGGTGTGTACTGTACGTTAAAGATGACAAGTAGTACCGTTTTCACAAATTCATTGACATATTCACGCAGGTTGAGGACTTACCAGTCCTCCTGAAGGTCAGCTGCAATGTGCTGTTTAGAAGTATGTCCAGGGTAATGCAGTTGCTTAAGAGCAACCATGAGCAACTCCCGTGGCATTAATACATGTAATATTTTGTCTCAATATCATATCAGTCAGTGAAAGTGAGAACCCCCTTCTTACCCACAGGCTCCTTTCATCCCGGGGTGCCTGACCTTATATTTTTTCTATTTGTGTGAGCGGTACTACTGTATGTGGTATTGCTAGCTGCAATTGTTGAATTGCCACCTTGGGATATGCAGTGACGTCTGGTTCAAGAAAATACGTTGCTTCTTTGCCAGCATTATCTGCTGCATCACTGCCAATTCAAATGGTGTCTGAATTTTGGGTGTGGGCAGTGCATTTAACCACCAGCCCTTTTGTTGGATGGGACAAGGCGTAAATTAATCTCTCCAAAAAGGTTGCATGCTGCACAGGCATGCTATCTGTCCTTCTAAATCCTTTCTTTTTCAATATGGAGAACCCTGAATGTACTAGGCTGTCACGTACACGGAGCCAGAGTATTGTGGGATGTTTTTACCCATGCATCCAAGCCCTACCATAAAACTGTGCATTACTGGCATTGAAAACATCTTGATGGCCAGAACTCCCCATACAGTTCACAGGGAAACGTGAAGAATAGGCTGCCACCCATTTTTGCCTATGTTTGTGAGCACAGGAGGGCACTGCCTAAAACCACCATTGGGCTACACACACAGTAGCCTGAAACCATTAGGAATGGCAATGCTGATTGCCAAAAGCAACCCAGAGCTGTTGGGAATTCATTTACTTGATGTCAAAAATTTGTTAAAATCATGGCTCACAAGACCACTCTAAAGATTCAACCTTCTTGTGGGGTGTTCCACATCACCACTCTACTGTAAGGATTCCCATCAAAACAATGTTAAGCAAGGATCATATACTATCAAGTAAAATCCCCTTTTTGAAATGGAGTTAATTCAAGACAAGTCCTAAAAAAATGGGTGCAGTACCGGCATTGGACACAAACCGGCGCTAGCGGTCTAAACTCTGACAGGAGAACTGTACTTCAGGAGTTGCAAAAGGATCCTGAGCCAGCTGGAAACTTCAAAGCCTTTTGGTTAATTAAAATTCTTAGACACCTGCTGTTCCCAGAAGACAGGCTGATTCAATTAACAGTCCAAAAGGCTGGGAAACCTCCTCACCTCAGAACTCCACACAAGAAGGCAGGATATCACATGGCCCTGTTGATTGAGAGGGAGGGGTTTCTCCTCCAGCCTGCAGGACCCAACACATAGACTCTTTCCATTGAATAGGATATGCTGATGTAGGTGTTTACTTTCAACACACTGCTCTGGGAGATGCCAGCAAAGAAGGCCATGTGACCGTCTGACTCACCGAGCTTCTGGGGGCGGACCCAAACACTGAAGTGAATTGAATGGAAGGCAAATATATGTTTTATAAGAATACGGATACCTAATTGTAACCAGATGACAGAAATGTACAACTTTGGGATCTTTAAAATGACACATTCACTCCCAGTTCAAGACTAGGCTGGTCGCTCTGTGATGTTCTGAGGCAAAACCCCACTAATTATTAATACTACAAACACTGTTTTTAGGCTAGAGACACGATAACTTAGATTGATATGCTCAGGAAGAGGGTACAGGTCTGTTTAAAGATTTGATGAAAAACCAATGTTGCAAAAGCTACCAAAAACGAAAATAAGTTGCCATTTTTGAATGCAAGCTCTTAGAAACATCAGAGTTGGAACAGGGACTACCTTATGTGATATATGATATGTACATGTAATGTCAATGACGTGTGTATCTGGGAAACCTGTTATGAAAAATTAATTTTCTAAGTAAAAGCAAAGGGGCGTTTCTTCAATAGACTGTAAGACTCTGACTCACTCTGACTCACTGCTCCCTTCTCAAATCAGGTCAAAGAGAAATCCTTGACCTATCAAATCGTGAGTGGGTTGGGCATAGAAAGTTAGCACCCACACCCATTTTCAAAAGAGATAAAAAAGAGCCACTGGAAGCCAGACAGTGACATTCACTTCCCACTTCAAGCTGGTTTCTTGCGCAGTACTTTGCCAGAAGACACCCGATCCAGCACTTAGACTTCAAATCCAGACAGAGACCAGAACTTAGAACTCAGACTCCAGAACTTAAAGCAAAGGCCTAACCCACAAGCTGAGTTCTCTTCAGCAGGCCTCAAAATCTTTTGCAAACTATTCAACCGCCGGGCTGCGCGGTTTGCTGCTTGCTAAGAACCCTGTGTATCCAGAACCGTCAGATCCAATTCAAGAGACTCAGACCAGACCGCTGTGCAGTGCTGGGACCAGAACCAGAGATCCAGATCCGCTAGCAGACCCATACCAGATCGCTGTGAACAGAACCAGTGCCTGATTGACCCTCCGGGCATAGAGAACCGCAGCTAAACTTGTTGACCAGATCCGTGACAAGGCCATTCCTTTCAAATTTATAGTGTGAGTCCCCAGCTAGAACTGTGCAAAACCAATCTCTTAGCTTAAAATCATCTGATTCAAAACATTTGAACCTGTCTCCAGAACTGCATCATTGGAATCGTGTGTCCCTTCTCCGATTTTAAACCTGTAAAGTGTCATTTTGCCATTTTGAATCATTATTTCATTTCTGAAAAACTACCTTCATGAAATCGTCAGTATCTCTTGAACCGTTTGTGCTAGGAGAGAGTTTTAACTTTCATTTTAAAGCTAAGATTCTGGGCTTTCCAACAAGCCGAAGACTTTCTATTAATTATACTTCTTCCGTAATCGTGCTCGAAGCACTCGGAAAAAGTGCCGCGATTTGCGATTCGGCTCAAATTGCTTCACTTGTCAAAATAGCAGCTTCTTGCTTTCCTTTGCTGAAATTCGTTTGCAACCTGAAAATCATTCATAGAGCATTGCTAAAGTGATCCTGAACTAATTTAAAGTAGCTATCACCCACCCTGAATCTCTTATAGGGAATTAAAATCATTTTTAGCATATTTTTCCCTTCTTTGCATACCACATTTAAAGTACTTTGCCTGCGTTTAAAATCATCCCTGGTGCTCTCAGCTTGCTGGGGGGGAATTGGATTTGTATTGCATTTTTGTTGGTATTCTTGAAGACTGTGTGCTCTCCTTCCATTTCCTTATATTGCATAAAGGGGGCGAGTGAATTGTCAAAAGAAAAAGCGATCACATTATCTCTTGTTGAAATCATATCAAATTATTTCTGTGTTGCATTTTGTCCCACCTTGCATTTCTTGAACCATATGAAGCATTCTCTGCTACCTTAGTCCTCTGTTCTTATTCATAAGTAACCAAGAACTGTGCTACTGTAGGATTACCTATTGCTGACTACTGCTCATATTCACAAGTGTGTTATCAATTATCAATTTATTTATAAAAGTGTGATATATATCTATTGTTTAATTTTTCAAATAAACCTTTTTAATTTGCAAAACAAACCTACTTCTTGGCTCAGTGGGTCATCGGGATTCTAAGAGAGGGGCGTTATACAAGGGTTATACAGGGTTCATCATCCAGATTATAACTTGGCATAAAAATATATAAATAAGGGCTTCCCTTGAGCAATCCCAGACAAGGCACTGACTTAGTGGGAATGCTTGATTGGAGTCATTAACAGAGTGGGGGCTCGTAGCCGGGGATTCTGGATTAGATCTATCACTTGTGCAGATTAATACAGTGTGCTAACTGACAGGATATATAAATTCTCTTGATCACCACACCATGTTACACTGTAAAAACACCCCTCAAAGGAACGCTTTAAGGAAACATTCTGTTTTGCAAAATAAAATACAAACTTCTGTAAGTCAGGAAGGAAATCAAGTTCCAGAATGACGACCTTGGTAGATATCAAAATAGCCAGAGAACACATCTTACATAAGCTATTTGTGAGAGGTGAGTGGGCTCATCAGGACCAGGTGGTCTGGTTGCAGGCAATCGCACCCCAGATCACTGAAACAGGGTCAGATATATGGAGAGATCAGGGTCCCTTACATGTGGCCCTGAGTGAACTATATATGGCCCCTAAGGCTGAGCACAACAAGATTGCCAGGGTAGCGGCATATTTATATTTACATATGGGAGCCATACAGGACAAATGTGCTGAAGGCCAAGATCTAGCAAATATGCAACTGATGGAATTAGAGAAGGCCCAATCTGACCTGGACTCTTCTGAGCAGAGGCTGCACAGGAGCCAGGAGTCAGAAAATGATAGTAGACAGTACATCATTAAAATAAAGGAGGATATGGATATCCTGCAACAGGAAAAGGCTGACCAGGATACCAGAATTCTGGCTTTGCAGAAGGAGCACCAAGACAGTTTGGACTCCTTACTGCAGTGCCAGAAAAATCTGGAGCAACAGATCAATTTCAACAGGGCATGCACAGAGCAGGTAGCCACCCTGCCAATTCAACTAGACAGAGAGAAAGAGGAAAGCAATCAATTGATTTTGAAAGACCTGGATACACAGGCAGAGTTTGATGAAGAGTGCCAGAAAGCTGGTGCCCTTCAACATCAAAGGGACGACCTGGCGGCACAGATGCAGGCTCTTACTCAGGAAAGGGATATCTTAGGCCAGGAAGTCTGCCACTTAAAAAGAAAAAATCAAGAAAATCACTTGGCCCTCCAGGGACTGGGTGACCTCCAAAAAGAGCATCAGAACTTGTTAGAGCACACCAGGAGGGTGGAAGATGCTATGACAAGAAAGGAGCAGGCCAGTAGGGATGGTGCCCAGGAGGTAACCACCCTGCAGCAAAGACTGACCCAGTGCTCCAGGACCAATTAGGAAGCACAGAGGGAAAATGAGGCTCTCTGTCAACACAATGATAGGCTCCAGCAACAGTTAGCCATGCAGGAGAGACTGATAGAGTCTAGTAAGGCCTTGGTTGACGAACTGAAAGCCCAGGCTCTTGCATTGCAACAGGGAGCAGGGGCTGATAGAGATGAAGTTCACTGGGAAAGGGAACCCCCTGAGCATAACCTCAGGAGCCCTAGTAACAGAGGCATCCACCTCTTGCAGTCCCTGGACTCTGCCACCCCCATGTCCCCTGGCGAACATGAGCACAGGGCCACAGGGATGGCAGATTACTATCCAGCCAAAAGTATGGGGCTCATATGCCAGTACCACCCAGGAATGGAGGGGCGGGCATCCGGGTATGGGCACCCCAGCACAGTGCAATTTAGTGGGGAACCCCAGGAGAGTAGGCCCACTAAGGGCATCCTGAAAACCTCTGCCCAGTTAGGTCAGTGGGGGGGTACCCATCAAATCCTGGCAGCAAGGAGGGATCTGAAGACTCCTCTGAGCGTCACAGGACACAGGAGACCAGGTCCCCACATTCTGCCAGCCATTTCCAGGCATCTCTGGAGCAGTGCTTCTGAGTAAGAGGATGAAGGGGCCAGGGTGACCCGAACCAAAAAGGCAAAAAAGGCAAAAAGGGCCTTGCTTAAGGACCCCTTAAAGCAGATCAAGGCAATAAGGAGTGTCATCACCTCTTATCACAAGAACGCCAAGTATTCTGTTTGGGAACACTTGGAGCTTTACGAGCAAATGATGGAGACTTTCCATTTCAAGGACAGCAGTAGCTGCATTCAGTATGTAAAATGGACATTCTTCCCAGAATACTCCAGTTTCTTTGCGGGCTGGAGGACCAAAACCATTCACGATGGTCCAAATATAGAGCGGCCATCTTGAAACATTTTTCTGTTCATAGAAATCCTCAAGAGGCTCGCAAGGCAGCCTACAATTTGCAATGTGGGGAGGATCAGGCCCCACAAGAATGTGTGCAGGAGTTAAAGCGTGCTTTTGCGCAAACTACAAAAAGGGTACGCACGGACAGTAAAGAATTTGTTAATACGTTTTTACATGCCTTACCCAAATACATAATGACCCAGCTCGTGAGAGACATTCATGAGAAAAGAGCTTTAGACTGGGTCATTGAGCAAGCCACCCGCATCTATGAGGTGCAGAAACCGGTGGAAAATAAGAATCAGCCCAAAAACCCCAAACCCAACAGCACCCCTGCTGCTGCCAAGGTGGCAGAGGTAAAGGTTGCCCCCGTTTTAGATTTGGAGATGGGGGACTTAAAAACCTGCCTGCACCAAATAATTCTAAGCCCAGAAGGCCTCGGCCAGTCACAGACAGGGAGTCAAGGAGGCAGTCCACAATGGGTCCCTCGCTCCCCTGACTATGTAAGTCCCCGCTATAAGGGAACAGTCCAATCCTGGGTTATGTGTGGACTCCTCCGCCCAAGGGGGGATCCAACCAAGCGCCCAACCCAGGGAACTTCCCTCTGCACTTCCCCAGAGAGGCAGAAATTCACAAAATCCTGGGCAGAACTTGTTCCCCAGGAATCCACCCAACTTCAAACCCCAAAATCATCCATCCTTCTTTCCCCACTTCCCTGAGCCCAGACCACCTAATCTGGGAGAGGGAAGGCCAAGGGTGGAGGGGTACCCAAATCTTCCCAACCCAGGGTACTACCAGAGAAGGGATAGCTACCCTTCCCGGGATCAGCCCAGGGGAGAAAATAGAACCCCGTATCAGCCTGAGCGGGTTTCATAGTTAGAGCGCCAGGACCAAAATATGGCATGGGATCTGGGTCACATGCTGGGGGCTCAACAGAACCCTCAGATGAGCATGCCACCACAGAATGCCCCAAACTCTGGGCCTGGTGCTCCAGAACAATGATGGGGGCAGCACCCCGATAACCCACCGGTTCCCAGGGAGGAGGCACAAGGGGAAGGGGGGTGTAAAGCCTTGGAGGAAGCTTCCTTACCCATTTGTAAACAGCCCCTAGAAACCCAGCAACCGGAAACAAAATCTTCTACCCCTGAAAGTATGCCACCAAAGGAACAGAGAGGAGGTAGGAGAAACAAAGTACCCAAACAGACCCACTTTGTGGAGGAGGTACAGATATTCCAATTTTAGGGAGAGGGATCCTCAGAGGATCCTGGGAAAAGGATCTCCTCCTTCAGAGATGGGGGAACTCCTCCCAAGGAAAAATGGGTCCCAAGGGATTCCAACCCAGACTGGGTAGATGTGGGGATTGAGCTGTCGCCGCCCATCATTCTATCCCAGAACCAACTAGATGGAAAACCCCTGGTTCAAACCCATCCTGGTGACTGCCTCTTAAAAGGGGGGGCGGCCCAGAACCGTAACCAGGGGAACCTAAAACCGAATCAATAGACTGGGTAGATGTGGGGATTGAGCTGTCGCCGCCCATCATTCTATCCGAGAACCAACAATACCAAAATCGCATTGGGTCAAACCCATCCTGATGACTGCCTCCAAAAAGGGGGGGCGGCACAGAACCAGAACCAGGGGAACCCAAAACCATTTCAAGTTGCCAACTTTTTCTTGCAGATTCTCATGACTCTCCACAGAATTCTGGCCAAATCTCTTCTCACGCAATGTCCAAAACCAAAAAATTAGCCCACCAGTTGTCCAAAAAATGTGCATTATCTGTGCCCCCTTGAGGAGAAGGAGGGAAGATACTATGCCCCGGTACAAGTACAGGGGCAGGGTACAATTTTGGCACTGGTGCACACTGGATCCCAAGCTACCCTTCTGCAAAGGGCCTTTGATGAACTAAATGCAAGGAAGGGGGGAGAATTACCATATTCCTCTAACCTCTCTTCCTGGACAACTCCAGAACTTTGACGGGAAGGAAATTCCCGTTGAGGGGACTGTGGATTTGGACATCAAAAGTGGGCGACATAAGGTGAAACACCCGGTCATAGTAGTGACTCCAGAGGGCACCCCTTGTTTACTAGGGAATGACCTCCTGAGAATTTTGTCACTGCTAATAGATTGTGTAAACAAGGTCCTCTGGACCCAGACTAGCCGACCAATAAAATTAAAGCAGAGTGTCAACTATGTTAGCTTAAACGGCACCTGCCACACGGTTGAACAAAAATCTGACTAAGTAGAATTTCACTTCCAGAACAACCAAATTCCAGACGTGACAGTAATAGCAGTAGGACTACAGACTGGTGATGGGGGGTCCTCTCTATTTCTGAAAATCAACCTTCCTTCCAATTTAAGGTGGTATTCCACACTGGAAGGAAACACTCTGAAATTCTTTACGAATCCAAAATCAGAAACTCCCACTCCTATGGTCCAGAAAGATGTGAAATCAGCTCAGAGCCTGGCTGATGTTCAGCAAATAGGAGAGCAGTTGTTCATCCCGGTTAAGTTAAATGATGGGAAGGACTCTGTTCTCGCCCGAGTGTGTGTGAACAACGGTAAGAGCTTCATCAGCGAAGCCATGTTTCGCCAACTCCCAAAAGATCCAGCCATTCCCACATTCAAACTGATAGACACATGGGAAATGGACCTGGAAGCACCCAATTCCAAACATCTCCTGCCAGGTGTATGCTCAAAATCTCCATTGGCAACAAGAGCATAGTCCATAATTGTTGGGTCGTGCGAGATGCCACTGCCGCCTTTTACTTAGGCAGCGACATTCTCAATCGCTTTGCCATTAGTTTGGACCTAATAAACTTCAAAGCTTGGTCCCGATTAGCGGATAATCCCATGGGCTTTGATGATCCAGAAAAAGCATTTAGGTCAGCTCAATTGCTAACTTATGCAGTTGAAATTCAGATTAAGAGGAAGTCACCATCCCAGAAAGGACCCGACAATTCTCCCTGGAAGTGAAAGTTAAAAGCGGACAAAAATGAAAAACCCGATGCTTATATCATCTAAATGCTTCTCTCCAACAGCAAGGGTTGGGGGTAAACCAACACCATTAGTCAACATAGAACATGACACCATTCCAATAGAGGTGGATAACAGCGATTTACAGAGTATTACTCTAGCCGCAGGCACCATTATTGGAATGCGGTTGATGACCAACATTTCTCCATTGATTTAGAAATTAACTGTTAGGACCAATCCCCAAGGACTGTTTTGACAGTGACAGTGATGACAATACAACACCAGACAGGATCTTTACCCGGCATGGGGGGACTTCCTGGTGTACACTTCTGCCCTTGTGGTAAGGAGACGTGACTTGTGACTTCAGAAGGGATGAGGTGATTTTCCAGGCCATGAGGCTGCCTTTACACCTGAAGCCTCCAGTCCAAATCAGCACTCTGACCAGGGACTTCTCACCCAGCTGGAGGAGGCCGCTGAGATAGCAAAAACCAGAAGTCTTTCCAGGCTTCAGGCAGATGGTGGAAGAGAGAGTCAACCTAGCTGATGCCTGCGTGACTCTGGAACAGAAGCAAAAGTTGAAACAAGTTTTCTTGGATTTCCAAGATCTCTTTGCGGTGAACTCATATGACTGTGGTCGCACAGACATTCACACAACAACAATTCCCACAGACCCTGGCATGACTCCAGTGTTTGTGAAGCAATATCGCTTGCCTCTCGCATCAATGGAGTCGCTTACTGAAATAATTAAGAAACTTGAGTCCTGGGGAATAATCCATCCAGTACACAGCACCTTCAATAATCCGGTGCTGGGAATAAGGAAGCCAAACTGCCAGTGGAGACTGGGCACCAACCTTATGGAGCTCAACAAACGGGTCCATACTTCCCGATGGCCTTCCCTACATTGACCAAGGGCTGGCCAGATTCAAGGGTCAACAGGTATTCACTGCAATAGACCTGACCAATGGATACTGGACCGACCTGTCAGTAGGAGGACCAATACAACTGGCTTTTACCTTTGGGGCCAGCAGAACACATGGACCGAACTCCCTTCGGATACCTCAACTCCGGCAATGAATTCAACATTTTCCTACATAAGGCCATGCCCGACCTGGGTGCGAGGGTAACCTGGCTTATGTAGATGATGTCCTCATCAAAAGTTCATCTGTGGAGGAACATATAGCGGAGATCCGTTATGTTCTGACACAGTTGAGAGCCGCCGGAGCGAAACTTTCCTTTCAGAAAGCACAGTGGTGTAGAACCCGTGTCAATTTCTTGGGGCATGAGATTACTCCTCAGGGTCTCTGTCCCCAAGAAAAGAAAGTGGAAGCACTTCAGAAACTGAAGGATCCCACAACTCTGCGGGAACTAAGGAGCCTCCTGGGACTGACTAATTACAGCAGAAAGTTCATTGAGGGCTACGCAGAGATCACTAGACCCCTGATTCATCTTTTGAAGGGGGGGTCAAGTGGGAATGGGGTACAGAACAATCTGAGGCAGTAAGACAACTCAAAAGAAGCCTCTCACAAGCGCCTTGCCTAGCTTACCCTGTCAGAAACAAGGAGTTCTTCCTGGAGACAGGGTTCTCTAATACGTGCTTGACGGCAGTATTATACCAAAAGCATGACAAGGTCAATAAAGTAATCTCCTATGCGAGCAAAACTTTATCCTCTGTGGAAGAAAAATTCAACGATTGTGAGAAGGCACTCCTGGCAACGGTGTGGGCATTGAAGAATTACTGCCCGTTCATCCAGGGGGAACACATCATAGTGGTGACTCCACACCAGCCTCTGCAATACCTCCAAAGTGACAGAATCCGGCCGGAAATGTGAGTAATTCCCGAATTACTTCCTGGATTCTGTCAATGCAAGGCTTTCCTGCGGAGGTCAGATATGGCCAAAACAAGAAGAGTCCCCTCGCGCAAGGTCTGGCTGACTTGCATGATTGTGCCAGGGAAAACTGTCTCAAGGACGAAAGTCTAAAAATCAAGGACAACATGGAGGCATACCTTAATTCCCCACACAGTCTTTGAAGAGGACAAGTGTGAGGGAATGCCCACTGTCTATGTGGATGGATGCTCTTACCATGTTGGCAACAACGGGGAAAAAGAACTGGTGGCCGGCGTAGGGAATGCATGGGTGAAGGAGTCCCCAGAATCCTCCGCTGGGTACAGAATTGGTCGTCGAAGTAGTCAGGTGGCAGAATTGATGGCTGTGTATCAAGCCATCCTCACTGCTGTCCAACATCAACTCCACGAATTGGTCATAATCACAGATTCAGATTATGTACGGAATGGGTTTGTGGAGCACCTTGTTAATTGGAAAACCAGAGGCATGTTATGTGCTAATAACAAACCCCTGAAACATGGGAAGTTAATCCAAAATATTGATGATCTGGTCACATCGAATGGGATGACCATCTACTGGAAAAAGATCAAGGGTCATTCCAAAGTAGAAGGACCAGACAAAACTGGAAATGACTTAGTTGATCAGCTGGCCAAAACCAGGGCCATCCAAGGGGATCTAATAGAAATAGAGTCCCTGTTGGGTGAAATCCAGGTCACTGCTATCACTAGGTCCCAGACAAATGCTCACAATGATCTTTCAACTGCACAATGGAGCAAGGAGACCCCAGATGCTGATTTGATTACGGCTCAAAAGGGGGGATCCAATAATTGGTAAGTTTTACCAACACATTGAGGGCCCTGAGAACTTTCCCCTGACGGATAACGATTACATTGGGAAAGAGGACCTTAGAGTGTTGATGAAATGTCCAAAGATGTTCCGAATCCAAGACGGTTTATTGGTAAGGAAATTCCAAGCTGGCCATGATCAGTGGGTGGTCCCTACCTCATTCTGAAGCCTGATGTTAAGTCACGCCCATGATGCGGCCACCGCCGGTCATAGGGGGTTTCATACAACACTTGAGATCTTAAGAGAGGTTGCATACTGGCCACACATGGGGCAGGACCTCGACCAATACTTGAAGGTGTCTTGTGTGTGCACAATTTCAGCCAACATCCCTCACACACCGGGCGCCTCTCCAAAAGAGGGGGATGACACTGCCATGGTCAGATTTGCAAACCGACTTCGTAGGCCCTGTGATTCGCTCGCCTAGGGGAAACAAGTACACGTTGACGGTTACATACTTGTTTACCAAGTGGGTGGAATGTCTCCCGGCCCCAAACTGCAAGGCAGAAACAGCAGCTGCCCTGATGATTAACCACATATTTTCCCATTTTGGTCTACCTCAAAGGATTGAGTCAGACAGAGGTAGCCATTTCATCAGCGAGGTAATGACAAAGATGTGGGAGATACTGGGGGTCAAAAGGAAGCTACATATTGCTTACCGGCCAGCCTCTTCTGGTGCAGTGGAGAGATACAACAGAACCATTGTGAGCATATTAAAAAAGTTTGTGGCAGATTCTGGGCCAAGTTGGGATATTCGATTACGTCTGGTCCTATTGGCCATCAGATCTACCCCTTCATCTGCAACCAAAATGTCACCATTTGAGTTGATGACTGGACGCAAGATGGTGCTTCCCCAGCATTTGCTCTACAGGACCCAAGAGCAGACGTTGATCAATGCCTCCACAACTCATGAGTAAGTGGAGAATTTGAGGAAACACCTCCAACATGCTTTTGCCTACGCTCAGCGGAATCTAGAATGATCAGCTGATAGCATGAAAACTCATATGATTTGAAAACCACCAGGAAGGAATACAAGGTGGGGGACCGGGTCTATCTATACAATTTCCAAAGGAACCAGGCCAAACAGCGAAAATGTTTGCCTACATGGAAGGGACCCTTTGAAATTATAGACAAGGTCTCCCCAGTTGCATACAAGATCTGCATCCCCAAAGGTAGTTTGGCGGAAAGGGAAGACAAGTGGGTCCATATAAATCAGTTAAAGTGTTGCCATCCCAGGCACACTCTGCAGCAACTGGAGGAGTCCTCTGCAATACCAAAGGGGGGCCGCTCCAGAGTAAGTCAGTTCCAACTCTAAAATATCCCACATATCAAAAAGATAGTAACGTAATGCAATGCTCCCTGTTATATCCTGTTTTTAAAATATGACTGCAAAATGTATCCTGATGTATAAAATGTATCTGTTTGCCACACCATTAATAGGGGTGGAAAAATGTCTAGGAATGTGTAGTGCTGCTTTGCTTTATCATCCTAGGAGAGATGAAACCCGGAGGCTGACCACGGAAGACGACCTGGAGACCGGGAGCAAAGATCCGAGGGGCCCAGGGTACCGCCCAATACTCCCATCAGGACCGGCAAGGAGAACCGATCGATCCATCCTGATGGAGGAAAAGATGCAGAACTTTGTCATCTGTGGAATCGAGAGAAGATGAGTTGGACATCCCAGATCTTGCGAGTTCCATCAGTGAAAGATCAGAATGGCCATCGCAAGAGGGGGGCTTGTGGGATGTTTTTACCCATGCATCCACGCCCTACCATAATACTGTGCATTACTGGCATTGAAAACATCATGATGGCCAGAACTCCCCAGAAAGTGCACAGGGAAACGTGAAGAATAGGCTGCCACCCATTTTTGCCTATGTTTGTGAGCACAGGAGGGCACTGCCTAAAACCACCATTGGGCTACACACACAGTAGCCTGAAACCATTGGGAATGGCAATGCTGATTGCCAAAAGCAACCCAGAGCTGTTGGGAATTCATTTTCTTGATGTCAAAAATTTGCTAAAATCATGGCTCACAAGACCACTCTAAAGATTCAACCTTCTTGTGGGGTGTTCCACATCCCCACTCTACTGTAAGGATTCCGATCAAAACAATGTTAAGCAAGGATCATATACTATCAAGTAAAATCCCCTTTTTGAAATTGAGTAAATTCAAGTCAACTCCTAAAAAGATGGGTGCAGTACCGGCATTGGACACAAACCGGTGCTAGCGGTCTAAACTCTGACAGGAGAACTGTACTTCAGGAGTTGCAAAAGGATCCTGAGCCAGCTGGAAACTTCAAAGCCTTTTGGTTAATTAACATTCTTAAACACCTGCTGTTCCCAGAAGACAGGCTGATTCAATTAACAGTCCAAAAGGCTGGGAAACCTCCTCACCTCAGAACTCCACACAAGAAGGCAGGATATCACATGGCCCTGTTGATTGAGAGGGAGGGGTTTCTCCTCCAGCCTGCAGGACCCAACTCAATAGACTCTTTCCATTGAATAGGATATGCTGATTTTGGTGTTTACTGTCAATACACTGCTCTGGGAGATGCCAGCAAAGAAGGCCATGTGACCGTCTGACTCACCGAGCTTCTGGGGGCGGACCCAAACACTGAAGTGAAGTGAATGGAAGGCAAATATATGTTTTATAAGAATACGGATACCTAATTGTAACCAGATGACAGAAATGTACAACTTTGGGATCTTTAAAATGACACATTCACTCCCAGTTCAAGACTAGGCTGGTCGCTCTGTGATGTTCTGAGGCAAAACCCACTAATTATTAATACTACAAACACTGTTTTAGGCTAGAGACACGATAACTTAGATTGATATGCTCAGGAAGAGGGTACAGGTCTGTTAAAGATTTGATGAAAAACCAATGTTGCAAAAGCTACCAAAAACGAAAATAAGTTGCCATTTTTGAATGCAAGCTCTTAGAAACATCAGAGTTGGAACAGGGACTACCTTATGTGATATATGATATGTACATGTAATGTCAATGACGTGTGTATCTGGGAAACCTGTAAGTTATGAAAAATTAATTTTCTAAGTAAAAGCAAAGCGGCGTTTCTTCAATAGACTGTAAGACTCTGACTCACTCTGACTCACTGCTCCCTTCTCAAATCAGGTCAAAGAGCAATCCTTGACCTATCAAATCGTGAGTGGGTTGGGCATAGAAAGTTAGCATCCACACCCATTTTCAAAAGAGATAAAAAAGAGCAACTGGAAGCCAGACAGGGACATTCACTTCCCACTTCAAGCTGATTTCCTGTGGAGCACTTTGCCAGAAGACACCAGATCCAGCACTTAGACTTCAAATCCAGACAGAGACCAGAACTTAGAACTCAGACTCCAGAACTTAAAGAAAAGGCCTGAGTTCTCTTCAGCAGGCCTCAAAATCCTTTGCAAACTATTCAACCGCCGGGCTGTGTGGTTTGCTGCTTGCTAAGAACCCTGTGTATCCAGAACCGTCAGATCCAATTCAAGAGACCCAGACCAGACTGCTGTGCAGTGCCGAGACCAGAACCAGAGATCCAGATCCGCTAGCAGACCCAGACCAGATCGCTGTGAACAGAACCGGTGCCTGATTGACCCGCCCGGCAGAGAGAACCGCAGCTAAACTTGTTGACCAGATCTGTGACAAGGCCATTCCTTTCAAATTTATAGTGTGAGTACCCAGCTAGAACTGTGCAAAACCAATCACTTAGCTTAAAATCATCTGATTCAAAATATTTTAACCTGTCTCCAGAACTGCATCATAGGAATCGTGTGTCCCTTCTCCGATTTTAAACCTGTAAAGTGTCATTTTGCCATTTTGAATAATTATTTCATGTCTGAAAAACTACCTTCACGAAATCGTCCGTATCTCTTGAACCGTTTGTGCTAAGAGCGAGTTTTAACTTTCATTTTAAAGCTAAGATTCTGGGATTTCTAACGAACCCATAACTTTCTATTCATTATACTTTTTCCGTAATCGCGCTCTACGCACTCAGAAAAAGTGCTGCGATTTGCGATTTGGCTCAAATTGCTTCACCTGTCAAAATAGCAGCTTCTTGCTTTCCTTTGCTGAAATTCGTTTGCAACCTGACAATCATTCATAGAGCATTGCTAAAGTGATCCTGAACTAATTTAAAGTAGCTATCACCCACCCTGAATCTCTTATAGGGAATTAAAATCATTTTTAGCATATTTTTACCTTCTTTGCATACCACATTTAAAGTACTTTGCCTGCGTTTAAAATCATCCCTGGTGCTCTCAGCTTGCTGGGGGGGAATTGGAACTTTGTATTGCATTTTTGTTGTGATTCTTGAAGACTGTGTGCTCTCCTTCCATTTCCTTATATTGCATAAAGAGGGGGAGTGAATTGTCAAAAGAAAAAGCGATCACATTATCTCTTGTTGAAATCATATCAAATTATTTCTGTGTTGCATTCTGTCCCACCTTGCATTTCCTTGAACCATATGAAGCATTCTCTGCTACCTTAGTCCTCTGTTCTTATTCATAAGTAACCAAGAACTGTGCTACTGAAGGATTACCTATTACTGATTACTGCTCATATTCACAAGTGTGCTATCAATTATCAATTTATTTATTAAAGTGTGATATATATCTATTGTTTAATTTTTCAAATAAACCTTTTTAATTTGCAAAACAAACCTACTTCTTGGCGCAGTGGGGTCAGGGGGATTCTAAGAGAGGGGCGTTATACAAGGGTTCATCATCCAGATTATAACTTGTCATAAAAATATATAAATAAGCGCTTCCCTTGAGCAATCCCAGACAAGGCACTGACTTAGTGGGAATGCTTGATTGGAGTCATTAACAGTATATGGTCACTAATCGACCGTGGGATGCCTCTAATGCAATCAGTTCATCTGACTTTGCTTAATATTGGGTTGGTAACCTCTCGTGAACTACAACTTCATATTCCCCTTCTGCATGGTGCACCACTGCTGCACCTCTATGTATTTGGCAAGTCTCCTAATAAATAGTCGATGACCCATCCATGAAGAGGAACTCTCCTTCTTCAGGTGCATCCTCCCTTACTCATTTTAAATCATCCTCAGGACCTTCATATGTAACACAATCATGCACTTCCTCTTCTTTGTGGACAGGTATTGCGATAAACGTGGCAGGGCTTACTGTGTAGCACCTCACAATATGAATGGACGGGCTTGGCAAAATAACTTCACATGCAGAGGCCCTTTGTGTGGTTAAAGTTGACTTTGATTATTCAAGAATTGCAAACACTGCATGTTCTAAATGTAACGTCACAGAACAGCCTGTAGTGATTGTTGAGGACTTTTCAATTGCAAAGCCTGCAGTGGCCACTGCCTGTTCACAAGGGAATTGACCCTGCTTTGCTGAATCTAAGTGGCCAGTGTTTGGTGTCCCATGGATGTTTTGCTGATTCAACACTGCAGTCATGACCTGACCATTAGAATGTGAAAACAAAAACAATTATTTTGTGTAATCAGGGGTTGCTAGTACTGATGAGTTGCTTATGGCATTCTTAAGGTCCTGAAAACATGTCATTATTTCTCCTGTCATGTAAGTGTTCCTTTGCTTTTCTTTTCTTCCTTCAGTTCCTGCATCAAAGGCTTTGTGTAACAAGAATAGTTGCAAATCCATGCCCTACAATAGTCACCCAGCTGCAAACAAATACCACCAATCTTTTCATGGGCAATCCCTTCTATGGAGTATTCAAGGTCCTTACATCTCCACAATTTCTTAATTACTGGGTCTGCATATTTATGGAGGTGCTATTCAACAGCCGCCTTCTTAGATTTTCCTATGTTTCTGTTCATAGTTCTGCAGTGCTTCACGTTGCTCACTGGGCAAACAGGTGCAATGTTCTTGCCTGATTGCTTGGCATATGCCCGACTTTGAATCTTCCTCCATGGCTGACCTGGATGGAATCTTCCTTCTTCTCTTGCATGCGGGTAAGTGGCATATGCATAGAGCTAGCTGTTCTGGTTTTAATTCACTAGCCACACTATCCTGGTCAGAGATAGGGGCTGCTGGGACCTGTAGTCTTATTGTACTGTATGAGATTATGGCATTTCCCAAGGGGAAAACATATTACAGTGTCTCAATTGGGGTAATGAGCCCAGGGAAACCCACACCATCCAACCTTTAGTAGGCTCAGCGGGCAGCGTCTGGACCATCCCAGTACCCTGTTCCTTCACTCCCCTGTATCAAAAGATGGAGAGTACTTATGCTTCACCGCCCACTCCTTCCCTTTCTTGTTGGCTTTCGCTTACCAAGATAGGGTCCTCTGCACAAAATTATTGGGGCTTTAAATTAATCTCCAACTCCTCCAACAACCACTCTAGATCAAAGGAACCCCTTTTTGATGTGTGACAAATTCCTCTGTTTTACTCTGGGTACTTGCAATAAGGTGACCATGGGGAACAAATGTCCCCCCAAACTAGCAGGTTATGAACCTGGTGCCAGTATGGGGAGGACCCCCTGTTGTCCTCGCTAGACCCCCATTTTAAGACTCCTGTCGGTACCAACTAGGGACGTAGTCCCTTTAAGGATAACCAACCATACCCTGGGGCAGGAACGATAATGTTGTATCGCAAACCACAATTCTTATGCTTCTCCTGAACCCAGCAGTCCTGCAGTTACTGGCCCTTTAAGGGGACTGATGGATGGGGGTCCAGCAGTGCTGGCATGCTTGGCTTACCTCGTGCAGTAACAGGAATGCTATATGCAAAGAGAAAGTGGGTGAAGTGAATTAGGAAAGACAACACATTCAACCATTCATCTATCAAGCAAGGACTGCACTATGGAAGTGCTTTCAGGCGGCAGGTTTAGGGCTTGGCAAACAGAGCGAAGACAACTCAAGAAGAGGGACTATCCATCCCAGAGTCATTCATTAGAACTGGGAGCCATCCTTTGGCATGGGGCCCATAAGTCAATTCCTACACCAGCTGCCTGAATATACACACCCTCATTCTATTCTTAAGGGAGGAGCCAGAAGGCATGAAGAAGATATAGCAGAAAGTAGGGAGAGTGGCCAAGGGTAGGGATGGGCCGATTACAAATCTCATAGCAGGGTTGTAGACCATCCTAGGGAGCCCAACAGCCCTTCCCCATCCCAGCTGACACTCTTGGATAAACCTCTAAGAGATAGGCCTGGGATGCATGGTTAAAGCCATTACAAACTGCCAAAGGCTCGGTCCGAGGTTGGAACAGTGGTAGAAGGAGCTGGAGACTGGAGCAAGATGACAGGAGCAACTCTGGAAATCTCTGTGACCCAGGTGCAATCCTAGTAGCAATCCTAGTAGTCTTGACGAGAGGTTCAAAGGACTTGCCCATACTGGAGTTTAAGAATTGGAGGAGAGACCCAAAAGACCAAACATGAGCGCCAACGGATCTGCAACTGCTACTAAGGAGTGAGGGTTGTGGTGGCCAAAGAGGGTAAAGATTACCTGGATCAGGGACATGCCCAAACAGGTGAAACATTGATAGTGGAACTGACCAGGTGTGATGCTGGAAATGCATTGGAGGGACAGGGCCTCCCTGTCATTGTCATGTTCTCCTTTATATGTGTATTCTGGGTTGTTTTCTGCACAGAAGTCCAGTTTGGACCCCTGGCAGTGCAGCTCTTCCTCTTTTTGGTTGTGTTGAACAGAGACCCTCAGGATACCCTTATGGCACCCATGGGTGGGGGTACAACTCTGTACACCCAGTATATGTTTGTGGGTACCTGTGTGTTGTCCACAGAGCAGGTTATGGGCTGGTGACAGCTTCATGCTGATACGACAGGAGCTCTGAGTATCCTCCATTTTGGGACACCCAGGCCCTGTCTTTGGAATCAGTGTACTCTTGAAAGAACGCAAGATGGCCCTTGGGGCCTCTTGGTTTCTATTGCCTGTTACCTTGCTTTCCCAAAGTCCTGGGAAGCCCTGAATCTGTCCCTTCCCCTGACTGGCTGTTGGGTGGAAGAACCATGTATGATATTGTGGGGAAGTCCACGCCAGACTGGCTGGAGCCTTCTCAGTGACTGTATGTTATGGGAACACCCTTGGGTTGGGACCCGTGTGAAAACCGTGTGTGACTAATATGAATTCTATGTTATGGGTTTCTGTGTGTGTGACACAATGAATGAGACATCCTTACCTGAAACTGGCATGAATGCGGTGTGGTGTGCTGAAAGGGTGGGTGCTTGCCCCAATCCACATTCCTTGTTATGGGTATCTTAGTGGAAGTGAATGGCCTGAATGTCTGTGAGCCTGATTAACTACCTGCCTGAATGAATGCCCTTCTATGTGATTGGCTGACTGAGCCTGGCCCAGCCAGAGGGAATGAGGGCCAGATGTGTATATCTGGGACCTTTCACTTACCAATTGGTTCAGAAGCTGAAGTTAAAACTTGAAGCTGCTTTTCGACGGCTAGATGGAGTAGAAGACTGTAGCTGCATTTGATTCAATGTAAACCAAAAGCTGTTCAGTCTGTTGAGGACTGATCCAAGAGAGGACCCGGCTAAGAGACCTCTCCCCGAGCTACACGGGACCATCGTTCAAAAACTGCTGTTCTTCATCAAGGCACCCTGGAAGCCAGTTTTGTTTGTCTGACATCCGGAGAAGAGATCCGCCGAGAATACTGAAGAGAGCACCTGGACATCGAGAGTCATCGAAGTCCATTGGCATTGACTGGGGTCAGACGATTTCCATGACTGCTGGAAGCAAGTGGAACCATATCAGCCAGAAGCGGGGTCACCTTGACGTCATGCTGTTCGACGGCCGGAGCTGAGAAAGCTCCACCTTGCCGAAGAACATTTGACAGAGGGCTCCATTGCCATTACTGTCAAGCACTTTGTCCTGCCGGAGAAAGTCGAGGTTGCCGGCTACCGAGGAAAGTCTGCTGGTGGGCTTCCCGCCACCAGAAGCCAACGAAGACGTCCCGAGGACACAGACGTTGTGAAGATCCGTGGTCCAGCCCGTGGTCCAGTTCTGTTCGCCGAAGATATCCCGAGGTACGTGCTGTGCCTACAGCACCGACAGGTTGAAGGACGCCGACCGTGATCCCCGACATCCAACGGCTGCTGCCGAGCCTGCATCCATCACCGCCAAAGGTCTTTCAAATCCACACGGTCTTACTTGCAGCACTGAACACCGCAAAGGTTTATGCTGCTGTATCGGCAACAGTGTTCCACTTTTCCTTGAGGTTCTGGACACCAAGTGGCTCCTGCTTGAAAGGGAGTACACCTTCGAAGGATACCGTAGCCGAAACTGTCAAAGACACTCTTTGACTTCAGTTACATTGGGGTGGTAGAACATTTTAACCAAGAAGCAAGGCTTATTGAGCATTTATGCACTGGGCTTGTTGATTCTCTTATTACAGGTTCGTCAGGTGGGGGATTCTCATTCAGAATTGTGCACCTATATCTAAAGAAAGCATTCTGCCATTGCTTAACCTTAACCTGCCTTCCTGCCTTATTATCTATGCTGACACACCTTACTGAATGTTTTGTATGCTCTATTATAACTGACAGCAGTTGATGCATTTCAAAGGAATCTGAAGTCTAAGTGTGGTGCTACATAGAATTGTATAGATTTGTCATTGTAGAATTACCAGAGTACAAAGTGTGTTATTGAATTGTGTGTATATCAATGAACCTTATTTTTATATAAAGAACTGTGTTAGCACATTACATAGTCTGTGGACATTCCTTTGTGGGGGCTTGGGGACTCACTGTACTTAAGAACCCACCTGCATAACCTCCTGAGAGCTTAAGCCTTGGTTGCTCAGCCATAGCTACCATATAGAGAAGCTTGGCTGGGGTGCTTTGTGTCTCTACCCTACCACATAGGGGGCATAAATACAGACACCCCCTCCAGTCTTTACACCTGGAAAGTGGGAAAATGTGTACCAAACAGGTGAAGAATTAAGAGGAATATAGAACAAGGAAGTGGTGCCCGAAAGGGTGAAGCAGGTGATAGTGAGAGTGATTTGGAGATTGGGCAAAAGTGTGCCCAAATGAATGAAGAAGCGGATACAGAGGGGATTTGGCAATTGGAAAGAGACAGGTCTGCCCAAAGGGCGAACAATGAAAAAGGGCCTCATTACGACCCTGGCGGTACGGAGTGAACGGAGCCGTAAAAGGTGCTGGCGCCGTTCACTCCGTACCGCCGCATTACGAGTTCCCCTCGCGGGACAAGGTAAGCACGCCTGGGAAAACCAGGAGTGCTTACCGGGTCCCGCGAGGGGAAGAGGGAGCAAACAATGGGTCATCTCGTAATGGCCCGTTGTTTGCTCCCTCTCCCATTCCCATTCAGCCCTATGGGGGCTGAAATGGGAATGGGGAAGGACCGTGTCCGGGTCCTTGGAGGGAGGAATTACCGGGCCTTCCGAACTCGGAATGGCCCGGTAAGTCCTCATTCCGAGGACCCGGACTCCGATGCGATTTCAGCGGCAGCTATGCCGCCAATAGCGGCATGGTTACCGCCGAACTCGTAATGAGGGCCAAAGAGTTTTTAATAGGATTCCATTGTGTTGAAAAAGGGTGAAGAAGGTGATACTTAGATAGAGTTCGGCAGTGGTGAAAGGTGTGCTGAAAGGGGTGAAGGTGAAAGAAAGGAGGAGTTGTTTAAGCGGATACAATTGTAACCAATGAGGCTGGGAGAGAGATCTTGCAAGCAGCGATAATTCTTCCCAACTTGGTGAAAAAGGTGACATTGGTGAAAATCTGAATCAGAGATATAGCTGTGCAAAAAGAAGGGAAGAAGGAACAAGAAAAGGCCAGCCCTCTTAGTGGGAGATGGTTGCAGGCAAAAGGGGTGAAGAAAGTGACCAAGAGAGTACATAGGGGCAGAATGGATTCACTGACCAGAGGGGGCTATAGAAGGACGGGCTTCTTCCCCATTTGGGTTGATGGACAAGCTAGTGTCACAGCAGCGGGTTGAGCAACAGCTGTCACACTTTAAAAGCAAATAATGACAGGGTGTGATTTCGGGATGTTCTTTGGGAAGGAAAACAGCCACGGATCCCAAGGAAACTCATGCTACGGGGTCGGGTGGTGGGAGGATTGGGAGCACCCGACGTGGCCAGATATATCCTAGCTGCCCAGCTCTTGCATGCATTCGCCTGGCCTCTTGCCACACCGAAACCCCGCTGGCTTGACCTGGAGGAGGCCTGGAGCCCAGTCCCGATAACCTCACTACTGCATATGAATCGCTCCATTGACTGTCCGGATGGGAGGCCTCTCTCAGCAACCGAAAACACGGTGGCGAGCTGGAAGAAGGCGGCGCGGCTATGGAGAATCTGCAGCACTACAGGCCCACTCACCCCGATCTGGAGGAACCCGGAGTTTTCACCAGGCACCATCCCTAAGGACTTCGCGAGGTGGAGGGAACGAGGATTGGAGAAAGTGCAAGACTTCTTCGAGGAGGGAAATCCCTTGGACTTCGAGGCCTGTAAGGCGAAATTCAAGGTTCCTGAAAACGAGAGGTTCAGATACACCCAATTTAGGCACTGGCTCTCAAACAGGAGCATGAAAAATCTGGGAAGCAGAGATCTAACAGCCCTGGAGCACACCCTCACATCGCCCCCTCCTAAGGGCAAGATCTCCACCCTCTATAAGATCCTAGACAGAACCGACCCAACCCACAAGAAACCATACATGCTCAAATGGGAGAGAGACATTGGGAGACCCATTGAGCCGGAGGAATGGGACCAGATCGGGACTAGAGCAAATAGAAGCTCGATATGTGTGTCCAATAAGGAGGGGGCATTCAAGGTATGCTACAGGTGGTACCGAACCCCTGAATCTCTCAATAAATGCAACCCGGCGATCCCATCAACGTGCTGCAGAGGCTGCCCAGACAAAGGCACATTATTCCCTCTGCTCTGGACATGCCCCAAGGCGACGCAATTCTGGAAAGCAGTGTTAGAACAAATCAATACGATCACGGGATTAGCAATCCCATGGGACCAGGGATAGTACTGCTCGGAGCAAGTGGCGAGGGCCAATTCCCTCGATCAGGCCACGGAGCAGAACTTTGCTCCCACCTGCTGACTGCGGCCAAGATTTCAGTGGCAAGGCTCTGGAAAAACCCAGAGGGATCGTCAGTCCAAATGTGGTGGACTAAATGTTGGGACATAATAGCGGTGGAAAAAATCACGGCCCTCAGGTTTGGGAACAGAGACAAATTCTTTCATACTTGGTCCCCCTTCTTGGATTACGCACAAACATACCCTGGCCTGGTCCGACAGCCGCCCTCCCTATGCTGGATGGATAAATATGACTGAAATAAAACACGGAAGAGCAGCTGGGGACACGCAGCTGGGCAGGTTCCTGAAGCAAGATCCACCCCCAGGAGTTCGGATTCCGTCGAGGGGCCCCGAGAGGTTCTCCCCCACCAAACTTCGACCTCCCCATGCAGCTAGTCCTTCCTCACTGACTTACTGTTATTGTTTATGTTTTATGTCTGTTTTGTTGATTTGTGTTCTCAAGCGAGTCTGCACCGATTGAAATACCTTAATTGCACATGACATAATGTGCAACTTGCTTGTTTCAAAAACCAATAAAAACATGTTTGGAAAAAAAAAAAAAGAAATGCCCTCTTATTTGCACAATGGGGGATAAAAGGGCATCAGAATGTAACTAAGATGTGCTCATTCAAATGCCTTTGTGAAGTGGACTGTTATATTTTCTTGGGCTCAATTGAGGAGAGAGGTGCAATTTCATCTGCTCACTTGCACCAATTACATCATTAATTATTTCAACATTATTGCCATCATTCTTTGGCTGGAAAGCCGACTGATGTAGCTATTAAGACTGCAGATGTTTCTGGGCAAATAGCTTTGCCTTGTCCTCCCTTGACAACCATTTGTTGGTTCCTCCATAAATCAAGGGTTTGTCACACACAGATTCCCTCTAGTACAACACGCTATGTTGTTAGTACTAACTGTTATCTTCAGAAAGATAAGATGGATACTCAGGAAGGCTGCAGGTTTGATAATCTTCTTTAATCACAAGTTCATTTTAAGGTCAGGTGATAGCAGGTTCGTAGGTGCACAGGAGACCAGGAAGGACAGAGGGAAGCCCACTGCCTCCCACCACCCAGGCTAGATCTTCCGACTGCCCTGGGTGGAATCCCATTCAACCTCAAACATTCCAGTTACTCTCATAGCATTCCATTCATGGCATCACACCATGCATTCACACACCATGCATTCAGGGAACAGGAACCAAGCAAGGAAAACCAGTCATAACAGACCTCCTTCCATTCCACCACAAAAAGACACACTTTACAACCAGACAGCACTGCACACACACCATACACCTGCACACCTGACACATGCACATCTGCTTAGCCGGCAGGGGAGTTGCTGCCCAACCAGGCATAACTAACACACAGGCAGCAACACCACACCAACATTGCAACAAACCATAACCACCAAAAACATCACACAACACCTTCCACCCAACACTGCCGACAGTGGGTCACCACCCTGCCACACTGCAGCTCTACCTGCCCTACATTGGACCACCTAACTACTGTCTGTCCGATGATACACAATCAAAATACCTCCCATCCACCACTGCCACTGGAAAACCTTGGAGCTTCCACCCCCAAACACAAACTGCCCCTACGTGGGCTGGCACATGGCCTGCTGCCCTTCTACAAAACAGAACTAACCATCATCACAAACCATTCCAACCAGTTGACACAAAAGCTGAATGCCTACTTAATCAAAACCATTCTAAATAACATTCTCACCTGACACACACTCAGCACTCAAACCTTCTGCAAACTGAACTGCATAGTGTGAATAAACATAAGCCGCCACATCAAACTCTACTGAGAAGACTGTCCACTACTAGACCACTACTAGACCAGCTGAGCACAGGCACAAGGAGATGGTGAGAGTTGCCAAGTCCTCCAGAATCATCTGAATAAGGATCCAGAATGATTCCAGAAAACCAAAAATACAAAATTTGGATGAATGAAATAATCTTAAATGGGGCTCACGCAAACAAACCATCAATTCCTAATTATGCATCACACAGGAACATACAGAACCCATCTATGTGTAAAAAGTACTTCCAGAGAAGACCTCCAAACTGTGACAGCCTTCACCACTGGATACTGGTACCACAACTGGGGTCATTCTCGACCAGAAAACCAAAAATAAAGCCTTCTCCCAGTGGTAACACAACGTCATGCACAGGAAAAAAAAACTCACATCAACCATGCAAACCATACATCCATAACAACCTCACACCATCAAGCAAGTGCTGCAGTCGCCTTTTTCCACTGGATACGCCATAACACACTCTGGTGTGAGAACATACATTCGCCGATTCATACACCACAAACAGGGTGTGGGCAGGGCCCTACCCACACCAATTATCAAAACATCAACTAAATGATCTCCATCCACCCAAAACATCAATGCCAATCATTGGCACCGTACTGTACTACACAAAAATAACTTTCCAAAGTGCTTCCCATTTCGACATGAAAACAACTCTTTCCTGGTTAGAGCAACCTAAAAGATGGAGAACCTCAAAATGTTATACTAGTATAAATAAACTTAACATTAACACATGAACACATTACACTATAAATCCATGTTGCTAGTTTGAGCAACCCTAGAACTGTAAAGTCCTCAAGTGGTTAACGCCGTTGAAGTGAGACTTAATACCCAAACCTTCAGTTTAGCACATGCATTTGCCAGATTTGAATGCACACTGATTGTGGGGCGACTCTGGCAGTCCATGTTGCATAATAGCAAAATGCAACTTGGAACCTGCAGCTCCTCAAAGGCGTTAGACAATCTAAGGTGAGAACATCACACCGCTATCACTTCTTCCCCTCACTGTGGGATCTCATGTCTAAACACCTCCTAGTACACACATATCATCCATCTGTGGAAACAGAGAAATTGACATGAGGCCGGGAAGCCCAAATGGAAACACACCAACACAGGTTACAAAGGACCATACAAAGCGCTTTATTTCAAAGTTACAAAGTTACCAAGTTATCAAAGTCAATTGACATGCGAATAGCTATTCGGCTCTCTGACTCACACACGAACCTCCAACGTAAGGTTCGAATTGAAAGTGGGAGAGAGCGAGTATTGGGATGCTCGGGTTTTTATACAATTTGTACTACATTGGCCAGCCCCCTTGCAGGTTAACCATTCTTAGAACCATGGCTAGGGTTCGTAGCCAGGTCGAATACTCAATTTACATATGTTAGATCAGTTTCGCTGATACAGTTATACATTTACACAGGGTGAAACAGAGGACAGGGTCTTAGTTCACGACCCCAACAGGTAGCCCGCGGACATATTATTCATTCACGTGTGCGGAGGTCACCGTGGCCGAAGTCTTACTCAAAATGTCATTCGGCCTCCATTTTGTGATTCGGGGTGACTTCCACACTGCAAGAACACCTAAAATGGTGGCTGAATCTAAGATGGCGGCTTACACGATTCATTAAGGTCAAGACCTTGCCGCGGAACCTATGTACACAGTATCTTTTAGACAGCTTGGCGTAGGCCAACATACATTTAAACAATGCGATTGGGGTCACAATATTATATCGATTTCCACACATCCACTCAGATGTCCCTACCGCCATGAGCCACGGAGACCCACCTTGAATGTAATCCAAAAGCACAATTGTAGATTCAATGCAGTACTGGTTCTATGTGTTAATATTGCCATATTTCTGCGGCGATATTGACCCATGGACCCTGCAGGGGACAACCACCACATTATTTTAAAATGTGCGGGAGACACCCCCGCAACCTCCGCTCCCACAAATTATCCCACCCAAAAATATTGCCTATGGCGAAACAAACGGCCATATGTACGGTGATATTTTTGGTGTGGATATTTTGTAGGGATACCGCAGCACCTTGTGTATGAAATCACAGGTCTGGTTTCCGAACAATCAAGGGTAAAAAGAAACATCACTTTGCACATCGCAGTCTACAGACCTCTTTTTTTCCAATACTCGGTCATTTTCCATTGTTCTATCATGCAGCAGCAGCCCGACACTTGACACAAAACCCTTTTTTCCCCGTTATTCTTGGTTGGCACATCAGAGGTGCGCTCATCATGAAGACAATACAAGAGCCATACATGTCAATTACAGCTTTACCGATTATAGCTTCACCGTCATAATCCATTGCTCACTCCAAAGGTGCACTACTGTCTCTGCAAGATGCGTAACCAGGGTGCTGACAACTCAATCCCTCATCCACAACAGTCTTGTTGCCCACAAGCAGACTTCCAAAAAATCCATTGTCGTGCACTACCTGACACGCCAGGGAAACGTGAGGGTCCTTTACTTTAAGCTTTGCTGCAAAAAACGTGAGAGTGCCGTGTTTCCTTACTGTTGACAGTGTTCCAGTGCAGTGTTCCAGGGCCTCACCAGCACCCCTAGCAGCCACACTGACATCACCAGTCTTCGTTGAGGACTGGAGAATCTGCTCCAACGGTCACAGGGACACCCGCACTTACAAGGTAAGGGTCCTCACTCTGCCAACACCAGCACATGGCTCCCAGAAATAATCACAAACCTTCCTTGAATAATCCAATTGCATAGTCTACAGAATCTCGGGCTTCGCCCTGCGCTCTCTCTGGCCGGCAAGCCTCCATTTAGATGACGCACTTTTTCCAGGTGTGGTAAAACTCTTCAGTCCGGGCACCTGATGGCTTGCCAACAGGGCTTGCCACTTCCCTTTTGCCTATCAATTTGCCCCCATTGTTGCAGTCGCGCTGGCAGTATTGAGTCTTCTGTGATCTCTCAGAGCTTTCTTTGGGGTTTTCTATTCAACCAACAGCTACATACACCTTGCAGGATGCTCTGTTGTCATACATCCTGGCTCCCCCAAACACCCTTGATGTTCACTCCTGTAAGGAGTTGTTTGGCACCTATACTGTGCCTCTTTTCTTCCCCTGGGTTGTGGGACATCATCTGTGGGGGGTAGTTGGTCCCCATTTCTCTCTGCATTAATCATTCATTTCTTCCTGCACCCCCTGCCACAGTCTAATTTCTCCTCTCTTTCACACTCACAGGTACCTGTCTTCTAGGTTCGCATGGGTCCTCACAAAAGACCAGCTTGTCGCTAGTTGTCATATTCAAACAGATAAGATGTATACTGAGGAAGGCCCTAGGTAGGGTAATCTTCTTTAATCACGTTACAGGTGCAGATCATCTTAAAATCAGGTAATTTCAGGTTCTTAGGCATACAGGAGATCAGGAAGGACAGAAGGGGGCCCACTGGCTCCCACCACCCAGGCTACATCTTCCAACTGCCGTGGGTGGAATCATATTCAACCTCAAACTTTCCAGTCACTCTCATAACATTCTATGCATGACATCACACCATGCATTCAGGGAGCAGGGACCAACCAAGGGAAACCAGTGATAAAACTAACCTATGGATGGTTAGAGGTGATGACAACCGTCTAGTGTCTAACATCGCAGATGTAGACTTTTCAGCCTTCTTCATTAAGTACGAACCACCACTGTGACACCATTGATCACGCCAACATCAATCCAGCCCAAAAACACAGAACACATACTTTGAAAATATTATTGACATTATTCTACTTTCTTATCACTCGTGGACTGTTCATTGGCATGAAACTGTGTTTGGATGTGGGATATAATGACACCTTTTTTCTTGCTTGACAACTGCATCTGCTAATGCCTCTCCGTCTCTATGGAAAGGTATGATAACAGCCTGACTGTGATATCCCTACAATGGCACAAAACACTTGAGTTCTGAAGCCTGCTCTTTTTTATTTATTTATTTATTTATTTATTTATTTATTTATGCATTTCATGTGTAAAGCGTGCATACATCTCATAGGCATTTATGGATCTAAAGCCTACCCACATAGTCTATACTCCCCATACCGACCCTGTTCGCCAGTGATGTGTGTGCTATAAAACCCCGATACTGTAATTCCTACAGTGACAGCACAGCAGTGAGCCATTGTGTCTGTGTTGCAGTCTCATGTCAAGTAAATATGTAGACGGGTAAGGTATGCATAATGTATTTTAATTATAACATTTGTTTTAGAGATCCCACAAAATCAATGTTTTGTGCCTTTTATTGGACTAACTGAAAATATTATGGTAAGATGGTACAATTAATTAGCTTTCAAAATCCCAAACACTTCCTCATCAGATGGTAGTCACATGGCATAACCATTAGTAGAAAACAGGCTAAACGTTCCGTTCACCTGAAGAAAAAGGCCAGTCCCCACCATTTGATGTTTTGGGGGCTTCGAATGCTAATGCATGATACTATCTCAACATAACATTTTCAGTTAGTCCAATAAAAGATATCAACACTTAGCTTTTGTATGATTTTCAAAGTGTACTAGCACTGAGTGGAACCTTCGTTCGCCCTTCCTCGAGATGGAGTTGTCCTCCTCCCCAGCAGAGCTACAGTCTGCAGAGAAGCGAGAATGGAAGACTCCATGGAGATGTGGAGATAAAGGTTATAGGGTTAGGAAACTGCCTTGAAGATAAATGCTTTTAATACTAAATAACCATTAGGATGACTCAGGGTATTCTTTTCCCCCATTATTGTTTTCATAGCTCCTGGAGATACATGCAGTAGTGAAAGGTTACCATCGGGTCATGACCCTTCTGATCCCTAAATCTTTTCTTTTGGAAATTCTCCATTTCCCAAAGCAGTTTTGTCGACATAATACGCCTTGGGGGCTAGGTTATTTATAACGTGCTTAATACCCAGAGGTTTCTAAGCGCAGACTGGGGATCGAACCTGTGTTGCACTGTGTCGACTTGCTTCCAAAGCGAGCACGTTGCCCCTAAGCTAGTTATTTATATTCTGTTTTTGGTGATGTGTTGTTTGTGTGTGAGAGGTTTTCAGCCTTAGAATAGCTCTGTCTATGGGGTTGACGTAATACCCAGGAATAGCATATAAATCATGTATTATGTATTTCATAAAACCTCGTGGATGAATGCTAAGTGGTTTGTAAATGTCACCAGGCCTCCAATGGGAACATGTTAGCACCATAATACTTGGGTAAGCGTTCTGTCATTTTTAAATTACATGTTTTTCTTGTTTGCTTCAAAGCTTTGTATGAAGATAAAAAGGGAAAGGGCCAGCAGTGTGATGCCCGTGCGATTCTGCACAGTATGGAGAGGAGTGTGTATTTCTGTATGACAGGTACAGCATCACTGCTCCTACGCGACCTTCTATCAGGAGCTTGGAGCGATGCATTTGTTTTGGGTGGTGTGTGTGGTGGTTCACCTTTTCCTTGTAGTCTGTGGCGACATGCTGGCTTCTGATGTGCAGTTGTGGTGGCCTGACTGGCTGGCACAGTATGGAGAACTGTGTTTATTCGGTTCCTTACGGTGCCTTCCCTGTACAATATGAATTAACCAGGCAGATGGGATGACTCCACTCTTTTTGCTCCTGAGAAGAGCGTGTGGTGGTGCCCTCACGGCAGTGTCCTTCTACCGGCAGCGCAGCTGCAAAGGTACCAGATATGCTGTCAATCAAAGGCACTACGCCATTTCGTGAACTACAGCCCGTCATTTACAGAAATGACACCGTTTCATGAATTATGGATTCTGAAACTACTGTTCTTTGTTAAGGAACAAACCAAAGGGTGAAATGGGAACAAAGGGCATTAAATGAAGGCAGATTATTTTAGTTTAGCAAATTTGGGCAAGTTTTTCTTCAGAATGTTTGTGCTAGGTGAGCAGGAAAAATGCACTATATGATTTTCAATGCTGATGCACATTTTTGAGGTCCCTGGTGACAGCATCGAACCTACGAATCAAAAACATTGGCCTGGCAAGCCAAAGGCTACAGACCCCCACCATTCAGAAACATAATGTATGCGTATGTTGGATTTGGTCACATAAACAAATTAAAAAAGGGTGGAAAAGGTGTAGAGGAGAATAAAATGCGAGAGGAGTGTTGAGCTGGTGGAGTGGGAGTACTACGGGTGAAACCGGCAATTTAAAAAAAAAGAAAAACAACCTCCAACCTTACACCTGTTGTAAGACCGAAGGCAGTACATTACTTTTTCCCTTTCTTACTGAGTAACATCCTGCACCTCTTCCAATCCCTACTAAATAGACACATTTTTCCTGCAGTATGGAAGCGTGCAGTGGTGAGACTCCTTTTAAAGAAAGCCTCCATGGATCCATCCGACCTGGCAACTTTCATCCCATCACTCAGCTGCCTTTCCTGGTGAAAAATCTAAAGCGATTGCTGGTATCTAAGATCCAGACTTTAGCCGAGAGCTCATATTTGCTAGACAATGCCCGGTATTGTTTTAGACCAGCTTGCAGTACAAAACCTTTAACAACAGATATCCTAAATCAGCTAAGGGAAGAGGCCGATGGTGGTAGAAGGGGTCCTGATTGAATTCATCCTATCGGCAGCATTAAACACAGTCGATCACACAATCCTCTGTTCTAGACCGTAAAATTAAGGTTTTCGATGCTCAGTTCTCAAATGAATTCATAATTTTCTCTCTGGACCTTTTCAACACAGTTTACACCTGTCATATGTGGTCTACCTCTGGGTTCCGCCCTATCTCCATTTTTGTTGTATGCAGAGGGTCTTGAACTTGATCCTTGGAGCCACGGGGAGCCAGTGGAGGGATTTAAGCGCTGGAGCAATGTCCCTGGGCTTGAAGTCAAGGATAAGTCTTGTGGTTCTGTTCTGGATGAGTTGAAGAGGACCGAGAGTAGAAGTATGAAGATTGAGAAAGAGTTTGTTGCAATAGTCCAGCCTGGAAAGAACCAGGGCTTTCGAGGTGGTCAGCCTCTGGGGTAAAGTGAGAAAATGTAGAATACCCCTGAGGAGGTGCAGTTGGTAGTGGGACCTTTTGTAGATGTCTGAGATGTGCGAAGGGAAGGAGAGAGTGGAGTTGAAGATGACCCCAACATTTTTTTGCCACATTGGTACGTGAGGGTTCAGGGCCAAGGGAGACTGGCCAATGTAAAAGTGGGAAAGCGGGAGCAGGCATCCCATTGAGGACAATCTCTGTCTTACTAGCATTCAGGCAGAGATCATTAGCAGCACACCAAGACTCAATTACGGATAGACAGTCAGGGATGAGCAAGGAGGAAGAGGAGGCTTAGGGTAGCCTGAAAGAGAGCTGTGTGTCATCTGCATAACACTACTAATTAGAGGTGAAGGTAGAAATCCTGTGGGCAAAGGGGGCCATGTAGGTATAGAAGAACCAGGGGGACAGGTTAGATCCCTGGAGAACACCACAAGTAGAGAGAGTGATAGACGAGAGAAAGGACCCAAGTGCCACTTGGGAGGGCCGGTCAGCGAGGAAGGAGGCGAGACATGCCAGGTCCTGATCTGGATGCTCTAAAGTCAGACTGATGGTCATTGAGACATCCAACATATTTAGTGTGGAGGGTAAGTTGGGTGATAGCCAGCTTCTCCAGGAGATTTCCCAGGAAAGGGGTGATGGAGATCGGACAATAGTTTGCTGGAACAGAGGGTTTATTAAGAAGTGGGTGCACAAGTGAGTGCTTGAGAGGAGAGGGGAAAACTCAAGTGGCAAAAGAGAGGTTGCAGTGGTCAGCCAAGGCTGGAGCAAGAGTGTCAATATTGTCCTTGATGGTTTTGGAGGGGCAGGTGTCCATCTGTTTGGAAGAGGCTTTCATAGAGTGGACTGGTCTAGAGTCCTCATCAGGTGTGACTGGGGAGAGGGAGGAAAGAAGATGGGGAAGGGTGGAGGCGCCAAGGGGGCCCAAGAGAAGTTGGTGCACAAGGGTGAGTGGAAGAGAGTGAGGACAGGATCGGAAGTGGATTAATGAGTTGGAAAGGCAAACATCGGGAATTACATTGGCAGTAGGTGATATGAAGAATGTATTTGCTTCAATTTGGGGGAACAGCTAGAAGACATGGAAAAGAGCAGGATATTCTGGGGTAACAGCACTGAGCACTATGCATGATGGGTCACACTTTAATGATTGCTGAGCGACGCTTGAAGGGAATTAAAGGTACAATTTCCAGACAAGTCAGACATGAGCCTGATTATGACATGCAAAAAGTGGTCAATGAAGACCATGACACATTCACAGAGTTGTATTTACAACAAGGCCGACTAGGCCCAGGCCTAGGGAGGCAGATTACCAGAGAACTGTTATTTTATTGAAGTATATTTTCAATTTTTTTCTTGTCGATTTTAAATATAAATCCAATTGTTTTTCTATAAGTCTGGCTGATCCGCAACAGTGCACAAGTACATTTGAGCTTTTAGCAGACATTTAACTTTTACAACTAAAGTTTTTCTTGGCCAAACATATATTACAGGGCCTGCAGTAGCAGCCCTGTAGTTATGGTTAAGTTCCTCAACCCATAGGAAGAGCACTTTTTAGGCAGCTTATAATTTTGCTCCCCCGGACCAATCCTTACCAAACTTTGCCAAATTGATAGTATGAAGTTTAGTGAGGTTTCGTAAAGGGGGACAAATTTATTGGGGGTGGTCCCAATATTATTATTTTTTTCCATAGACGCACTGGAAAAAAATGTATTCTCACATCTACAGCCCAAAACGCTGGATGGATTGTCACCAAATTTGGGGCAGGACTGGCGGCTTGGTCCTGAAAGAGTGCTTTTGGAAATATGGTGTAAAACCGTCCAGTAATTTTTTTAAACGGCCCAAAAATAGGTAAAAAGAAATAGTGATATCTGGGTTCGGTCCGCCGACTCATTTCCCTGTTCGGTCCGCATCTGATTGGCCTAGAGTGTGACATGATGTCCACGGACATTGGACTTGCCTACTGATTGTATGGTGAAAATTGTGAATTGCGTAAGAGTTTTGGAAATGCCCGCCATGTTGGATTTGCGGACACAACACAACATTGCATTTGTCAAACTTATCAAACAATCTTTGGGGAGGTGAGGGTTGATGAGGATGGGATGGGGTATGGCCGTAAAAAGCCAAAAAACAGGGTTTTTCATCCACGAAGTCCACAAACAGGCTGGATGTTCAGGTACAGTCCTGTGATGTACACAAACACTTCAGATGTTTGGGGACATCCATGTCTATTTCTGCATTACAGGGTTGGTGAAAAACAGTTTTTGGATGGCTTATAACACTAACAGCACTCAATGAACCTGCATGAAATGTTGGAATTTTATTCTAGACCCGATTGTGAATGGTTTTGGAAAGTGTGATGCTGTTTCGTCAACAGGAAACAAAATTAGAGGTGGGTCCCAAAATATTGTAAAGGCATATAAATGTGGTGCCATTTGACAAATCTACACAAACGTTTTCAAAAGGATTTTACATTTAGATATAAATGTTTTTGTAAAGTTTGTAGGATTTTGTCAAGAGGCGGCTAAATTAGAGCGGGGCACTCAACATTTTTAGATGGCTTATAACTTTGCTGCCTTTTGATGAACATTTTTCAGAAAGATTATCGACCCAAACTTGAATGTTTGTGCAAAGTCTAAATGGATTTTGTCAAGCGGGGGCTATGCTTTATGACTATTGTATGCACATACATTTTGACACTTTTGCAAATGCATTGGACATTTAAAAGAAGGCCTATGTCTCTGTGAAATAAATACTTCTGATGTTTTAAATGTATACACCAATGTGTTTGTGTAAAAGAACTATTTTTGTAAATATAAAAATATGAACAATTGTAATGAATGAAACAAATATATGTAAATCCTAAGTGATATATTGTTGGGTGTCCTGACCCACGTTTGAGCTATCATGCTACAACATTTGGTGCTGTGGGCTTAGGAAATCCAAGATGGCCGAAAAAGCCCACATGTGCGCCAGAATCCACGAAAACCGCGCAGCTTGTGCGCACACCAAAATGGTCGCCTGACTTGCCATCCCAGGTGCGGGTGTGCTGGGTCAGAAGAGCCATGAGTGAAATGGGGTGCCAAAGAGAAGAACAGCAGTGCCTGTTCGCTAGAAAGCACTTTAAAAATCACCTTTTGTTTCTCTGAATGCCAGCTCAAAATGTCTATTTTCAAACATTCCAACACATCCAAAAATCACACTGAACACCAGCGGACATCTGGCAGAATGAAGTATGTGTGCATACTAAATCTGGGAAGATGAAGAGCCCAAAACAATGTTTATAACAAGACTGGCTGAGCTGTGGATTTCAGCAGTTTAAGTAAATTTGGACTGAAAGACACTAAAAATCTCAATGTTTAAAAGAAATGAGTGACCTACTTTTGAGTGTCACATAGGTTGCAATTGTTTAAATGTCATAGTTTTAAACTTAACATCAGCATTCTAGCTGCATATGTGAAATTGTTAGTTTATTTGAATGCAGAAAAAGGGGGAACAGAAATGACATGTAGCTAAAAACTGGCTTAAAGAGATTCCAATTTGCCTGGCAACTAACCCCATCAGGAGTGAAACTTGAGTCACAGCTGTGTTCCCAGGCCTATCTGCCTTTTGCTGGCCACACTAAGGATTAACCATCTCTCTGATAATTGAATTAAGGGGAGCCCCCACAGAATACAGGAGCTCTGAACAAAGCCCTGTCCTGACTCAGGCAAATGTTTTATTGGCGGGGGTCGTAAATGGAGCTTCCTCCTGAAGGACAGGAGAGGGGCACTGCCTGTGAGAGCAAGCTGGCTTGGCAGAACTGGAAAAACCAGAAATTCAACCTTGTGCTGGGGGGAAACCACACCCCTTTGGGGCCAGAACATAACTTTAAAAAGATGGATCATTCATAGAGCGGACATGTGAAAATGTTATAAATGATACCATAATTCTTGTGATTTTTCTGCCCACATTTTAAGAGGTTTTTAGAACCGGTGGTATGTTCAGGGGGGTTTTAGCGGAAAAGAGGATATTACTCTAAATGTATGCATGTTAAAAATCTGACACTTCATCTATTAATGACCATACTACTTGCGCACATGTGTGTCAATTTGGGTCAATGTCCGAAATTGCAAAATCAGTTAAAAAGTGAAATATGTGCCATTTCTGAATGCAAGCCCCCAGGAAGAGCAAAGTTTGAACAGGGGATACCTCCAGTGATATGTGAGGGGTGCATGTAATTTTAAACCAATGTTTACCGGTGCAAATATGTCTTTTTTTATCAAATATAGATTGTGTGCAATTTGCCAGGGGAGTGTCCTCTCTGCAAGCCATAAAATGACATCGCTCTGACTCACAGTCAGTTCCCCAATCAAGTGAGAAATGGAAATTTGACCAATGGCAAGTGGAGAGGGGTAGGGTCTAGTGATGCTGCATACACACCCACTTTCAAAACACATAAAAGCAGACAGACAGGACAGATAGGGACATTCTTTTCCATCTGCTGCGGGAAGCTCTGCCGGAAAATCCATACTCTACCTCCATCAACCTCCAGAAAGCCAACAGAGACTTCAATCTATCCACCTTCAGAGACCCAGACCAGACCAGCAGAGTAGAGTGACCCAGACTACTGTTAGCAGAACCAGAGAGCTGACCCTGACTACTGTTAGCAGAACCAGAGAGCTGACCCAGATCACTGTGAAGTGCAGAGCCCATACCAGAGTCCAGTCTAAAACCTGACCAGATCCGTGATGAGGCCCATTTAACTCAAGAATATAGTGTGAGTACCTAGCAGAACTGTGCAGAACCCATCTCTTAGTTAAAATAATATAATTCAATCTATTTAATCTAAGTAGAACTGCCTCCTAACTGTCACCTGTCATTTTCTAGTTGCTAACTGTCACTTGTCTTTTTCGTCATATCCCCGCGACCGTTTGTCTTAGAGACTTGCAGTAACTTTCATCTGGAAGCTGAGATCATAGGCTGTCTTAGGACCCCAAAATTTCTAGCCCTTGTAGTTCATCTGTAATCATGCTCGGCGCATTGGCAAATTTTGCCGCGATTTGAAAATGTCTCCACTTGCAAAAAGATAGCTGCTTGCCTTCCACTTGCCAGAAATTTGTTTGCCTCATAAAAACTATCCCTGCATCACTGCTAGAGTGAGCCTGAGCTAATATTAACTAGATACCACTCACCCTGAACCTCTAGAGGGAGTTAAAAGCATTTTTAGCATATATTTTTCACTCCATTGCCAGCACATATCAAAGCATTTTGGGCCTGTGTTTTCAAACTTCTGTAGTCTAAGCTTGCTGGGGTGAACTGAATCACATTTGATTGCATTTCTGAGAACTGTGTGCCTCCCTTCCATTTCCTTGCATTGCATAAAAGGGGGGGGTGAATTGTCCAAGAAAGTGATTACATTGTTTTACTGAAATCCTATCAAGTTATTTTCTGTACTGCATTTCATTCAACATTGCATCCTTTTGAACTCTATAAAGCATTCTCTATCACATTATTCTTCTGTCCATATTTACCAGTGTGCTACCTTATCCATTTCATGTCAACTCCTTAGTGATTATAAAGAAGTGTGCTAGTGCCAGATTCTCCGTTGTTAATCTTTATCATATCAGATTAAGTGTGATATTCAATTATTAATTTATTATAAAGTGTGATATATATATCTATTGTTTAAATGATCAAATAAATCTTTTAACTTGCAAAACAGAATTACTTCTTGGCTCAGTGGGGTCAGGAGGATTCCAAGAGAGGGGTGTTATATAGGGGTAGTCATCCAGAACGCATGAACTGGACATAAAGATATATCAATAAGGGTTTTCATTCAGTATTCTAGACTAGGCGTTGACTTAGCTGTAGTGTTGAATTGAATCCTCTTACAATATCACACAGGTCCTTCCAGACGTGGGTCATTCAACCCAAACAAAACTTTATATATTTGCTTTATACTACTCTGTGAAAGTGGGTTTTTTTCTGGCAACGGGCCCAAATAATTTCTCACAACAATTTGAACAGAAAATACAGAGTACACAGCCGCGGTGCCCACTCAAACTCTAGTAAGAATGGGAACCATGCAAAACATTCTATGGGCATGTAACTTGCACTGTGATTTGAAACAGGGGAAGGAAGAGTGGGAAGTAGATGCCCTGGGGTTGGTTCTGTTGCACTGTTCTTGTGCTGAAAGCTATAAATAAAGTTAGATCAAAATAAAATGAAATGTTATTGTGATTACTGCATATGGCATTTAAAGTCAGTGAACTCATTTAAGTGATATATTATTTTGAACAACCATTCACCTATGTATAGAAAGGTGGCTGTTTGTTTTAAATAAGGTATGACATTTAAATCCTTCATTGCTAATTTTCTTTATTAGGAGGATAATGCCAGGTCTACTGTTCTATTCTATTTTGTCCATACGCTTTTATTATCCTGGATTTCCCAATAGTGTTTCAGGTGTATGTCACTAGTATTGACAATGGGAATCACCTGCACATTACTTCATACTTTAGTTTAAATAAAAAAAAGTGATGCTATCATGTGTGGGGAGGGGAGTGGGATTGATATGTGTGAGGTCATTATACTGGAGATGGCATGCTTGTGTAAATCATCTTTGGTGAGTAGATTGTTACATTTCCCTGAATTAGGTAACCCTCAATTGAAGTGACTATAGATGTTAAGTCACCCTCTTTGAATGGTCTACATTTTTTCAACCTGGCTGGAGCAGACTACACCACACCTTCACTTCCCATGTCAACTGGCATGTGTGGCTCTGGAGGACTTCTCTGCATGCAGATCCTACCTTGTCAGTCACAAGTGCATGACCATGCGGCTCCAAACGGGCCCCAGGGACCATGCAACGAGGACAGGGTAGCATCTTCTTCTCCTCCGGGTACCAACACACATGGCCTAGGGGGTTTCATGAGTGGGTCTTTGAAGTCTGATCCATGGGTGGGCCGATGATCACCATGACTCTGTGGGTGCCCATACTGCTCCGGGCATGCAGCCCAAGCCCATGGTACAGACACTGTCACCCCCACACAGAGAGTGGGTTTTCCTGCTTATCCCTCTCCCCTTCTCTCTGCTCTGTTTCTAAGGGTTTTCCTTTCTTTTTCTGTTATTTTGGTTTGCTGCTGGAATTCTATTCCCCTGCCCAGTCCATTCTTGGGCATGGGAGCTCTTGTTTATTTTTTTTCTTCTCAGAATTCCATCCAGCCCCATTGTTGGCTGCATCGATCAATCAAGGTAACCATAAATACAAATTGCAGACACAATACACACACTATATAAAGTATTTTCTTTAAATATTTTATTTATGCCCCCAGGTTTCCATGTCTTTAGTTCAAATTTTCCTCTAGAGGAAAAGTATGCAGCCCTGTTTAGGCGTGCCCTATTTGGGCCATAGGCTCCATTCCCTCCACCCCTTTACTATGAAGCATTACAATGAGAACACCCCTAGTGCTCCATAGCCCTGGGGGTGTCTCAATTTATGTAACAAAGCCTATGCTACGTAATATAGCATTTCTTCACTTCATTTAAATCACATTTTGTCACACTCCAAGGTTTTCCACAAAGTTGCAAGTTATATGACACCCTACCTAATGTGGACTGTGGAAAAATAAGAAATATATTATTACGTGCCTATTTTTCTTTTTCTTTTATCGCTTAGCATACCTTTAAAACCATGTATTATCCTGGGCCTGCATCCACTATGGCCCCTGTCTTATCTTCAAGTCCTTAACTGAAATTCCCAGAAACTCCAGGTGTCATGGGTTCCTCATACCCCCCAGCATTCTAAGAGACCTCTCAATTCAAACACTCAAGACTCATACACTCATGTTCTAATTTTATATTGTAACCAGACAAGTAAGCCTTCCGTAATTACACTGTGATACCTCAGGGTCTGGGCGTATAACAAATAACAAAAAATAAAAATAAAATAAAATAACTCTAGTCACTACACATCTCCTTCCCTACAACAACAAAAAAAAACAATGGTGAAGGACACTCCTTCACCTGCTAGGACAACAACCACATCAAAACTAAGCTCCTCTTACCCTGGCCTGCCACGTCAGGGTCTCCGTACTGCCACAACCGAGCACAAGCTTTTCCACACAAGTACAAATGAATAGACCTACAAACTCAACCATCACAAATAAACTAAAACTCCTTCTGCCAGCTACTGCCACTCCCTGGCCACAGGTATGCCACACCTGAGTACTAACCTAACTCCACCACCAGGGCAAAACTCACTAAATGTCTTAGGCATCCATCTAAACTAAACTAAAAACCACAACATCCAAAGACAATCTACACCTCATCCCTTCTCTCACAAGAACACATATAAAAGAATGAAGTGAATGGAAAAGTAACTTACAAAACAAAGAACACACTAAACAAATGTGCGTAACCATACAGACATGGTGCAAAGATACACAGACCCTGTGTGAGGCCCACAAGCATTCTTTGCTAAATGAATGCAAGCACAAATAAAATGGAACAAATACTAGCGCAAAAATCAACCAAAAGTTTTAAACTATTAAAAAAACAAGTTGGGGGGCTGGCCACCAGGGGGCGCGCGGATGTGGTCTGACTTTGCGTGAGCTCCGGTACTTTGGGTCCCAAGGAGGGATTGAGCCCCCTCTTTGATGACCCCCCCCCAAGATTCTACACCGGTGTGCCGCCAGCTGAGGACCCCCCCCCCTCCGGTCGGTCGAAAACCCGATCGAAAACGACCCCTGCAAACCTGAGATATACGTCCTTCCAAAAGACGTCACACATAACGGCTCTGTGGCCCGCTCGCAGGGAACTGCGCAACGGTCGGAGGCAGACCCTGGGCATGACGAACAAAGAAAGCCTGAAAGAACCTGAACCCCGGCCACGGAATTCATACTCCCGACGACGTTCCTCGCCGCAATGGGGACTTGACAGCCTCGGTCGAGTCGGCGGAGCTTCCGAAGAGCGTGATCGGACTAGGCCTTGAGACAGCAGGGAGGCGGTAGGCCCATCCCATCTACCCTGTGAACAATGGGTGGTGCACCATCACCGCGCAGCGGTGGTTCGGACCTCTCTCACCCTGAATGTTTACCCCCGCATCTCGCACAAGAGGAAAACACCCCCAAAGTGTCAGCTGACCCAGACACCGCTTAAAGGGCACCCCGGGTGACCCATACGCATTACTGTGCGGCCCATACCCTGGGCATATCAACAAACGCACCACGGACACCCCTCCCAAAACCTAACAAACTTCCCGAGACCACTGACGTCGGAGTGCAGAGGGTAGGGCTCTCGACCTAGGGGCGTGTGCCTCCTCTGCCCCTGACCCCATCTCCCCGTCGAACAGCACTGGTGACACCATGGAACTTCGGGAGAACCAATGGACATAAGGGAGAAACTAGCTACATTCTCCTACGTCTCGACTCCTGCCGAAAATTGTGACCATACCATGGCAAACCAAAATACTTCGGGGAGTGAATCAACAGCTACCAAAGGGGACATTGCCGCCTTGCTGGGCAAAATAAAGAATATGGGTGCCAGCATTGGCTCCAAAATTGACAAGATCAGCCAACGCCTAGATACCATGGAGGAGATGCTCGAACGGGTCGAGAAAAATCAAGCGTCCATAGACACCCTTGAAGCACAACTCGACCAGCAGATGACCGAACTGGAGCAACGAGAGGAGAGCTTCAAACTCAAGCTTGATGATTTGGAAAACCAGGAGAGGCGGAACAACCTGAGGATTTTCGGAATCCCGGAACAAGAAGTGGAGACGGAGAGCGATCTGAAGAACACCCTGCATGACATCATCAAACTCTTAGTTGCCGATGACGCGTTGATGAACCTAAGACAGAGAGGATACACAGAGCCGGAGGGCCTCCAGGCAGACCAAGATCTGTCCTTGCTCGATTTCATCGCTTTCAGGACAAAACACGGATCCTCGAGAAAGCAAGAAGCAGCAATTCAATTACCCTCCAAGGATACCAAATCTCGATATACCAGGACCTATCATCCATGACCCTGGCACTCTGACGCATGTGCGGGCCTATCACCAAACATCTGAAGGAAAAGAACATAAGATACAGGTGGGGATACCCCTTCTCTCTGTCCTTCGAATACAACGGAAACAAAATCAAGCTAAACTCAGAGGGGGAGATCAAGGCGTACATCTCTGACCTCCTTGGACCAAGCGCAGAGGAACACGATCGGGGAGACCCACGTCGAGAAGAAAGAGGATGGCGTATACAGGGCCCCAGAAGGAAACGTGTCAAGGGATCGAGGACATTTCGGAGAGGTAATACCCCCCCAGGGGTAGAGAACCGATGAACTGCAACACTGGTAAGATGACATATATTCTAATACATATAGCCATGGCCTGAACTGTGTAATGATGTATAGGCTCAAAAGAGACTTGGGCCATGGGAGGTGAGTGAAAGAGGGCTCAATCAAGATTATGATGTTATAATAATCTTGGGGACCCGAAGTGACGGTCCCTAAAGGTGGTACGATGTAGGACCAGTGTCTTTATCTGGGTCTGCACGGACACCGTCAATGTGGGAAGGGTGGGGGGGCTAGGCAGAGAAGAAATGTACAGAGGATGAAGCATTATCGGCAATGCAAAGGACACTCAAGACGACGTGAGTCCTTATGAACAATATATCTACTTGACACGGGTCACGAATCCACAACCGAAATACTCTGATAATGGCACCAATTGAAGAGGAGAAGGTTAGGGAGTCCCTAAGGATAGGAACACTTAACATGAAAGGCCTCAACTCGCCGACCAAGAGATCACTAGTGGCAAGGGAATTCCGTATAGACATAGACATAGACATTCTCCTTCTACAAGAGACAAAGTTTGCCAAGGGGGAGGAGAGAAGCATACTAGGAAAAAGAGGGGGAAAAGGAATTCTGGGGCTCGGGCCCACTCAGGAAAGGAGGAGTTGGAATCCTGATCAAGAAAGGAATCAATTTCGAAGTAGATAAGACCTGGTCCGATGTAAGTGGGCGTGCCCTCCTGATCTGGGACAATCGCAAAGGTTAAAGTGACAGTCGCAGTAATATACTCTCCCAACGCAGGACAAGCCAAGTTCCTAGAAAAGACAATACCCAAAATAATGTTAGAAGCATCAGGCCAAGTTGTTCTCGGAGGAGACTTTAATCAATGGGCAGACCCGACCAAAGACTGGGAACCAGGCAACCCCGAGATAAGAAGCCAAACGAGAAGTGATCGCACTGGGCTTTCAGACATAATGAAGATATATGACCTGCAAGATGTGTGCAGAATTAAACATCCTAATGAAAGAGGCTACACATTTTACTCCAATCCGCACAAAACATTCACCAGGATTGATTACTTCTACCTCACCAAGGACCTCCTTGACACCACAACGCTATCAGAAATAATTCCGATAACATGGTCAGACCATGACATGGTCCTGTCAGATATAAGATGGGCAGACTTACCTGTTTCAGGAGGGAAGTGGCGCTGTAATGAAAGCCTGTTGAAAGATACCGTATTTAAAATTGAAATGGCACCTGAAATTGAGGAATACTTCAAACTAAACAACAATGGGGAAGTCTTCAAGCAGACAATATGGGAGGCGGGTAAAGCCACCTGGAGAGGCATCCTGATACGAGAAGGATCTACCAAAAAAAGAGAGAGAAAGATCATTGAGCACAGACTTAGGTCCGAAATATGCCAACTGGAAAGCAAGAACAGGGAACACCTGGGCACGGACCGCGACAACATCAACATAGCACAACGTAAAAGGGAAGAACTAAGACTATTGGAGCACGAACAAATTGTGCGTAAACTTCGATTCCTCAAACAGAAATTCTATGAGAAGGGGGACAAGGCCGACGCACTATTGGCAGCCAGACTCGGAGAACAAAGGGCGGAGTGGAAAGTGAAAGAGATAATTGAAGAAAACCCTATGACCCCCCCAACCCTCCACACTATCCCAGAGAGTTTTGCCAACTTCTACGAGGCGTTGTACACCTCGGAAGTGACTCCAGGACAATCAGATACAGATCACTATCTCTCCCAGATACACATGCCCAAAATCTCGTACCCCGAAACTGAGCTCTTAGAATCCCTGATATCCGAACCTGAGGTCCAAGAGGCAATTAAAAGACTAACTGTAGGCAAATCCCCCAGAGAGGATGGCTATACCACTGGGTTTTATAAAACCTTCAGCGACCAGCTAACACCATTCCTGACGGAGCTCTTAAACGAGATATTAGAAACAGGGACAGCCGCCGACTCCTTTACGAAGGCGCTCATAACAGTGATCCCAAACGAGGGAAGGAACCCCAAACATTGTGGTTCATACCGCCCAATTTCATTGCTCTACTTAGATGCCAAGATTTACACCAGGGTACTAGCCGCCCGATTGGAAGTACTGATCCCTCACCTCATACACAATGACCAAGTCTGATTTATATTGGGTAGGCAAGGGCACGACACCATGCGCAAAACTCTCCATCTCATCCACTCATCACCAGAGCTACCAGGTGAACCTGCCCTACTGTCAATAGACACAGAAAAAGCCTTTGATAGAGTGGAGTGGGAATTCCTGAGGGCAGTCCTTCGCAAGGTGGGGATAGGGGAGAGATTTAGGAAAGGAATACAAGCAGTATACACATCCCCAAAGGCATCTATCTCTGTTAATGGGGAATATTCCAGATGGTTTGATATGGGACGTGGTACTAGACAGGGGTGCCCCCTCTCTGCAATACTTTTTGCACTCTCCCTAGAACCCCTGGCCCAAAAGATACGATCCGACTCCATAATAGAAGGCATGCGATTGGGAACGAAAGAATATAAGATAGCACTCTATGCTGATGACATACTTTTACACATTACGAACCCCTCTCTATCTGTCCCTCATGCTCTCCAACTATTAGAAGAATATGGCACACTCTCTGGGTTTAAGGTGAACAAGACTAAATCAATATTGTTCCCTTTGCAAGGAACAAAAGAGGAAAACAAAACCAAGTTCTTGCCCTTAGGCCTCAAACTCGAACACTCTGCGTTTAAATACTTAGGCATCCAGATCACTAAAAACATAACAGAACTATACAAAGCTAACTTCCCTCCCCTCCTCCAGAGCTTCTCGGCCGATCTGAATAGGTGGGACAAACTCACGATCTCCTGGTTAGGATGGATTAACGCCATTAAAATGGTATGCCTCCCCCGATTCCTGTACCCTTTCCAGATGTTACCTATCGAGATACCAAATGCGTTTTTTGAAGAGGCCAAAAAACGTATGCTTAAGTTCCTCTGGCAGGGAAAGAAGGCGAGGATTGCATATGGCACTCTGACGCTTTCCAAAGACAATGGAGGAGTAGGTCTCCCTGACCTGCGAGCATACTACAAAACCTCACAACTACGTATCCTTATCCCACACCTACGTGATCACAACCACCTCCAATGGGTCCACATGGACAATCATTACTTCTCGCCGGCCACTGTGTCAGAATGGCTATGGACCCCTCACAAAAGAATACAACGGAAAATTAAGGGCCACCCGATACTGGGTACCATCTGGAACATCTGGCAACCAAGCAAAGCAATGAACAAGATCACCACCTGGCCGTCCCCACTTAGCCACTTATGGTCCCCTGGCATAAACGATCACATACCCAAGGTAGGAAGATTCCAATCCTGGTACGAGGCGGGACTCGAAAGGGTAGGGCAACTCCAGAAGAAGGACAACTTCATAACTCTTCCAGACCTAACTGAAGCCCTACGGATAGGCCCATTATCCACCTTCCAATACATCCAGATAAAAGGAGTCCTCACAAAATCTGCATGGAAGGAAAAGCTGCAGAGAGAACTCACCCCATTCGAACAACTCTTGGATTCTAAGTCTGAAATGAAGGGTTTGATATCTGCTATGTACAAAGAACTTATTGAAGCAGGCACCGGGTCCACGGAACATCTCAGAAGCAGATGGGGGAGAGACTTAGGAGAGGAGTTAGATCCAGAACAATGGGAAATGATGTGCAAAAACGCATCCAAAACATCCTTATCCAGTCAATATAAATCACACGCCATTAAACTCCTACATAGATGGCAATACGACCCACTTAAATTGTCCAAGATGTTTCAGACTCTGAGCCGGAGATGTTGGTGAGAATGTGGAGAAACAGCCAACTATTGGCACATGTGGTGGAGCTGCCCACGCATTAAGGTATTCTGGGAGGAAGTCCTGGCATGGATCAAAGCCATAGATGGCATACAAAGAGACGTTTGGTTCTCTTCGGAATGGAAAAAGATGAGGATGAATGGACTAGACTCAGGGGTCTTGCCACACACCTATTACTAGCAGCCCGTGCACTGCTAGTAACAAAATGGAAATCCAAAAAGGTTTCAAGTAAGAAGGAATGGATCAATTTGTCAACCAACATTTATACAATGGAATTGATCACGGCATCCCTACACAACAAAGCATCGCAATGCGAGATTTTATGGTCAGAATTTCGAGGCAAACACCTCTCAGAGACGATGGACTCCCAACCCGAAGACACTACAGGATCTTAATTGAACCAAGAATCTCAAAAACTCTCAATACAGGACAGTTATGACCCAAGAATCAAGGAAACCTCACAATAGTGAACCGAACATTACCCGCTATGAACATGTCATCAGAGAAAAGATGCCACAATGATGTCTGCCCAACCATGGGAAGGGAGGTGGGTGGGTATGGGGTATGTTATACTGACTGTTATTACTAGAGATTGGAAACGAACACAAGGACGATCAATTGTATAATGAGACTCTAGTTTTGTTCTTTTGATGTAACCATATGCTAACAGAGTTGTAACAAGTGAAATGCTCAAATCTTTTGTTAATCTTTTGTTTCTCTTTTTATTTTTTGTTTCAAAATCAATAAAACTAAATTTAAAAAAAAAACAATTTGGGATGCCTAATCATTCTTACCAGTGTTTAAAACTGCTAAACTTTCAAGGTCTAAAATGTAACAAATGCCACTGCATAAACTTCACTAGCACACCTCGATTACATTGGTTGTGCACCAAATGGGAACTCTAATCCCTCATTTAAATATACAGAATACATATCCAACATCTACTAATCAAATTGGCCACACAAACCCCAACTAGATTGATCGCTCTGATCAAACATACGATTTATAACACAACTAACTTGGATTCTCCCCCATATGTGCATCTCAATTTACTCCATACATGGCCACTCCAATAAACTCGCGACACATGTAACAACATCTAACCTGGATGCTTTCACACTTGCATCTCAAATTTCACGTCCAGTGAATAATTATTTTACTGACAATCTAAACTCTTGATTCCTATGTGGGCAACACATCTGGCCAGCATGTGAGCCACTACTTAAACTTCATGCACATTTCATCAGTTAAATGCACACCTCCACCCATACTTCATTACACATTATAAACTGCATTACACTTCAAATACTTGAATTATGCATTTTTTTAAAAAACTTTATGCACATTTCTACCTAAACATGCACATTACCTCTAACACATGCACACTATACATCTTATAAATGCACCAATTCCATCAAACAATTTAAGTATATTTCTTAAAATATGCACCAAAGATTTATACCTATAATCTATATCAATGTACAAGAAAATTAAATTCAAAAAAATATTCTCTACTCTATTGTTGGGAATGAACGTGAAGTACTGGACAGAGCAGTGTTGATCAGACACTGCACCGCCAGTGTAAAATTAAAATGTAGATAGGAATTATACATTGCTTCAATCCCACAAACTTCCCTGAATCTGAGCATCTATTCTAATACATTTTAACTTAGCAACATCATGTTTGCTTTCATCTAAAAATCTGATTTGCTACCCATGAATACACAAAACTGCATTTCTCATAATCATTTTTCTTGACAGCTGATGTGCTAATAATTAGCAATAAACCCGCATGTCTTATTAACATTTTTCTCTCTCCATGGTCCAAACCGCGCTCATTAGACACGTGCTGAATGCATTTCTCTCCAATTTCAACTTACACAAACTGCTGTTAATTTAAATATTGAACACTACTGCATTGAATTCCAAATTGCTTAATTTAAAACCAAAACTCCTTTAAACGCAGTCCTTTACTTAAGAGCTTTGTATGCTCAAAACACTATCATTGTAACTGCTACGTAAATATTACGTATGTAGCAAACAGCACAAACCACCAAAGACGGAGCAGTTCTGACTCTTTAGCCATGAGAACGTTCGGAACGTGTTCTCCTTAGGCTTTAAAAAACTGGCAGGTACTTAACGTTTCCTTTCCTGGCTTTGCCAGCCAACTCTCATCAGCCTAGATGAGAAGGAACAGGCGAAGTAATAGTAACTCCTTTTTTTGTGTATGCCGCCGCTGCATGTGCTTTCAGCTACCATACTAACAATGTGAACTCGAGGAACAATCTTCTGACGCCACGCATGAAATAGAATTACAGTACCTTTAAAGTTAAGTGATTTGCTCATCACACCGCCACTGCTTAGATTTCCTCATGGCTCTTCATGTTCTTATCACTCGCAGCATCAATGGAATTCACTCTTTAACTTCTAAAGTTTCTGGGGAACAGTCACTGCTACGGCAACACATTGATTAAATTAAACGTTCTTCTCCCTTTCACCACGACCGGCCAGGCATCTTCATTGGACTGGCTTACTGAACAGTCCGCCCTCATTTCCTGGTCAGTGCTTATCACTGGAACGTGATCGCGAATTCACACGCACAGAGGGCCATTTTGTAGTAAAATGCTTACAATGAAGACAGGAGTCTCTGGGCTTGTAACGTTGTATTTATTCTCTCATGGGTTTCATGCAGAATGCACGCAACATGCGTGTCTCAATAACAAAGGCCAACGCGCCTAACGTGGCTGGGAGGAAGCAGCTCTAATGTCCGTGTCCAAGATTTATGAGCCGCGGGCCCCGTATCAGGAGGGCTCGGCAGGACGCACCTTATCGCGTCCTTCGCTCGTCCCGTAGTGCCCGCGGAGCGCGCGGGGGCGGAGCTCGGGTTCGCCGCGAGATCTCGCAAGAGCGCGGGCTCTCGCGATATCTCTACACATCTCCCTTTTTCAATGCACAGCTAAATCACTGTAAAACATAGTCATTGTATCTCACCGGTCTTCTGTGTTCTCTTCTGGGCCGATCATCAGTTCTGGTGCAATTCTCCTGTAGCTCCTGATCGGGATCTGCACTCAGTGCTTCCAGTTCGACCTCGGTTTCCGCCCTCTCTCTGTCGTCTCCTTCTGGTTCTCGTTCTTCACCTGCTCCGTAGTCTCTTTCGGTTTCCATTCGTGATCTCTCTGGAGTCCTCGCTCTTCCTCGAGTCTTCTGGTATAGTGCCACTCTTTCGAGATTCCACGCTCGCCCGTCTTCCGTGCGAACATGATTTGCTCCTTTGTGAATCACTTTGATGGGTCGGCTAAACTAAGACCCTGTGACCTGATCTTTCTTCGGTAACCGGATTTTAACCAAGTCTCCTTTTCCTATGTCGGACGCTTGCTTGGTTCTTCTTCTCCGATCACTCCATGATTTCATGCGTGTCTTGTTGCTTTCGATTCTCCAGACTACTTCTGCCATGTCCACCGCTTCATCTTCTCGTATTTTCGACAACCATGGTGGAATCAGCATGGATGCCACACTCCTCCCTCTCAACATTTTGAACGGGGATATTTGGGTGATCCCATTTGGAGTGAGTCTGTGGGCCGCGATGGCCTCCTTGGTGGTTTTGAGCAGGTCCATGCCCGAAGCCATAGCCAATTGGATGGCGCCTTTTATGAACCTGTTGGCCCTCTCTACAAGCCCGTTGGCTTGGGGGTGATATAGGGCGGCTTTCTTTTGTTTAATGTGATTTCTTTTTAAGAATTCCTCCATGTCTTTTGAGACTAGTTGCACCCCGTTGTCTGTAACCACTTCCTTGGGGAGGCCTTCGCTCTGAAAAATTTCTGTAAGTACTTCTATAACGGTTGCCGTAGTTATGTTCGGGACAAACGCGGCCTCCACCCACTTGGATAGGTAATCAACCAGTACTATGCCGTACCGGTGTTCAGGTGCCATTGCTTCCAAAGGCCCTATGAAGTCAATGCCAACCTTTGACCACACGGCTTCTGGAATTTCCGTGGGTATTAGGGGTGCTTGGCGGACCTTAAGTCTCTTGTCGCTGTTGAGACATTCATGGCAACGTTCTATCATGGATCGAATTTCCTGGTCCATGGATGGCCACCAGTAGGCCTCTCTCACTCTGCGACGGGTCATGGTGTTTCCCAAGTGGCCTGCGTGGGCTCTACATAGGATGATACTTCTCATTCCTGTGGGAGGAATAATCTGATCTGACTTCATAATTATCCCCTCCGTTTCATATAGTTCATCTGACACCTTCCAATAGGGTCTCATGCCCTCGGGCAACGCCTTTTCACTTGGCCAACCTTCCTTGGTCCATTTGCGAATCATGGCCATGGTGGGGTCTTTCCCATCTTCCTCTTCCCAGTGTCTCTCACTGAGTTCCAGGTAATCTGGCACTCTCAAGTCCATGATGGATGCAACTATGCATTCTCCATGAAGGCACGTGGTGGCTTTATCCTTACCCTCCGGCAGTCTCGACATGCAGTCAGCTTGTGAATTTTTCCAGCCTGAGATATGCTGGATCTCAAACGTGTACTCTTGCAGCTTGGCTGCAATGCGTGCTAATCTGGGTGTGGATACTTTTGTGCCTCCCGGGCTGAGCATATGGATAAGGGGCTTATGATCAGTCACTAACTTGAATTTCGTGCCCCATACATATGTCCTGAAATGTTCCACCGCCCATGCGCAGGCCAACATTTCTTTTTCTATGGTGGAATAGTTCTGTTCCGCCTCCGATAATGCCTTCGAGGCAAAGGCCACAACGTCTTCAGTGTCACCTTTCTTTTGTGTTAGCACTGCTCCCAGTCCATAAGCACTGGCGTCGGTGGTGACGACTGTTACCTACGCCGGATTAAACGGTTGAAGGCATGGTGCATCTATGATATGCTGTTTTATATTCACCATCGCCGTCTTTTGGGGTTCTTGCCATACAAATTCCGAGCCCTTTTTGAGTACATCGCGGAGGGGTCCCGTGGTCTCGGAAAACTTCGGTATGAACTTCGCATAGTACTCAGCCAGCCCCAGAAATGACCTTACTTCCTCTTTGCTGTTTGGTTCCGGTGCTTTAATGATTGCTTGCATGAGATTCTGTTTGGGACAGATACCTTTTTCTGAAATCTTATACCCTAAGTATTCAACTACTTTCACTCTGAACAAGCATTTTTCATGACGTAACCGCACCCCTGCTTCTTGTAGCATGTTTAGGACAATTCTTAACGTGGCGTCATGCGTTTGCTCATCCTCCGCATACACGAGGATGTCATCCTGGAAGTACACCACGTTTTTGACTTTCCTTAGCAAGACATCCATCATGCGTTGGAAAGCCGATGCTGCTGATGACAACCCGAATGGCATTTTGGTGAATTGGTATGTGCCAAATGGAGTGATGAATGCCGTGAGGGGTTTCGACTCTTCATGTAGCTGTATTTGGTGGTATGCATTCCTCATGTCCAGTTTTGAAAATATTCTGGCTTCTTTCATTAACAGGATGAGTTCATTTATGCTTGGAGAGGGTAGTTATCTGTGATGACTTCCAAGTTTAAACTGCGCAGATCTATGCACACTCTGAGTTCCTGTGATTGGGGTTTCTTTATAAGCACGACGGGGCTCAGCCATTCAGATGCTTCGATTTCTTCGATGACACCCTCCATTTTCATCTTTTCCAACTGACTTCTAAGGATGTCCCTTGCCGTGGCTGGTACTGGCCTCACTCGGTGCTTTACAGGGACCGCATTCCTTTTGAGCACTATTTTGTGCAGAAAACCCTTAATGTGCCCCGGCTCCTCCGAAAAAAGTGTTGGGTAGTCGCTTTTGACAACAGGTCCGCTCGTCACCCTGACCGACAGGACCTGATCTTCGGTGCTGGGATCCAGTCTGATTTTCAGCTTGTCTTGGTCGTCCCACCCTTGCACTGCTGGGCCTTCGTGACTGAAATAGACCCTGGTTGTGGTTTCCCTTCCTTTGAATTCTACATTGGCTTTGATGTATCCTAACAGATCGACTGACGCCCCTCCAAACACCGTGGGTTTGTGCCTCGTCATTAACACTTGCACCTTTTCTTTTCCCACCATGTCCTTATACGTGCGAAGGGGAAGGATCGTTAGATCCGAACCTGAGTCTGCCATGACCCTTGTTTCCATGCCATCAATCTTGATCATGCAGTGAGGTTTCTCTCTCCTTGCTCTTGTGCTGTTCACCTGTGACTGTGTGACTGTGGGTCTTCCTTCATCTTCTGAGGAAGATTCTTTCTCCGTATTGCAATCTGCATTAAGGCTGGAGACTTTCTTGTTCCTCCACCGACACACAATAGAGAAATGGCCAATGCGTTTACAAATGGAGCACTCCTTGTCTCTGGCTGGGCACTCCCTGTCAAACGCCAGGTGTTTCGTGCTGGTGCACCTGTGACACTTTAGGGGTTCTTTCCTGTTCCCTCCCCCTTCTCTCGTGTCGGTTGCCGGCCTTTCTTTTTTTGCATGGAAACCCACTGCTTGTATTTCAGCGGAACTCTGGGCCCCAGTAAGATCCTTTCGTCTTCCCGCCGTTTCCTCGACTGCTCTGGCGATCTCAATCGCTTTCTCCAACTGCAGTTCCTTTTCAACAATAAACTTATCTTGGACTTTCCGACTGTTAGTGTGGACGACCAACATGTCACATATGAGACTCTCCGCATTGTTGCCATAATTACACAGCGCCGCTAATTCCCTCAGCTTGGTGACGTAATCGTCTACTGGTTCAGACATTTCTTGCCTTCGAGTGTAAAACCGTATCCTGTGGAGCACTGTGTTCTCTTTACTGGCAAACCTTTTTATGATTCTCCTGACCGCCTCCTTGAAAACATCGTCATTGTCGCCAGCCACCGGTATCGGGGTGAGACTCTCGAATATTCTTTGTCCTTCCACTCCCAAGGCATTTAGTAGCATGGCCCTGCGCCTTGCCGCTGAGAACCCTGCCCCACCTAGAGCCTCCACATATGTCGTGAATAGGGGCTGCCATTGTGGCCACGGGATGGCAGGCCTACCAGGAGTTTGGAGAAAGGGTGGCGGTGGCGTTGCTCCTTGCATGCTCCTCTGTGAGTTCTGGTGGTGATCCTCGTCGCCAATTTATGTAGTAAAATGCTTACAATGAAGACAGTAGTCTCTGGGCTTGTAACGTTGTATTTATTCTCTCATGGGTTTCATGCAGAATGCACGCAACGTGCGTGTCTCAATAACAAAGGCCAACGGGCCTAACGTGGCTGGGAGAAGCAGCTCTAATGTCTGTGTCCAAGATTTATGAGCCGCGGGCCCCGTATCAGGAGGGCTCGGCAGGACGCACCTTATTGCGTCCTTCGCTCGTCCCGTAGTGCCCGCGGAGCGCGCGGGGGCGGAGCTCAGGTTCGCCGCGAGATCTCGCGAGAGCGCGGGCTCTCGCGATATCTCTACACATTTCTCTAATGTGTTTCCTCTGATCATGGATAAAGAAATGAATGGTGTAGGGTCTTCTCTTTGTATTCCAGCCTAACGGCATGGTTGGAATGCAGGACCTGGTCGGCACGTGCATCACCAATGCCCCCCACCCCCCCGACCCTCACCATGGCTCCCAATCTCGTCTGCCCTATATTTATTTTTCAATACCAGTACCTGAGGTGGGATCTGACACTCATGGACCAACATGTCTCTCTGTCCTGCAATTTTCTTACTAGCGCAACAGCGCTCATAAGAGCAGCTGATAATGGCCTCACTTTGTACCCAGGCAGTGTGCACCTTCTTCTGGTAGACCGCATGGGTACACCTCTGTACAGCGATATGTATTTCCACATGGCAGAAGCTACAGGGTCCTTGTCCTCGCATGGACATCACTCAGCATGGACACTTCCAGGCTTCACTTACTTTGATCTCAGCTCTCCACTGATTCTCCTCGCCTCAGCTCTTCATCCATAGATCTGTCTCTTCTCATTGGACAGTAATCTGGCATCAGGCTTCTCAATTATTCTCTTCTCAATTCTTCATCTCCTCCATTCTCCCTCTCTGCTCTGGGTTTGTATTTTGAAATCCTTTTCGCCAGTTGTAGTATCCTGGGCCAGGTAATAAGATAAGGAGCAGGAACTAGACTGCCCCAGGTAAGTCATAAAAAAGAAACAAGATGCTTTATGCGTCTTTCTTCATAGTTACGGCTTAGCAATATAGAGGTGGGAGAAAAGGTAGCATGCATCTACTCTGGTACAGGGTCGGACTGGCCCATCTGCCCATCGGCCCGTGGCCGGGCCGAAATCATGTATAGTCCCTGGGGCCTGGTTTCTGCCCACGCATGGGCCGGTTTAAAAAAATAAAAAAGTTTGAAAAAATATATATATTTTTTAAACAAACAAAAAGCACCCGCAACAGCATCATTCATCAAAGCAAGGTAAAACATGTTACCTTGGTTTGATGATTGATTTGCATGCATGATGTGTGCATCATAAATGATGATGCATGCATCATTCACATGCTGCTATAGCATGCGGCCAACTTTGCACCAGATCTGCAGATAAACTTAACTGGTCTGCTGTTAAATCTCAGTTACCAGTTTAATGGTATCCACTACAGAATAATTGCCCATTTTGCTATAGCTGATATGATAGCTCAGTGGGTTGAGCGCTTGCTGCTGAGATGTATGTGTGATCTGTAGGTTGCAGGTTCGAATCCCAGCAAGGCCAGCTCAGCCTTTCTTCCTTCTTAGGTCAATAAATGAGTCTATCCGCGTACTGGACCTACAGGGTGGTCTAGTACCCAAATCTTCCCTTGGTTTTGATATTTTCACACTTGGATTTGGGTGTTGTAATTTAGATGATTTTCTAAAAAGCAAAGTCTTTGCAAAGCTTTGTTGTTTGTCATAAAAGGAGACTGTCCTCAAAGTGAAATAATATTAGCTTTATTGAGTTTCCCTTGGGGGCAGATTTTTCTTAAAAAAGAGACCCACTGTTCCCTAGTTGATGTTTATAGCATTTTTCCACTGCAACCGTGGTGCTAGGGGGTGGGTATGGTTAGTGCATGGTGGACCGGGGGCCCTCATGTCAGATTTCTTTTTGTTCTTCTTTTGTTGTTTTTCTTAATATTAATTATAGTCCTTGTCTTTGTTTGGGTAGATCAAACTGTGGTCTGACCTATTGCATTCAATTTAGTTGTGCAGATACAGTTTTGTGATGAGACGACCGGTTTCAGTGGTGAGGACCACTTTCATCAGGGCTGGGACAGGTGATGGTTTGTGGTGATGTTGTTGGTGGAGGAAGCTGAATCTAGCTCATTAATTTTCAAAAGGACCTGTCCTCGAAATTGGTGTCTTCTCTCGTCAGGGTGGTCCTAATGTGTGAATGGGGACCTTCAGCACCTTCAGATTCACCATCAGCAGTTCCATAACACGTCTCCTCGGAGACGAGTTATGGAACTCCTGACGGTGAATCTGAAGGTGCTTATCGCAGATGGCTGAACATTGTCAGCACCTGCAGTGAGACCGATATTAGATATAATTAAGGAGAAGAGAACAGAGGATCCTGTTCAGAAAGGCCAAGATAAGCTAGAGACGTCAGAGAACTGGTAGAATTAAATCAAATATATGAAACGACACAGAGAAAAGCTGATTTCATGGTGTCCAGTCACGTGACAAAGGCAGGCTGGAAAAGTAAGACTTTCACACCTAAGCATGGATCTCCGCCATGCCCATACTCCTTAAAAGTTCTCAGAGCACAGCGCAGACTCAAGGCCAAACTACAAAGCAGTAATTGACACATGACTATTCAGGTGATGATTGATTGTAGCACACTTGGTGGGAAGCTGGGGTTCAGACAAGCTTCTCTGCACCTGGATGTTCTTTCTGCGTGCTGCTAGACTTAGGTGGACAAGTATGAGTGGGGTTGATGCCAATCCAATCATAGTGGACCATGTAATCTAGGGTCCTGTAGTGAGTAGGGCCAATAGGACGTCATACTTTTAGTGACGTTCATAGAGGCCATTTTGAAGGAAGGGCTTAGATGCCCCACCTGACATTGATTATCCAATCCCCTCTCCCCGTTATCATATACAGATATGGTATCTATGTTAAAATTACCTTCCTATAACCAATCACGTTGCATGTTAGGATTTTAAGGTTGCCACGTAGAATGACGTTAATACATGCACAGGGTGTACGTCGGTAATGATGAGTTTTTGCTATAAATATTGTGTTTTTTTGGAAAGTAAAGAGAGCGAGAAGATCGAGCGATTGCTGATGTTTGTTGTACTCCCCGTTTTATGAACTTGTCATTAAACGGACTCACTTTGCCAAACCATTGAGTTTTTCTTAATTATTTGATGCATGAGTATGAATCTGCATCCCCATCTATCTCGAGGTCTCGAGGGTACTGCTACTAATCTTAAAGGGCTGTTAGGAGATCATCAGTTCACTTGGTAGCAGAGTTAGATGGTTAGATTCGATACAGATACCCATCGACGGTCGACATAAGTAACTTCGGGTCTTCGGCAATATCACACGTGCTTTGCCATCTGGTTGATAGAATGAGAAGCTCCCTGTAGATAGTGGATAGATTAAGTGAAAAACCCTACAGGTTAGGTGTGACGGGTCCCTTGCTTTCTCCCAAAATCACCTCCCACATCTACGAGTAGCGGATTGGACGAGTGGCATGATGAGGCGGTAACGAAGGCTGTGATCCCAAGCGTCCGTAGATGAAAAACATGCAAACAGTGAGTAAAAAGGACTCGAGTGTGGCCAAGCAGTATAAAGAGTTATCGTGAGTGTGGCCGTGATAAGAGTATACACCCAGTTCCTAGATTTTAATGAATGCTTGCAGAAGCCCTTATCTAAAGACCTGTAAATAGGATGACGTAGGAGACCGGATTGATTAAAGACAATCAGAAAGAGATAGGCTTAAGTTCCATGTCGGAACAGACATTAGGGTTAAGATGCGTCTGAGAGAGCAGATGGCATAAGATTTATGTTGCCGGCCAGAGTTTGTCTGTTCGTCTTATGTGTTTGAGTATAATTGTGACATCATAGTTGAAAACAGTTTTATGTGAAAAAAGGTATGAAAATTGCACGATTATAAAAATACATTATTGCATGATATGGGTTGATGGCTGTTAAAGTAAAAAATATTGTTGAAGTAACGGGATTGTAGCTTGCATCGAATGGTGCTTGCTCATATTGTTAATTTTGAGACACAATTTTATTAAGTGTGAAGCGAAAAATAAGCAAGGGTAATATGAATAAGGGATAGACGAGTTAAGCATGGAAGATATCACTCCGTTAATTCACCTGTGTAAACAGTTGCCGAAACACGCATCTAAGCTTAAACAGTACAGTGCGAAATGGGTTAAAGGAACCGTGAACAAAATGGTTATGCCGTGGCCCCAAGGCAGATCACTATCCAAAATGGTCCTGCAGCACATGACGGCATATTTACATGCCACATACACTGGCAAAAAGTTAGACAAGCGCCCGGCTAGTTTAGAACTTTGGAAGATGTACCAGGAAGAAAGAGAGGAGGAGCCGCCGTTAGATTGGATACTGAATATATGCAAAGAGGGGGGTGAAGAGCCTTCTGTGCCACACGCCCCGTCTGAAATAAACAACAACGCTGGTAAAGACGAAGGATTGTACCCACTGAGAGAACTTAAGGCAGCAACGGGATATAGCAACCCGTCATATGAGTCACCTACGCAAAGTAGTGACGAAAGCTCAGAGAAGGACAGGGAAAGAAATATTGCCTCCAAAGTCCTGAGGGACAAGGAGAGACGGGAAAAGGAAAAAGGTGATCAAGCACAAACAAGTACATCTCTAGGTACGGGAAGAGAGGTAAAGAGATGGAAAAGAGATGAAGCTAGAACTGATGAGATGGCACTCACACAGAACGAATGGGTGAGAGGTCAGATTTTATTGAAACTCTATGGTAAAGGCATTGAGGACATGAGAGAAAAAGAAGAATGAGATGAACAAGAAAGAAGGGATAAGGAAAAGGAAGGATGATTACGAGAAGAAGGGGTAAGAAAACAGGATAGGCAGAAATGAGAGCAGTTATATCATAATGAACAGGTTAGAAAACAGAAAAAGGCAGAAGAACAAAGAAAATGCGATAATAAACAAAAACCACTGATGATCAAGAAAAAATAGAACAAAGGAGAATAGAAGAAGAAGAAGAGCAAAAGATACGACAGAAGATATTAAAAAGGCAGGGCGATGAGGAAATATGAAGGGCGAATGAACAAAGAGATACTAGGAAAAAGAAGGAAGACAGGATTATAGAGGAAGCGAGAAAGCGTAGAGAATTTGATGACAATGTAGAACGCAAGCAAAAACCAAGAGCATGTGATCTCGAGTTTCTGTAAAGGGAGGTTAGGAAACCCGATCCATTGGTTGAATGGGAAGCTATAGAAGAATGCTTTCCTGGGCACGATTCAGTACCAAGCACGTCTAGAATAAATCTAGAAGATAACTTTGACACCAGACGTATCAGAGAGACAATCGATAGAATATGTGATGAGATGGGCCTAGAAAAGGTACCCCAAGGAAAGGGAAAGGATGAGAACCTTGAAAGCGCCCAGTTATACGATACTGAGGATGCATCACGCAGCAGCAGACATAGAGAGCTGCCGTTAGATCGGCTCACTCTAAATAGAAATGAGGAAGATGAGAGAAGCTGCACGAGTTGGGAACAGGCCCTATCAGAAAGGGAAGCCTGTGAAAAAGATGAAAGAGACACAGAGCGAGGCCACGAGAGAAGTCTCTCTATGAGTAAGGGAATAAGATGGTTGGATTCAATCGTGTCCGCATCTAAAGTACCAGAGTCAATGCCACAGTCAGATTGGCATCAAGGAATGCCACACGGTCAGAGGAGGGTGTCTCCCCACCATATGTAAGCAGGTTAAGGACATTGCCAGTCAGATGGTGATGTGGGAATATTACCCATGCGGTAGACAGACAAATGATAAGAGAAGAAAAAGAGTTTAGTGTTTCACAGTTTCCCTTATTAGAGAAGGGAGGGACAAGGCCACAATATATACCATGGTCACAGATGGATAGAGAAAATCTAAAAAATAAGCTCCTAATGTTGACATCTGGAGCTGGGAAATGGATACACGAGTTAGAAAAGATGACGGGAGGTAATACGTTGACTATAGCGGATGTCAAGGGTCTTTTGATCGCCATACTTGGTGATAGAGTTGACGATGTTTGGACACGTGCAGGTTACCCTGGTGTGACTACAGTAAATACCGAGCGTGACGGAGAGCCGTTTAACAATTGCAGAACCGTTGTATGGAAATCGCTTCGAGTGCTATACCCGGACACTTCTGACATGGGAGCTATAATGACGCGTAAAATGAAAGAGGGAGATAATCTGTTGCTTTACTTTCAGACGTTTCAAGATGCATGGGTACTGGAAACTGGGGGAACTCCGTACCTGTGTTTTACCATATAATGTCAAGGGCTGCCAGAACAGGTGCAGAAGCAGCTCAAGAAGTTGGTAGGAATCGAAGCTAAGCCATGGTCAGAAATACAACTGACCATTGAGCATTATTGCAGGTGGCTGTAAGAGAAAAATTACAAGAAGAATAATGCAAGGAAAGGCGAAGAGGCCAAATTAGTGCAGAACAAATTGTCAAAATATGCCATTGAATGGGCAATGTTAACTAGCACAGATTAATCCAAAGGCAGTTCGACCAAAGCAATAATGGGTTTAGCCCAAGAGGAAGAGGCTCCAGAGTAAGGGGATGGCAAAATAATCAGGGAGGCTTGCAGAATATGCAAGGCAGAAATCAGAATATGCAAAATGGGAAAATGATCAGACCACCTCCAACTTGTTGGACGTGTGGGATGACAGGGCATCTAGCGCGTATGTGCAGGAGTCAAGGGATGGTGCAAAATGACCAATTTACAAGGGGGAAGATGAATCCATCTGCATATTCGTAGCAAGGTGGAGATGGATTTGCGCAAAATCAAACTGTACAGCAGCAAGCGCCGAGTGTGCAGAAAAGCTTACAGCCACAGCAGACTGTGACCAATTACCTGCAAGGGCAGTCTCAACAGTCCCCGATGCAACTTCAACAGACTACAGGCACAGGGCAGGTATTGAACTCTAAAGCAGGAAATGCCACTGGCGATGGAGGGAATCCATTCACAAACTGTGGGATGAGATTGCACATGGACTAGGACAGCTCACTGGGAGACCTGATGTGTTCCATTCTATCAGTGACACCAAACCCTCATGAGGAACCAAGGGCAGATGTCACTATAGATAGTAAGGAATATTCATTTTTAGTTGAGATGGGTGTGACGCGTTGGTGTATACATGAAGGTAAATTTTCTTTGTCTGGCGATGCCATGAATATTCACGGTTTTATAGGAGCTACAAGCTGTGTTCCTTTCACAAAAGAACTTCCAGTTTCTATAGGAGAATGTGACATGAAGGTGCCACTGCACTGTTGTATTCGAGACAGACGCCTGTCAATATATTGGGACGAGATTTGATGACAAGGTTAAATATGACAATCTTGTTCACTGAGGAAGGAATAGTATGTTCAACTCCAGGAATGCACTATTTAAACGTGGGCAAAATAATCAGAGCATATGCAGGATGAATGGCTATGAGAGCTATTCCATTAGATCCTGAAATATTTGCATATGGAGTGCGCATATTAATGTCATGGCTACCAGGCCTTGCAGACAGAGCAATGTGAACCCCAGATGACTTTCTGTTGAGACCAAGAATACCTTTGCATGAGGAAAAGGGACGAGTGTTTCCCTTAGCGATAAAAGCAGCCATAGTGCGAGGAGAGATGGCTTTGCTTGATGGGCGTGATGATAAGGCAGACGATGCACAATAATCGCCATTGGGGAAGGTTACAGATTGATTGACGTCACTGATGACGATCTGTTTCAAGAACAACTAGTTGAGGATGAGATGATATTTGAGGTAAATCTCATTTATTGGGTGAAAATGATTAAAAGAGAGGTGCCCCAGAGAATGATGCTGGCACAAAAATGCCCTGAATATTTTGATGACGACATTTATTTTTGTATTTGTATTTATTTTATTTGTATAGCGCAGACCAGGCCCGGAAGCTACCGGGCGCATTCCTTAAGGCAATGGTTACATACGTTGCATACAGTGATGATATATCAACAATAAATATGGCATAGAAATAGGCATGTGTAGGTGGTACAGCGATACATGGAATGTCAAGTAATGCTTCCTTACAGATGTTATTACAGCACGTTTTAGAATGAAACTTAGGCATTGGAGGAGGCGAGCCAACATTTGGCTTTGTGTTTGAAAAGGTTGAAGGAGGAGAGGTTTCTGATAGTCAAGGGGACAGTATTCCATAGTTTGGCTGCCAGGACTGGGAAGCTAGAACCACCGGCTGTTTGGACCTTGTATCTACGTATCAATAGGCTCTGATTCAGGGTAGATCTAAGTGATCGAGCTGGAGTGTACATCGTGAATCGTGAGGAGAGATAAGTGGGGGCCAGATTGTTCATGCATTTGTAGGTAAGGGCAAGCGATTTTAGTGAGATCCTTTGGGTGACTGACAACCAATGAAGGTTCTTCCTGGTATCCGAAATGTGTGCAGATCTGGGGATATTGAGGGCTGCCCTGATAGCGTTATTTTGTATAATTTGGAGCTTGTCTAGGTTACACTGATTAGTGCCCTGGTACAATGCATTGCAATAGTCAAGTTTAGACATGACCAGGGTCCTAGCCAGGGTAGTGCAGTTGTGCGAGGAGAGGAAAGGACGACATGCTGTTATCAACTTGCAGGTATAGGCGGCGGCGGCCGCAACTGCATTGGTTTGTCTGTGAAGGGAGAGGGTGGAGTCAAGGTAGATTCCAAGTGTTTTTGTGTCTTTGGAGACTTTTGTTATATTTCCATCGATGTTAAAGGAACTGAACATAGGGTTCAGTTTGTTTATTCTTTGCTGAGTACCTAGGATGAGGAGCTCTGTCTTGTCATCATTGAGACAGAGCTCATGTTGGGCCATCCAAGTTTGAATGACATGGTAAACATCATTCAAGGCTTTTGAGTCTAATGTGTAATCACCCGTGATGGGGATGAGTATCTGGGTGTCATCCGCATAATTTGTGTAGGTAACACCCAGATAGTCAAGCACATCAAATAAGGGTTTAGTGAATACATTGTAAAGGGTGGGGGAAACACACAAGCCTTGGGGGACTCCGCACGGGACTGGTGCAGAGTCAGCCGCAGAGGTGGGCGAGAATACCCTCATCTGTCTGTTATCCAGGAAGGATTGAATCCAGTTTGTGGCCATGTCGGAGAAGTGAGCTGCAGTTTTCAGGTGGTGACAGAGGATTTGGTGATTAACCAGATCAAAGGCAGCAGATAAGTCTAATAGTAGTAGCAGGGCTAGTTTACCTTTGTCTTTGAGATCCTCAATTTGGGTCTTGAGATTGAGGAGGGCTGTCTCCGTACCGTGCTTCGGTCTGAAGCCGAATTGTCTCATGCCTAGTAGGTTGTTTGATTCCAGATAGTTCTGTATCTGAAGATAGGCTGCTCTATCTAAGATCTTTAGCAGAAAAGGGACCGTTGTGATGGGTCTGTAATTGGTTGGAACCTCCGGGTCTAAGGTGGTTTTTTTTAGGAGAGGGATAACCCAAGCATCCTTTAGGTTATTGGGGACCACTCCTGATTGAAACGAGGCATTGATGAAAGAGGTTATAAAAGGAGCGAGGTCATGGGCCGACTCCTTCATGATCGGGGCTGGACAGGTGTCCCCTTGGCAATTTGAGGGTTTTAGATTGCAGATGATTTTTTCAACCTCCAGAACGGTGAGTGGTGTGAAGCTGAACGGCACCGGGGAGTCGAGGGTTGTTATTTTGGGTGGCCTGGTATTGCTAAATAAAGGGGTGTGGAGGGTGTTTTGTTTGGCGTTGATTTTGGCTTGTAAGGTGGATATTTTTTTGAGAAGGGCATTTTGTATGTTGTTGCACCAGGTGCTGTCCTTGGTGCACGTGTCCGGGGCAGGTGAGGGAGATTCTAGCTCTTTAAGGATTTTGAATAATTCCCTAGTGTTCGATTCTGCCTGGGATATTCGTGTGTTGTATGTCTCCTTTTTGGCTTGTAATATGGCCTCCTTGTAATTAAGAGAGGTCATTAGAAGGGAGGCGTTGTTAGCAGCACTGGGATGGCTTTTCCAAAGGGCTTCAGCTTTGCGCTTTTCTTTACGCAGCGCGTTGAGCTGTGGGCTGAACCAAGTGTTCAGGTGGGACTGTTGTTTGGCTTTACGGATTTTTAGTGGAGCTAAGCTCTCAATGGCATTGGTCATTAGGCTGTTATAAGTGTCTACTAGGACAGTGGGGTCCTTATCCTTCTGCTGTGCAGAAAGGGTGTTCAAGCAAGGGAGGATAAGAGGAAGCAGTTTCTCCCTGGTGATATCTTTTTTGTTTCTGGTAGGTATAGCGGGGGCTATGGTAGGTATGGGCTGGGGGTTGGTGGCTGGCAGGAGGAAGGTAATAACATGATGGTCCGACCAGGCGCATGCATCATTAGAGGTGACATTGGTGTTACAGTTAAGGTCGGCTAGCCAGTCGAGCGTTCTTCCTTTGATGTGTGTGGGATCACGAATACGCTGCTGGAAGCCTAGGTTGGAGAGGGTGGTGTCTACTTCAGTAGCCATGTGGTCCTTGGGATCTGAGAGACCTAGGTTAAGGTCTCCTAGTAGCAGTATCTGAGAGTTGGGCTTGGTGTTAGTCGACAGGGTGGATGCAACCTCATCTGTGAATGAACCCAATGGGCCTGGAGGTCTGTATATAAGGTGGAGTGTTGCTGTATTGGTAGGAGAGAGTGATAGTTTCACTGAGAGAGATTCTGCAGAACTAAGTTGTATGAGGGGAGCAGCTCTCATAACGATTTTGTTGCTGTGAATAAAAGCGACTACACCTCCTTTCGACAAGTTGGAATGGCGGTCATTTCTGATGATGGTATAACCCTTGGGTAGGGATAGAGCGAGGAGTGGACCAGAGGCGTCATGTAACCAGGTTTCGGTAATAGCTAGGAAGTCAAGGTTCTGGACCGTGATGAGGTCAGCGATGTCAAGGGCGTGCGCCGTGAGGGATCTAGCATTGATAAGGGCTCCCTTGAGTGCTGCGATGGGTAAGGTGGATGGTGGAGGGCTAGGCGTTGCTGTAGGGATGGGTAGTGGAAGGGCAGTGCGATTGTGCACAATACAAGGTGGTCTAGGCAGTCTAGTTCTAAGTCTGCTATTCCTTTGTTGTAAAGTACATGGGATGTTTGGGGTGGGTTTGGTAGCAAAGTGCTTGAGCCAGAGGGCTGGGTCATTGAGGTAAGGGTTCGATAGAGGCTCAGGATGGTAGAGCATGATTGATGGGCGAATAAGTAAGATCTTAGTTTTACTTGTGCGGTGGCTGGCGGCAGTGCAGGCTGATAGTCCTAGGAGGACTATGAATATAAGGTCAATGCTGGCAAAGGTTCTTAGCTGCATGTCGCAACTTGTATTTCTCAGGGTACAGAGGATATAACCATATGGGTTCAGTACAAAGTAGTGTAACTCAGGTCAATAGGCACAGTCCAGGGACATCTAGATGTAAAATGGCACAATTAGGCAGCTAACAGCAGTGCAAATCAGGTAAGTAGGCACAGTACAGGGACATCTAGATTTGAAAATGACGCAATTAGGCGGCTAGCATCAGTGCAAAACAGGTCAGTAAGCACGGTACAAGGATATCTAGGTGCGAAATGGCACAATTAGCAGCTAACAGCAGTGCAAATCAGGTAAGTAGGCACAGTACAGGGACATCTAGATGCGAAAATGGCGCTATTAGGCGGCTAGCATCAGTGCAAAACAGGTCAGTAAGCACAGTACAAGAATATCTAGATATCTAGATGCGAAATGGCACAATTAGGCAGCTAACAGCAGTGCAAATCAGGTAAGTAGGCACAGTACAGGGACATCTAGATTTGAAAATGGCGCAATTAGGCGGCTAGCATCAGTGCAAAACAGGTCGGTAAGCACGGTACAAGGATATCTAGGTGCGAAATGGCACAATTAGGCAGCTAACAGCAGTGCATATCAGGTAAGTAGGCACAGTACAGGGACATCTAGATGAGAAAATGGCGCTATTAGGCGGCTAGCATCAGTGCAAAACAGGTCAGTAAGCACAGTACAAGAATATCTAGATATCTAGATGCGAAATGGCACAATTAGGCAGTTAACAGCAGTGCAAATCAGGTAAGTAGGCACAGTACAGGGACATCTAGATTCGAAAATGGCGCAATTAGGCGGCTAGCATCAGTGCAAAACAGGTCAGTAAGCACGGTACAAGGATATCTAGGTGTGAAATGGCACAATTAGGCAGCTAACAGCAGTGCAAATCAGGTAAGTAGGCACAGTACAGGGACATCTAGATTCGAAAATGGCGCTATTAGGCGGCTAGCATCAGTGCAAAACAGGTCAGTAAGCACAGTACACGAATATCTAGATATCTAGATGCGAAATGGCACAATTAGGCAGCTAACAGCAGTGCAAATCAGGTAAGTAGGCACAGTACAGGGACATCTAGATTCGAAAATGGCGCAATTAGGCGACTAGCATCAGTGCAAAACAGGTCAGTAAGCACGGTACAAGGATATCTAGGTGCGAAATGGCACAATTAGGCAGCTAACAGCAGTGCAAATCAGGTAAGTAGGCACAGTACAGGGACATCTAGATTCGAAAATGGCGCAATTAGGCGGCTAGCAGCAGTGCACCACAGTTTACTAGGCACAGTATAAAGGCATCTAGAAACAAGATGGCATTAGACAGGCTATACAGAATATACTTGTAAATAAGGGGGATGTAAAGAAAGGTCTAAAGGAGAGGTGCACGTAAGGGATGCACAAGGTTCAGTCGTGGGTGTAAAGGACGTGGTCCATAATAGTTGTAGCTGTGGGTGAGTGACAAAGGTGTCCAACGAGGTGATTTGGGAGGTGAGGTGCTAGGCATGGGCAGCACACACATGTGCAACCGTGCGGGGTGGCAACGTTGGCTTACCTGGAGCGGAAAGGGCAGAGTTCCTGGCCCCTGGCTCCTGTGGCTCCAAACAGGCACCCAACAGGCCTTAGTATGGCCTTTGTGTAGGCTCAGTATGGATTACTTGCCCTTATGATGTAGGCTTACTCAAAGGAGTCGGAGAAGTGAAGATTAAATTGAAAAAAGGAGCAATTCTACCAACAGCACAAGAGTATCCCAAGTCTAGGGAGGCGGGTGAAGGGATTTTTAAGACAATTTCTGCCATGATGGATTGTATTGTATTGTATTGTATTTTATTTATAACGCGCAAACCCGCAGGCCCGGAGGCATCAGGGCGCAATTTGTACAAGGTTACAGAAATGCAGGAATAACAGAGCATCATTACAAACAAGGGATCCAAAATGCAGGTCAAGCAAAGAGTCATTATATATATTTGCAAGAAGATCTTATATACATATGTACAGTAGTTTCAGTGCCGATAGATGATAGTAGTGGACGGCAAGTCAGGGTATGTCGGGAAGAGGCGCGAAGACGGCCTTAATGCTGGTTGAAAAGCCAAGATCTAGTATTGGCTTTGAAGGTATTGAAAGAGTCTTCCGCTCTAATTGAGACAGGGAGGGAGTTCCATAACTTGGAAGCTAAGACGGGGAAACTTGAGCCCCCTGCTTTTTGCAATTTGAATCTCGGGATCGCTAAACAGTGGGATTGGGCTGTTCTTAGAGGTCGGGAGGTAGAGTGGCGCGATAGTCGACTACCAAGGTAGATCGGGGCTTTGTTGGCTAGGCATTTGTGCGTAAGGGCAAGTGTTTTGAGTGAAATTCTCTGTTTGACAGGTAGCCAATTTAGCTTACTTCTGGTTTCTGTGATGTGGTGGTGTCGGGGAATGTTTAGCGCAGCACGAATGGCGTTGTTTTGTGTCGTTTGAAGTCTGTTCAGGTTCTCTTGGCTGGTGCCAAGATAAAGAGCACTGCAGTAATCAATTTTAGCCATAATAAGGGTTCTCGCTAGCGTGACGCTGTTAGTCGTAGTGAGGAATGGTCTGCAAGCTGCGATGAGTTTGCATGTGTATGCAGACGCAGATCTGACAGCATTAGTTTGTCGGGTTAATGAAAGTGTGGCGTCAAGGTAGAAACCTAACGTTTTGGTATGTTTTGAGACACAAATGATATTACCATCTATGTTGAATGATTGATAGGACGGTTCTAGTCTGCTCAGACGTTGTGCAGTGCCCAAGATTAGGAGCTCCGTCTTGTCATCATTCAAGCACAACTGATGTTGGGCCATCCAGGCTTGGATGACCAAGTAGATGTCGTTAAGGGCTTTGGTGTCACCTAGATAATCACCAGTGATGGGGATGAGTATCTGGGTGTCGTCCGCATAGTTGGTATAGGAGACACCCATATAGTCAAGCACATCAAAGAGTGGTTTCGTGAAAATGTTATAAAGTGTAGGTGACACACAAGAACCCTGAGGAACGCCGCAGTGAATCGGGGAGGGGTCCGCGGCTGCGGATGGGGCAAAGACTCTCATGGATCTGTTGCTCAGGAAGGATTTGATCCAAGCCGCAGCCGAGGAAGAGAAGTTGGCCGATCAGGGCATCTTAGTGATGTCCGAGTCTTCATGCAATACTTTGGTTTATCTGATTAAAAAATCGAAGGGAGGGTCTTGGAGGCTAATACAAGATTTAAGGCCGATAAACCAGATAGTAGAGGCCGAGTTCCCTCTAGTTCCTAACCCATCTAGAATTTTGAGTAACATACCTGTTGAGGCACGTTATTTCACGGTGATTGATTTGAAAAATGCATTCTTCTCAATTCCATTGCACAAAGATTGGAAGGATTTGACATCTTTTACGTTCAGACAAGTTCGTCTGAAAAGCATAAGGCTGACTTAAGGGTATTGTGAGTCCCCTTTGATTTTCAATAGAGTCCTGCAGATGGACTTGAGCAACATTGCATTACAGAGTGTTGTTTTGCAATATGTCGATGACATTTTAGATTGTAGCACAACAGAGGAAGAGTGCAGACGCGATTATATTAAGTTATTGACTATACTTGCTGAGAAAGGATATAAAGTTGACAAAGAGAAGTTACAGTATTGTCAACAAAAGGTGTTGCACATAGGCCAACTGATTTCACATGAAGGAAAGAAGGTTACCCCTGAAAGAGCTGAAGCTATTTTGAAAACAGCAAAGCCGCACACGATAAAACAGATGAGAGTTTTCTAGGATATACAATTATGTCAGGGCATGGGTCTTTGACTACAGCTCTTATACCAGGCCCTTATTACAAGCCTTAAAGCAAGCACATGCAACGAAAGAAAAATCGTGTGGACTAAGGCCATGAAGGAAGGGTTTGATGAACTAAAAAAGGCCATTTACACAGCACCAGTTTTAGGGATTCCCAATTATGCAGAGGAATTCTACCTGTTTTCACACACGGCTGGTACTGTTATGACAGCAGTCCTTACACAAAAAACCACGTTGGGATACAAGCCCCTGCAATACTGCAGTGGGATTTTAGACCCAGTAATGAGAGGTCATTTGCTGTGCGAACAAAGTTTGGCTGCTGCTGCGCTCGCCGTAGAGAGAGCTACAGCCATTGTAATGGGGTGCCCAATGACGTTATTCGTTGAGCACTCATTATTTGCAATTTTAGAGAAACCGAAAGGTACATTGACATCACAAAGAGCTTCTGCTTATGAAGTGGTCATATCAAATCCAGTGGTTGAAATAGTTTGATGCAGAATAGTGAACCCAGCTATGTTTATAGCAGAGCCAGTAACTGAAGGAGAGCAATACATTATTGCTCGAACTATGAAGAATTCTATGATGAATTAATAAGAATAAAAGGAAATAGATTGGCAAAAGGAGAAATCTTCTTCATTGACGGTTCTTCTAGGATCGATCAAAATGATGGACAAAGATGTACAGGTGGTGCTGTGGTGAAGCACATGGCAAATGGGGAATTTGGAGTACTTATTAGTGCACGTTTACCCTCTCATTACTCAGCACAGGCTGCAGAATTAGTGGAATTGATACTCGCAATTGAAGGGCACGATCACCAGGAAGTAACACTGTACAATGACTCTGCCTATGTGACGTTGACAGTGCATGCAGGCTTAGCGCGCTGGAAAAGAAGGGGCCTATCTCCGAGCAGACGGAAAATCAGTTCAGCACGCCATTTTATTGGACAGGCTCATTAAGGCTCTACAAATCCCAGTGGGCATAGCAGTTGTGAAATGCACAGCTCACACAAAAGGGACAGATTTGATCTTGCATGGAATTCAAGCAGCAGACGCTGAAGCCATGCGTGTGCCCACTGAAGATGAAATAATGATGGATTGGACATGTCTGATGTGCATGAGAAAATGATTGTTGTGAGGAGTGAGCCGGAAGGCTACAGTAATATGTCAAATACTCAGTTAATGGAGCTCCAAGCGGAGGCACCACAGGAAGAGAAGAACCTTTGGAAGTGAAGAGGGTGTTCTTTAAACCCCTCTGAGGCTCTGTGGTGACAAGACAGCACTGGTAAACCAGTAATGCCTATATCTCTACTGAAGCTAACACTGGAGCAGTTACGCTATCCAGCTCATGTAACATGAGAGAATCTAGCAGCAACCATTGCCGAAGACTGGTTTGTACCAAACCTAGCAGAGCATGTTGCATTTTTTATGATAAATTGTATAGTCTGTCAGAAATGTACGGCTGGGCATACACTCTATGTGATGAGAGGAGTCATCCCAAGGCCTAATGGCCCTTCTCAGTACTTGCATATTGACTATGTCGATATGATTTAAGGATGTAACGGGTACAGGTATCTAATTGTTGTGGTGCGTCCATTCTCTAGATGGATAGAGGCAGGCCCATGTACACACCCAGACTCTACCTGTGTGGCCAAATTCTTGGTGCGGGAAGTGTTTCTCCGATGGGAGTTTGTGAAGTGACGAGGTCAGACAATGGTCCTCATTTTGTTAACACAGTATTTGAACATATCAGCTTGTTGCTTGGTATAAAGTACACATTTTCGTCACCATATCATCCGCAAGGAAATGGCATATGCAAGAAGCTAAACAGCTTGTTAAACGAAAGGATAGCCAAATTGAAGTTTACTCTGATGAAAGATGGTTGACCTGCCTTCCACGGGAATTGTATCCACTCAGAGACCAGCCTGGGTCTGACCATCATCTTTCGCTACATGAAATTGTGATGGGCAGAAGAATACAGAAGCCTTTAATGCCTCGAACTAGAGATAGATGTGATGCTCAGCCAACAGGCGAAGTGCTCGGATTGGAAATGCAAAGCAGCTGCAGCAATGAGGAGGGTGTAGGAGATACTACAACAGACAAGGTTCCAGATTTATGTCTACCTTTACTATACCCTGAGGATACCATTTTAGTTCAGAATCACACAAGGAAAAGGTGGGATGAACCAATCTTCCACGGCCCTTTTTTGTGGAGGATATAACACCATCTACAATCAAGTTACAGGGAAGAAGAGCTTGGATCTTCCTTGGTGACATTAAGCCATATATCGTAGAGAACCCTCTGCCCGCACCCCAACCCGAAGAGACCACATACAACGGGGAAGAACCACAGCACGTGCAGACGAGATTTATGACAAGGAAGAAGGACGCATGACCAGTCACGTGAAAAAGTAAGGAACGTTTGTGACAAGGTTTTGGGTCAGTTCTAGACTTTCCTTTCAGCAAAATAAGGAAAAAAAAGGATACAAATATGAACACTCTGTGCATCCTAGTTGCAGGGTAAAAGAAGAGAATTACATTAATTGAGCCACAAGTATATTGTTGATTTTGGACTGAGGCACACTGAAGCCTTGATAAGAAAAGCTATGCTGAATTTTGATCGAGGATATATAAATTGGAAGCGAATACAGTATCCCGAGTCATCAAATACAGAGTATTTGTTTGGACTTACTTATGGTGTCACACAATAGTGACCTCACCAGGAACATACTGACCTATTTTGATCTGGTATTGAGGTCCTACCCATCGTTGGTGGGGAGACTTACAAGCATAACAGAGTTTTTGCAAGTTCCTGACAACGAAAAGACAATATCAAACCTGCTCACAGTTATCAAAGAACATTTCTTATTATTGCCAGAGTACAGCGAGGACAATACAAATGTCCCAATCAGAAGAAGCAGTGAATAGGCTTGTCAGCATGCTATTCTTTCGCTTAATTGAAGACTGTGCAGATCTTGTTGGGAGACAAACCGATGTCCTGACTTTTCTTTGAGATCCAGCAAACACAGAACGTTTGCTCCTAATCCTGATCGGAATCATTATTCAGGTTGCTCTTCAAGCTCATCAAAATCACAGAAGAGTGTAGATACTTTCATTCGAGGGACCGATCGTGGAAGTGTTGACAAGAAATACACTTTTTATGCTGACAGGGAAGCAACATGTCATCTGGACTCAAGAAGATTTGAGGTATTGACTGGGAACGGGTGTATATGGAACACGCATTATAGATTTGCCGAGGTCATTGTTCATTGTTGGAACATTACATTGCAAAACAGAACTATTTCCAGATATTAGAGACAGTCTATTATCCATATACATAGACAGCAGAGTAGAGAAAGAAGTGATAGTGATGAAAATGTATAAAAAAACAGTTTTTGCTTCCTTAGATGATCGAGATGGGCAGTCAAAGCAGTAGCATTGTTCTCCCTCAGGAGGAGCGCCATCCATATTGGCCAAGAAACAAATGTTGTAAAATGATGTATTGGTGCATTATCTATGCATGCATTATATTCATAATCATATTGTTGTCATTGACGATTAGAAATGCATTTTGTATAGGTGCACAAAGTGTTCAGCTTCCTCTGCACCCACCTGAGAATGTACGCATGATACCTACAAAAGTGCCCAGACCCTACATAGTTATTGCTGTTCCAAGAAAGAATGATAGAGTGACTGAGCTTGAAATGGACGTAGTAAGCAGTGACACACAAATGACACTTGCTTTAGCAAATGAATTGAAACGCCGGAGACAGGGTCGGCAAAATAAACCAGATAAGGGATTGACAAAAGTTAATTAGTACAAACACACCTGGTCTTGTATCAATGATTTCAGAATCACATTACAGAGAATGGGGGGAGTTTGGACAAACAACGAAGAGAAGTTTTACGCCAAAAGAAGTTGAGAGACAAATGAAGAAAGCTGAACTTTTAACAAGACAAAAGCCTTTAGAGAATAAGCAAATAGAGACAACACCTGCAAGCACACCTGATCCTGCGAGAAATGATATCAGGGCAGTGCCTGGAAGGAGGACACGGACAGAAATTTTGAGAGACATTTTCATGCCTAGTAGGTATGTTGAAAGGATGAAGCTTATTGCACTTTCTCCTACTTGAATAGTAGAAGTGGAAATGCCCAGATCATTGATGAAGATGGCTGAGAATCCTCCAGCAAGTAGGAGTTATACAGAAGTGCTGTGTAACATGCTTGTGGAAGCTCATATCAAAAGAGTAAGAGCCAGGAGAAGCACAGAAGAAGACAATAACAAATTGAATGATTACCTGGATAGCACAGCACATTTGGGAAACAACATATGGTACCAACATATGAAGGAAGTTGGAAGGTGAATTTCGGATGAGGAGTGCTTTGTATGTGCACTTCTGCCCTACAGCATGGGAAAGTCAAAAATCGTTGTAGCTATCGAGATAGATGCTCAGACAGCACACTGTCTGTCACATATTGCAATGTGCAAGGCCACAGGTCAGTTTATGGGAAGTGATACTTCTCTCAAATGGGCAACTGAAGAAACAGATGCAAATGAAGATGGCTATGCTCAAGACATATAGACAAGAAATAATGCCAAAACGAAGAGTGGTGTGATCAGATATGAGAAACCTGGAGTAAAAGGAGCAGAGATCAGAAGAGAAGTGTACAAGAAATTGGAGACAGCAGGAAAAACTTCAGAAGAATCTTGCAGATGGAAGAACAGAGGTCAAATGCAAATCTGGGAAACAGTGCTTTCACCAGACGGATGGGAGAAAGGAGTAGTGATCTGCAGAGCATGGGTAGTCATCGGTTTTTACTAGGGGTGTACCGAACTTTGGCTTTGAGTAAGTATTCAGCCGAATTCTGGCTGAAAATAAGCTATTCATCTCCGGCCGAATAGTTTCTTGCTATTCGGCTCTTGCCGAATACTTTGACATTCTCATTTGAATATAATGCAACAAGAACTCAGAAAGGCAAATATAGACTTCAGTTTGAAAGACTGAATAGAATTAGACCAGACACTTAGTCACAAGACCAGACACATTTCTATCACACAGCTGTAAAATATCTTCTATTGTAATCTGCTCTTTAGGGCATGTTTTGCTATAGATTCTTAGACATAAAAGGTGAAAGAAGTTTCGAAACTCGACTGCATCGACTTTGCAACTGGATAGAGAATGCAATGCATCTGATTCACACAGGCAGTTGCAAATTTCAATATCCATTTTGTTCATTGCAACCTAGTCCTTTTGAATTTGTTAAGCCTCCTACTTTAACTGGCACTGGTTTTGAATATGCAACACCCTTCTGTACATTTGGGCCCTTCATTTTGGTTAAATCTGCTTTTTTCCTGGCTTTTATACTTTAAATAAAGATGCTATGTTAATTACAATGAAGAGAAATAGAAGTATAGAATACATTTAAAATGGTGCTTGATTTGTTTTTTTAATTGTGCTTTATCAAGTTTGTAACATGATTTATTAAATAAAGCAACTATTCAGCTTCACATTCGACTTGGTATTCGGCCGAATACTAAATATGCTATTCGGCACAGCCCTAGTTTTTAGCAGGCTACCATTGACATAGTGCAGTATGGATGCAAGCCATTATGGCCGAAGCTTCAACCCACTTGACATGGGTCGAAGACAGAGGAGGACCCTTACAGATAGTACAATTGGAAAGCCCTAAATTCTGTTTCAGAAATAATGGCACAAGGAAAATGGGAGAGAATTACAATTGTGGGTGAGTGTTTGATGCTCCAGGAATGATGCATGGTACTGCAGTGATCATGTATCACTATTGGGCATGTGGATCCCAGGCATACATTATATTGCCAAAACAGTGGGGAGGTATATGTACATTGGGGTTTCAAAAAAGGTAGCAGGCGCTCCTCTCCAGAAAGAACATGGCATGATGACCTGTTCTGAGATGAGAATTTGCAGCACACACTTTTTGCTCACTGTACCTTTCACAGATGGGAAATATCCATTTGCATTTCAGTCTTTGTCCCGCATACATGGACAGTCCAGCACCAAAATGCTATCGCAATTCCTCTCTGAACAAGCAAGAGTACCAACAGTAACCCAATACACGTGTTTCAGCCTTGTTGGGCCTCATCAGTGAGGTAAAGCTGTGCCTCTCTGGGCACAGTGAGCAGGGATTCCACGCCTGGTTGCCCCAAGGTAACTCAGGGTGACGTGAACATTGACAGTTTCCCGAAAACAGATGCTCACCTGAGAAAGAAGAGATCTTTGTAGCTTATGAAGAGAACAAATAGGGAACATTTCTTCTCTGCAAAATCCATAGAAGCTTTCGATGCAGGTTGTTCAGCCTGACCTCATCAGTGTTTACGATGATCCTGATGCCAATAATTCAGGTTGGAGCAAATACTAAATGGTTGATTGGGGCACTTCTTGAAAATGCGTAGTGTAACATCTAACCCTCTCCTGACCACTATCCACCAAGAATTGTGCAAGAAACAAAATCCTCAGTCTCCATATGCAATGATGCTAAAACATCTTGCCATTATTGGCTGGACCTGGCGAGAAGGGCCATATTCTAAACAAGTTCAAAATGCACTTGACAAGCGGGTGGAAATGTGGGATTGGCTTGAGAATTTCGCTCACCTTAGCTCGCTGAAAAGCTACGCATTTGTACAATATAGATTGTATTCATATATGCAACCACAAGGGTACCTCAATCTCTGCCCTTCTAAAAAATTGCGGCGATTTATTCTACTATTAAGGTTGGACCAACTTCCTATCCTGTTGGTCACGGGTAGAAGACTACAGTTGCCAGTGGAACAACGTACCTGTCGCTTGTGTAAAGGATACAATGTATTAGAGTCAGCAAGACACGTACTGACAGAATGTGGTACTATGATCAATGTAATCCAATATCATATGGGGAAGTTCGCCCATAATCTGGCATCAATTGGAACGTTATTATTCTGGCACCACTGCATGAATGCTGAGAGTATGCGAGTGATGTTAGCTCTCTTCAATATATGGACCAGGATAGAAGAAATATTGGATATTCAGATCTGAAACCAGTACTCACACTCTAAAATAGTCGCTGTGCTTACTAGCTGTTAGATATGGTCTAAGCCCTGCTCACCTTCTTGAATTGCTGTCTGTATATCATAGTGGGTTATACGGGTGACATTGTGTAACTTTGTAATTTTGTACTGTTTCGTCTCTTTCTGTTTATATGCTACTTGAGCTTTTAGATTGTTTTTTTTTAATATTTGCAAATGGTATATTCTTACCATTTTGATATATCATTTCTATTTTGTCTGTTAGAAGTTTATTATATATGTATTTAACTATCAATATGTGTAAAGTTTATTAAATAGACTGTATCACATTAATTAAACAGTAATACAGTAAATGGTTGCAGATAACCAGATGGGAGTTACTGCAGACCATCAACACTACCATAAAAGGATTCAATTAAATCAGAGAAGAGTTGAGAGCAATCAGACCGATGACACTCCAGAACAGATATGTCTTGGACATGATCACACCTACGGATGGAGGTGTTTGTGTAAAAATTGGAGAATCATGTTGCACATTTATACATTCACATGACGACGAGAATGGAACCTTAACAGAGGCCATAGACATGCTGACAAAACTACAGAATCAGATGATAGATGAGGTTGATGAAGTTGATGATGACAGTTGGTTTGGAGCACAATTTTCATGGGTTCCCCAATGGATGGAAGATGCATTGAAGTTTCTAGGAGCCCTGTTGGTGATGATGTTACTTGGATTCTGTGTGATCAAATGAATAATCTCTCAATGACAGAAGACTGCAGAGAAAGCCATAGGGATGAAGATCATGACTGATGTTGAGTCAGGATGGAAACCCAAAGACCTGACTGATGAAGAAATAAGAGATTTTGTGAAGGCCAGAATTTATGCACCAAAAGGAACACAGTTCATATATCCAAGGGATCATAGAAAATATGTGGGAAGATGGATCTATTGCAGTCCAAGTAGAGAATCCCAACTTATGACATGGAACAAGGATGAGCACGTAAGAACAGCAAGATGCTAGAAGGGAGTCATCAAGCTATGGACCCCAAGGAAGCATTTCTTCAAACCAGGCTATCTGGATTCAGAGGATGAAATAAAAGTGAAAGATGAAGAAAAAGTGGATACAAAGAGGTGAGAGTGGTTTATGAATAGCCCATAGGGGGGAGAGGAAGTGTCAAGTATCGCCCCCACTCCAGTTGCCCCCCTCCCATTGCCTATTGAGTTCACACCAAAGTATGTGACGTATGAAGAACAGTTAAAACAGCAGAGAGCAGCACATAGGCTCTGCTCAGTACCTATCAGAATAACAGCACCTATTAATATACCTACACCTAGGTTAAGGAAAGAACAAGAGCACACGAGACGGCCATTATAGACTACAGGGTGACTTTGTACAATAAACTAAAATGGCGGCTCTAACCTAAAATGGAGGCTTGATTCACTTGAGGTCACAACCTTGTAATACGGATTTCCTTGCAAAGCGACTGGGCATAGGCCAACATATACAATGAGGACGAAACAATATTATATCAGTTCTAACAAACCCTCATTTTGGCCTATGCCAAGTGCTATACTACCTTCAATCGTTTTGCGGTTAACTCCACATTTCAATGTCTATACATCCCGAATCATTGTCGGACATATCTATTGCCATTAGATCAGACACTAGAGTTTCTTTCAACACATACTCTTTGGAATCCTTGTCTGGGGCGTATATTATATGCCCTAATACACGTGTTGCTTGCGCGTAACACCCCCCTAATACTGAACATATACCAGGGAGACACTGTATACAACAAAGGAATAGAAAACTTCCCAAGATAATCAGCAGGGCCGAAAAACAACTTCCATCCCCACAACCGTAGGAGGTCCCAAAACCATGCACTAAGTTCCCAGTTTCCCTCAGGAACATGCACTTCTGAACTAAGACCATGTAGATTTTGGATAGCCCTAAAGATCGTTGGAGAGGAGTCTGGTACGTAAACGCAGCAAGCGGACCCCACTAATTTACATACTCCTCCACGCTCTGCCAGAATGACATCTAATGCCATCCAGTTCTGTAGACCCACTAATCTTATCGCTTTCTGTTCTAACGTCATATTATAGAGTATGTCAGTGGTCCAGTTGATGGTTCTCTCCAATACTCTCGCTAGTCCCCTGATATCTTCTGAATTCGAAATTTGCCCAAAAAATGGCACAAAGGATTTCATGATGTCTCCTAGAGTTTGCTCTGGAGTATCCCATTTCACACCTCGTCGTGGAGCACTGGCAATAAATACCCAGGTAGTAGAATCCCTAAATAGCAGGTTCCTTGCCAATCCCTGGGCAACCATGGAAATGCCACATCACCACAAACAAAATAGACAGGTTCGCCTACATACAGAGGTCTGTTCTCACTAGTCAAATTTGCAACGTTGGCGCACTTTCTAAAATTACCCATTTACTGTGTTCCATTCCTCTGTATGCAGAAGGATACTGAATCGGGGCTATGGTTAACAGAATAAGATAGAGGTGTGGTATCCTTATTGCCTATAGGAGCCATTTTGAAAGAGATTAAAGACTGAAAAGGACGAGACAATCTATCAGAGGACCTAACAGAAGCAACGTTTAGCTTACTTCTATTTGCAAAAAGCAAGCATCCCAGGGGCATCAAAACATGCTTTTCAAAACTATTCAAATTTGTACCATCAAAGGTCCCTGAGATGCTGTTATTCCATAGGCCAAAGAATAGTTCTCTAAGAGAAGCATAACAGGCAGTTGTCAAAGGTAAGGGATGAATATACCAACCTAGCCCCTTATCCCCATGTTGCGGTAGATGTGAACAGATCCAGCAATTGGTTCTATTTAAAATTGCATGAGTGGCATTCATGATTAACAAAAGGGTATTATTCTGATAGTTCCGCCTATGCGAAGAATCTCTAGGCGATAAAGTATGCAATTGCACAGAAGGAGTGGGGGCAACAGATACATTTTCAATAGGTAACAAGTCCTCTAATGGATATGCTTCCTCCAGATACCATAACCGAAAACCAACAGTTACTAAAAATCCAGTTATTATCACAAAAAGGCACAATACACTTTGGAGGTCCCCTTACATGCTTGATCATTGTCTCTGCTAATCACATATTTATCTAAAAGTTCGGTACGAGCGGTAGCAGGTGCAGGCATTGTAATCTTCAAACGAAAAACACCAATTGTTCGTTTGCTGGCGACTCCAGTCGCGCGTCTTCTTAATGTCTTTCCCACAACCCTTAGCCAACAGAATCCTTCCGTACAGTCGGGCCAAAAGACAAGCCCACAAATGATTTTCTCAATCGCACAGTCAGACCGTGCTGTACGTCTATTTCCTTGGACGCAAATTATATTTCACAGTTTCTGGTGAGAACAAAGTGTCATCACTTCCTCCTGGAGGTGGCAAGTGAACGGAAATGGGATCAGAAAAGGATTGATCCAGAAGTTCCACTGTTGGAGAGTGCGGAGACAAGATGGCCGTTTTGTCTGGCCTTGCGAAATTCTGGAACGGTCTCCGATACTCCCTTGTCGGTTGTTACTGTTTCAGGCACGTTCGTTACAGCAGTGGGAAGGGATTCTGTGTCTTCTGTATCGTATGGCACGGGCTGCGGGATCTGTTTGGTGTGCATCGCATGGATCCAGTTCTTATGACCCGCTACCCGCACAGCAGTCTGAGTGACTAGCAGGACTTGCTAGGGACCCCTCCACCGAGGTGCAAGGCAAGATGACCTCTCAAAAACTTTCATGAGGATCCAGTCCCCCGGTCGTAGACTGTGACCAGGACCTTCGTACCATACAGGTAATGCCCTGTCGCACCTGGGGATAAATTAAAAACAGATTTTTAGTCAACTGGTTACAGTAATCTGAAAGGAGCACATTTTCTATATCCCGCAACAAACTGCTTTTTGGCAAACCCCAAATATTAGCAGGTCTCCCCATTACCACCTCAAAGGGAGAGAGCCCAGTCCTAGTTTGAGGGGTTGTTCTCATCGACAGCAACACGATCGGTAAGGTGTCCGGCCATTTTAACTTGGTGCCAGAACACGTCTTAGCGAGCTTGTTCTTTATAATGCCGTTATGCCTTTCCAATAATCCGGCACTTTGGGCATGTCTGGCCGAATTGAACCGTTTATCAATCTGTAATCCTTTGCAAATTTGTAGGATTACAGTAGTGATAAAGTGTGGCCCATTATCCGACCAGATGAGTGTCGACAGCCCGAACCTAGGAAAAAACTCTTTCAACAGAGTTTTTCCCATGGTTATGGCCGTTGCATCTCTAACCGGGAAGGCCTCAACACACTTACTAAAGGCACAAATGACAACCGACACATATTTAAGATTGTTACAACGTTCCATTTCAATAAAATCAAAGTGAATAACTTCAAACGGAACAGAAGGTGGAGTGAAACTTCCTCTAGGAGTCGAGGTACCTTTTCCTACATTGTGCTGCAAGCAGATCATGCACCCTTGGACAAAGTGCTCTGCAGTTTTGAAAATCTTATCATTGGCACATACACTGTGTAGCATTTATGTCAATTTACGCGCACAAACATGTGTCGGACCATGAGCCATAATAACCATCATTGTAATGTAGGTGTCAGGGAGTAACCATTTTCCTTCAATATTGTCCACCCAACACCCATCATCATCCAGTCTCCCTGCACCCTCGATCCATCTCTTAGTCTCCTCTATGGTAGCATCTGCTTGAATGTCTTTTACAGAATCGATACTTTCACCCAAAATGCAAATATTTACAGTTACTCTTACAGCACACATTTCTGAACTGAAATCAGTGGCAGTTTGTTTAGCTATCTGATCAGCGAAAGCATTCCCTTTTCATACATCATCTGTAACCTTTTGATGTGCTGCACATTTTATAATAGCTAACTGAACAGGGAGTGCGAGTGCTGAAAGTAATCGCACTATTAAAGTGCCATGCTGAATTTTTGTGCCATGCAAGGTCAAGAAATCTTGTTCTTTCCAAAGTCTACCAAAAGCATACTGACTATCGGTACATATATTTACTGTAAGCCCTTCAGAAAGATCACAAGCTTGAGTTAACGCTATAATTTCTGCGGCCTGCGCGGAATTATGCATAATTCTTTTGGTTTCCACAATCGTGCTTAAAGTAGTGACGGCATAAGCGGCCGTGCATGTACTTTTTGGAAGTTTAAAACAAAAGCCATCACAAATAGCTCTCCTTGTGGGCTATTCAAAGGCATGTCTTACAGATCGATTCTGCCTTTAGTCTCTTGTTCTGTCACATAAAGGCAATCGTGTGACGTTTCGTCACCATCAACAGTATCTTGCGGGACATGTAAAAGTTCAGCTGGATTTAATACACAACACATCTGAATTTGAATGTGTGGGAAAAACAAGATTAGTTCATATCTTGTCAATCGTGCGGAAGTGAGGTGTTGCGTTTGAGTTCTATTCAATAAAATATCTACAGAGTGAGGTGCCATTAGGGTTAACGCATGGCCCAGGACCACTCCCTCACTCTGTTTTACAGACGCAGTAGCAGCAGCAACAGCTCTCAAACATCTCAGCAAAGCAGGATCAAGGGCGGATGAGAAATAGCCGCATGGCCTATTCTTCCCTCCATGTTCCTGCGTTAACACAGCTAAAGCACATCCATCACGTTCATGCACATACAACACAAAGGCCTTGTCATAATTCGGAGTTCCTAAAACCGGCGCTGAACACAGCGCGGATTTGAGCAAATCAAATGCTGTCTGGTGTTCCAAAGTCCATGGCAATGGAAAAGAAATGCCTTTCTTTGTCAAAGCCAGCATTGGTTTAATCGTTAACGAAAAGTTAGGGATCCACAATCTACAGTAAGAAGCCATACCTATCAGGGCTCTAACTTCCTTCTGCACATTTGGGACAGACATGCCAGAAATAGTCTTTATTCGTTAAGGTGTCAACCGTCTGCCCTCCTTTGACAGGAGATAGCCTAAATAGGCGACCTCCTGACAACAATATTGGAATTTTTTGAGTGAAGCTTTGTGGCCATGTTTCACTAGATGACAAAGCAACAACACGGTGCCTTCTTTACAGGCGCTCTCAGAATCAGCAGCCAAGAGGAGATCATCTACATGCTGTAGTAACGTGCAAGTAGTAGACAACTCGAGAGTATCAAGCTGCTCTTTCAATGTCCTACTATAAATACTTGGACTCTCAGTGTACCCTTGTGGTGCACGAGTGAATGTGAATGAGCGTTCACCTAGGGTAAACTCGAACATATACCTGCTATCCTTGTGTATAGGAATACTGAAAAATGCGTTTTTAAGATCAACAACGCTAAAATGAGTGGCAGAACCGGAATCATGGTTAGTATTGTTGTAACATCAGGTACAATAGGAAATTGAGGAGCCACAATTTTGTTAATAGCACGTGAATTAATTATAAAACGAAAGGGAATCGCATTATCACCTTTTTTGTATACTGGCAAAATGGGGCTGTTACATAGGCTACCCGTAATTTCCTCAATTACTCCACGATGTACAAAATCAGAAACTATACATTTCAAAGCCTGTTCGCCTTCAACTGAGATCTTATATTGCGGGATGCAAGGCAATTTTGCTCCATGTTTCAAAATAATTATAACAGGTTCAATTAGAAGAATGCCCACTTCATTATCATCAATTGCCCATAAGCATTCTGGAACATTACTGAATTCTGGCGGTAAAGGTCGAGTCAAAAACTGAGAGGCGAGTGGTTGCTGAGGTGAAATTGTTAACCGAACTGCGTCCGAGAACAATGTATTACTGCTTGCAATGCCTTCAACAAATTGCCCCAACAAGTTCTCCCCACAGTTTTTGGTACGTAGAAATGGACACTGTTCCGTGAAGGGACCCAGTGTTATCGGTACCGGCAAAGAGACCGTACAAACTACAGGTGTGCCTGAAAACCCTACGGAAACATTGGACTGCCCTGACAGGGGAATATTTGGAACCCGTGAATGATCAATGGAACATTTCTGTGCTCCCGTATCTACTAAACATAGATGCTTCCTATTTCCCACCGCCATCTCAACGTAGGAGCCTTTCTGATGAGCGGGAATAGGCATCGGTTCCAAATCCTGCTTCGGGCAATCCTAGCGAAACAGAATATTATCAAAAGGAAGCTCTTCAGAGAGGTGCGTGGCAGAAGGGTGATCAAAAATGTTTCTATTATCCATATTCAAAACTTGCTTATCTTGTGAAGGAGGTTGCTGTGATTCTGGTGCAAACTGACCTCTACCAGGGCCCCCTGCACCTGGGCGACCTCTGGATCATCTACCCATGTTCCCAAATGACCTCTGCTGCAAGGTCAGACATTGTGCACGCCAGTGGCCTTCCTGTCGACAATAGGCACACTGGTTAATGGTTACCGGAGCCAGGGGCGTACTTCCCTGTGGAAAGTACTGACCTCTAAATTGATTACCCCCTTTAGGGCTTCTAACAATCTGTTGTAAAAAGACTTTTGTTTTCAGGTCACCCTTTTTTTCTCAAGTTTTTCCTTTTCATTATTCACACGATTTTCATAGTACTGAGCCATATGCAGTACTTCTGATTGAGACTTTGCCTGCCATGCGCTTTCCGAAGACATTATCTGTAACTGGATGTCAGGCAGCAATCCACGTACAAATTTGTCAACAAACAGCCTTTTCCCTGACTCTGTGCCTAAGTCTTGTCAACTGAAATCTGAGAATACCTGTTCAAAACGATTGAAGAAATCGGTAGCACCCTGAGACTTTCCTTGGATACAGGCCGTGATTTTGTCCCAAATGACTCTTTTTTCAGGAACTATAGTTTTCAGTTTTACAATAATCCTATCAGGCAAGGTTACTATCACTTGAGGCAGTCGTTCGCTAGCTGGTCTTTCTCTATCTAGCCTAACCATGTTATCCCATGTATCTCCCAACCCAGGTATATCATCTATAGTCCTAATCTATTTCCACAAATCGACTGGCAGGAGTACGGGAAATAATAAATCAATATCACTTATGGTAAATACAGACGACTGTAAGACCGACTCTATTTCTTTATAGAACACGGTCGGATTCTTTCTTACATCGGGAATAGATTGCTTTATGGTGTTCACTTCCTGTCTTGAAAAGGGGACGTGAACAAACTGCGATACGTAATGTGCAGGAATTTCCCCAGCGAGTATACCTCGTGCGGCATCGGCTGCAATCTCAACTTTCGGGACAAATGTCGGAGGGACCTCTCTCATAGGAAACTGAGAAGTAGGCAGCTCTGAATGCTTACTAAGAACAGAGCCAAATCAAGCGCTAAGGCAGTCGAAGAAGTATCAATCGAAAAAAGGCTCTCTTATAAACACTCAACGATTCTGCGGGACAACAAATCTTTCTTTTTACACACTCATTCTGTATGTACTCTACCATCACCTGTATCACCTTGTTTTGCATTTCTGTTGTATACTGACTATATGTGTCATATACTTCATCTGGAGTTATCGACATATCTGAAATCCATCTTATCACATCCTTTGTACAAATTTGCGCTTCCTCACCCTTTAATTCACGGCGAGGAGAAAACCGTTTCTGTAAGTACATAATACCTAAACTACCACCATCTGCTTCCTCATTCTGTAACCCTTCCAACTCCTTCCTATACTCAAAAATCCTCTCAACATGCTCATATACCTTCTCCGCAGTATTTCTGGACAACGCTAAGGCGTTCAAATCCTGTAACCCTTGTGGGAAATCTACATCGTTTAATCTATTCCACATTATACTCAAATGAGTCCCTAATCCTTCAATAAAAACATTTTTCTCAGGAATATCTCTTAAATTTTCGAGTGTGGAAAAAAAAAGCTTGTTCACCCTTCTCCATACAATGTTTAGCCCAAGCGATCAATTCATTCTTTTTTTCTGGGGACACAGTATTACGAGTCACAAACCTTGGTCTCGCTCCCTGGTCTACTACAAGCGATGCAGAATCACTTGGAAGAGGAAGAGTAGGCACATTCTGAATATCAACAGGTGGAGGCACGGGGGCAGGCAAAGGAGGAGCGACGGCTGGAAGAACAACAGGAAAAACAACAGGGGGGACCGGAGGAACTATAGGAGGGGGAATAACAACGAGAAGAGGCAAAGCGCCAGGAGGAGGGACGTACGGAGGTGGCGCGGAGGCATCGGGCCTTCATTCATGCAAAAGTTTATTAATCAATTCATCTGACGTATGAAAATCTTTTGAAGGGTACATTTTCTGAATGCCTAATTGGAACGCCCTGTCCGTGTTCCTAACTGACTCCAATTGTTTATTTTGGTCATATAACTATTCAACACTTGTCATATGTCTACGCATATGTTTCTCTCTACTCTTTTGTTGCTGCAAAGCATCTGATTTCCAACTATGCAATGCATCAAATGCTGCAGGTCTAGCCTTTTTCTTTACTAATACAGACTCTAGATATTCTATAAGAGGGATTTCAAAACTACCATTGGTTGGCCACCGAAGATTAGAATTATGTCTGGTCTGTCTGTGCCAAATGTCATTAAATGCTATACTACCAAAGCCTTTCTTACATTACATAGTACATGCCGGCGACCCCTCCTGTGGCGCGGGACGGCTATCTTCTAAAGATTATCTGTCGCTGCGGAATAATGCCATAAAGCAGGCAGACAATTTCCCAGGCATATCAAAGTTATGGTGTTACCTGGTCAAGTAATTGTGCTCGCGAGTACAATGCGCCAAATTCAAATTGTCAGGGTTAAATTAAGAATCGGGACATGATTCACCTGACCAAAGGACTGGGAGGACCGATCGGGTTACTAAGGACAATGCTAAGGACCCACGTGTCTGGTGATTTTCGGCAAATTTACCCACCTCGATATATGGACCCTTGTCAAGACATCGTCTCGGGCTACAGTTCACCGTTCAGGGATCGGATCGTGCAGTTTTGCCGAGGAATTCACTTCTCGTCCAGAGTGGCTGTTTCTGTTGGCACCGTCCGATCCCGGTCCAATAGCCAAGCCAACCTTGAAAGAGACGAAGTCGATCTTGAGGGTCCCTATTCGGGCGCCATCTGTGGAATCAGAAAAATACAATATTAAGGCTTTTACACCAAGCACAGGAAAATACACTGTCACGGGCTTGTAAAGATTCCCAGAATCTGTATTACAAAACTGAACAGTTATAAAACAAAGTACACAAAAAGCTTTTTGGCCGTCAATACATCACAGAGATCACCAGCAGGGTTCAATGTGAGCAGTGAACAGGATTTGCTAGCTGGACATCTGCGTATTTATACATTTTCGTTATAATGATGTCCAGCCTCTTTCAGGTTAATTATGAACTGGGCTAGGGTCGCGCCAGGTTCGTCTCCTAATTTACATATCTCGTGCATTCAGTTTGCTTTTTTTAAACATTCACTAACAAGCATTATTATTCTCTAGTTTAACGTTACACTCTTTACACATTGCTTTAATACATTTCAAACAAATGTTTCACATGTCGTATTTGGATAGCGTTATTGTTCTTGTATACTTGTAAGTTAACAATGCTGATTCAAGTAATCCCATGATCCCGAGGTCAACAAAGGACAATGTCTACATGACCCTAACATGTAGCCTGAAGGCAGGTTGGACATTAACTCTCCTACAGAGGTTGAAGAGGTTAAGGCAAGAACAAGAGCACACGAGACGGCCATTTTAGACTACAGGGTGACTTTGTACAATAAACTAAAATGGTGTCTCTTACCTAAAATGGAGGTTTGATTCACTTGAGGTCACGACCTTGTAATACGGATTTCCTCGCAAAGCGACTGGGCATAGGCCAACATATACAATGAGGATGAAACAATATTATATCAGTTCTAACAACATCAGAGAACTGGTAGAATTAAATCAAATATATGAAAAGACACAGAGAAAGGCTGATTTCATGGTGTCCAGTCAAGTGACAAAGGCAGGCTGGAAAAGTAAGACTTTCACACCTACGCATGGATCCCCGCCATGCCCATACTCCTTAAAAGTTCTCAGAGCACAGAGCAGACTCAAGGCCAAACTACAAAGCAGTAATTGACACATGACTATTCAGGTGATGATTGATTGTAGCATACTTGGTGGGAAGCTGGGGTGCAGACAAGATTCTCTGCACCTGGATGTTCTTTCTACGTGCTGCTAGACGTAGGTGGACAAGTATGAGTGGGGTTGATGCCAATCCAATCATAGTGGACCATGTAATCTAGGGTCCTGTAGTGAGTAGGGCCAATAGGATGTTGTACTTTTAGTGATGTTCATAGAGGCCATTTTGAAGGAAGGGCTCAGATGCCCCACCTGACCTTGATTATCCAATCCTCTCTCCCCGTTACCATATGCAGATATAGTACCTATGTTAAAGTTACCTTCCTACAACCAATCACGTTGCATGTTACTGTTTTAAGGTTGCCATATAGAATGACGTTAATATGTGCGCAGGTTGTACGTCAGCAATGATGAGTTTTTGCTATGAATATTGTGTTTTTTCTGAAAGTAAAGAGAGCGAGAAGATCGAGCGATTGCTGATGTTCGTTGTACTCCCTGTTTTATGAACTTGTCGTTAAGCGGACTCACTTTGCTAAACTATTGAGTTGTCTTAATTATTTGATGCATGAGTATGAATCTGCATCCCCATCTATCTCGAGGCTACTGCTACACATCTTAAAGGGCTGTTTGGAGATCATCCAATTCACTTTTCGGCTTACATTTCCAGTTTGTCCATTTATGTACAAAATTCCCTTTGTCCGAGGAAAGGGAAATGCATTAGGATGGTCGATGTAGTGCCCACCATTTTTCACACCCAGAGTCTAAATTGTCTTTGCCCTGTTAGCATGGTTAACGCTACCAATTCCCTCGCTTGTGGCATGTCCCATATAATGTCAGAGGCGAACATGAGCTGCATTTCCATGTGATTTACGAGATGGGCTCACTCCACTCCCTCCTTGAAAGCTGTGATGATTGACTGATTATCTGAGAATAAGATTCAGGAGGTGTATGCAGTATACTATTCAGCTCACTGCCCGAACATCAAAGTCACATGACTTTTTTACATGGGTTTATTTCCAGACTGGTTACAACTCTATTTGGAATATGGTCCACTAGAGAGGCTCCCCTGATGAGACTGATGTTTTACTGCAAAATCAGAATAGCAGTGACTCATATTTAAGGCATTCTGGGATTTGGATTGAAAACCCTGCAGGAGGTACATCTTTGGCGCGTGTCTTGGTACCTAAATCTTCTCCGGGTTACACCATTACCTAAATAAAATTTTGCTTTCCTCCGTAATATGGGTAGTCTTGAGGCTGTAGTTGGAGCATACCTACTGAAGATGTATGCTGGCTGAGGAACAGTCTGTGGAGTAATGGACATGTCCACCTGGTCTAAATTGGTAAAGAGATGGAACGTTGCCTCCTATTTACCAATCTTTGGTGCTGCTTGAGTGTGGGTAATCCCTAATCCTGATCCTCCACCATCTCTGTAGTGCAAGGTGAGACTTCTGGGCTGAAGCCAGTAGGTCAAACGTCTGTGGGGGTGGGACAGGTAAACATCCTGGGATATGAGGCCTTTTATCAAACGCCATATTTACTGTGTACACCATCATCTTTCTCAGTTCCTCTACCTGCATGAAAACTATGTGAGGAAATGGTTGCTCAGTGGCTCATGGCTTGCATTTTTTTGTATCTGTGCGGTACTGTGATCTTTTGCTCACAACAGTACACATGCACACACAATTCAGCACTGGCCAGGCACATTTATCTAACAGTATCTTCATTCTGTGCCTCCTCATTGCCTGGTCCACCTGATGTCCAGTTTGGCCCAGATATTTCTTGATTATGGTGTTCGGTCCTACTTTTGGGCTTGTCCTCATGAGAGAAGAACCAGGCAGAAAGCTGACATCACCCCGGTAATGACTGGTTCAGTTGCCACTACTGCATGGTCCTCTGTGCAAATGTGGGCATCTATTGGATTCTATTGGAAAACAACAGCACCAACCAAACAACCTCAGGCAACAACCTCAGAATCTTCAGAACTAGACAGTGACAGTGATAAACCAACAGATCCAAAGCAAAATGGAAATACAACTGAAGAAAACACCACATACTCTTTTTTAGAGGAATTTCAGAAACACAGGAAAGCCAGATTCTATCCTCTCTATCAAAGTACACAACAACTCAGAAATTCACAAATGCAGTATGGAGACACAAATGGTGGCCCACAAAGAGGGGCAGCATGAGTAAGAACAGAACAAACAAAAGAAAATCCAAAAGGCATGTGGACAAGATCACAATATCAGAATCAGAAGAAAACCTAGTGCTCAATCTCTCAGATTTGGAACTTACACAAGAGTTGAACTCAGCGCTCAACAAAGGGTTGTCTTTCAGCCCATCAAACAGATTAGACTTTTTTCAAACCAATGTTGATCATTATAAATTCAGCAGACTACTCAAACTAAAAAAATTCTTTGCAACCAGTCAGATGAAGAAAAAAGAAAAATTGTCGAAACCCCCAATATCGGAACTCACAATACAAGACACAGAACACACAGTGAGTCTCTTGAATATTGGAGACACGGAAGAAAGTCACACTATGGAGTCATTAATATCAGATCTAGACATTGACACAGGACAAAGTGTCTCATCAAAACTTAAACTTAAATCTACATTCACCCCATCTACAACAACTGAGAGTGTAATAGAACTCTTCACACTAGCAGTGGAAAAAGATCTAAGAAGAATGTATATCAAAAACCAACAGGACACCAAGCATCATGATAACTTGACAAAGAAAGAACGAACAGCAATCTTCGAGCTAAGCAAAAATGATAATATCACAATTAAAGAGGCCGACAAAGGTGGTAAAATAGTTCTTCTAAATACTCGAGATTATATTAAAATGGCAGCCAAACATCTTGAAGACACAACCTGTTACACAAAACTTAAAGACAACCCTTTGCCCAACATTATGGTGGAATGGAATCAAATGACCAAAGACTGGTATGAGAATGGCCTACTTACAGAAGAAGAATTGGATTTCCTCAAACCCAAATACCCAGTACTTGCCACAATTTACTTTTTACCCAAAATTCACAAAAAATATGTATCCACACCTCCCAGCAGACCAATAATAAATGGTATAGGTGCAGTTACAGAACCAATTTCAGCATACATAGACCAGTTCCTACAACCACTGGCAGCTAATCTAGCATCATATGTACGTGACACAAAACATATCATTCAACAGTTGGAAAATATTGAATGGGAAACCAACTATAGACTAGTTACCTTTGATGTGACGGCTCTCTATACCAGCATACTACACTTAAAAGGTATGGAAACAACAGAATATTTTTTAAAAGCGAGATCTATCTCCTTTTTGGAACAAAACAAAACGATATTGGAAATGTTGAACTTTGTTCTCAATAACAACATATTTTTGTTCAACAATATTATTTACAAACAATGCCAAGGCACCGCCATGGGAGCCAAATTCGCACCCTCCTATGCTAATCTTTACATGGGCAGCTTTGAACTTAAACATGCCTGGCTACAGAAATCCTTCACAGAAGACAATAACATTGTTTTCTGGGGCAGGTACATAGATGATATACTGGTAATTTGGAATGGAAATCTAAAAACTTTGCAACAATACCACAGATACCTAAATGATAATAACTACAACCTAAAACTAACAATGGAAGAAAGCACCAAAGAGATCCACTTCTTGGACTTACAACTATACATTGATAACAACAAAATTCAGACCACTTTATATACCAAACCAACCGCAGGAAACAGCATTCTTCATGCCCGTAGTAACCATCCACCCCATACAATAAAGAACATACCATACGGGGAATTCATCAGGATAACACGTAACTGTACTCAAGATCAAGAAAAGAATAAACATTTGGAGACAGTAACTGCAAAATTTCTGAAAAGAGGATACAGCAACAAGCAGTTAGATGAAGCGATATCCAAAGTAAAGCAATGGAATCGTTCAGACCTCTTGCTCGACAAAAAGAAACAAGACCCTGGGGCAAAACAAGATAACAAAATCAGATTCATAACAACATACAGTACGGACAATAAGAACCTAAGGAAAATTCTACAAAAACATTGGAATATACTAACATTAGATAATGATCTCAGAAATCACATTGGGGATCAGCCACTTATCACCAACAGAAAAGCAAAAAATTTAAAGCAAATGTTATGCCCATCACACTTCATTGAAAAAACACCATCAAAAGGAATAAGTCAAATTTGGTCGGAAGAAAAACTACAAGGTTTTTTCAAGTGTGGTCAATGCAATTACTGCAAGTTTGCGGAAAAGTGCAAAAAAACAATCACCCTACCCAACGGCAAAATACATATGATAAACCACTTTATGAATTGCAACACGAACTACATAGTTTATGCTGTCACCTGCATATGTACCAAGACCTATATAGGAAGCACTGTGAGACCTCTGAAAATCCGGATTTCAGAACACTTGAGATCAATCAAAAATAGAGATATCAGATACCCCTTGGGAAAACATTACCTAATGGAACACCCAACACAAGACACAGATGGCATAAGATTTTTTGGAATTGAACAAGTGAAAATAGGCCAAAGAGGAGGCAACAGAGAGCAAAAACTTCGTCAATGTGAAGCAAAATGGATCTGCATATTTGACTGTTGTAATACTGGTTTGAATTCAGACACAGAAATGGGTCACTTTTTGTAGACTGTATATACATCATTTTCAAAAATTTGTGTTAATGCAAATAACAAAGTGTGACATATTGACATATGAAATGCCACAATTTTTTGACATCAACGTAAAATCAACAAACAAGACAAAAGATTAGGTCTCCAATCTGACAAACAGCGTGAGGTCTAACTAAGTCAGTCACAACAAATGCAATTATCCTGTTGTTAACTCATCGTGAACACTATTTGTTATAGAAAGGGCACTCCCGATCCAAAATGGCGATCGGCTCGCTTCCGGAGCGTCATGACGTCATTACGTAGCGTCGTGACGCAACGGACACGATATAAATGGCGGCCACTCTGGGAGATGCATCGAACACTCGGAATCGGTGCATCTCTGCAGAATGGAGCCATGAAAATATACTCTAAAGAACCAAAGATCTCAGGTAAGCCCCGAACCATTTAGAAACTATATATCACCTAGAATATGAATACATCCTTGTATTCTGAACTTGAAATGGCCTTGTCTCCCTTTAGAGATCACACATCAGACCACTTAGCTGCCAAACTTGGCGGATTCACACTCAATGAGGACAAAGGATAAAGTACCAATGTGTAAGTAACTTTGATATTTGTATATATTAACAAAAGAAAAAAAGGGCATATTTGGGGCAACATACTAAGCATAATATTGGTCTTGTTCCCTTTTCTTATAGTGAAAAAGTGTACATAATTACATATCCCTCCTGATGAACCATGTGGAATTAAACATGGGGAAACACGTGTAGAGGGTGTACTAATTCTGTAAATAAAGCATCAAGAGGATGTGAGGGTATACTATTTCTGAAAATAAAGAAATAAGAGGATATACCATTTCTGCAAGCAAAAAATATGATATGTTAAATTGATGTGAAAGAAAACGGATTATTGGGTTCTCAATAGATGATGAATAATAAAATTAAATACCCACTAAGAATTAGACCATTTTGAAAAAGTCTCATTTTCTGAAAAACTACAATTTGGAGCGCATAGTGGAACTTGTGGAGAATTTTTGTCATATTCTATTGGAATCTATTGGATTCTTCGGATAAGGGCATTGCTATCCCTGGCCCGCAGAGGGTTTAGCGAGCAAGACATTTTTTATTATATTTTATTCAGCAATGAGTTTCTTTTCATACAGATGAAGATTGCCTCTTTATTTAGGAGTGCAGTGAAGAAGTGGGACAGAGGAGTAATTGAACAGTCCTCTTACACCTATAAATAAGCCATGAGAGACAGCAAGGCTTTCGGCAGCTGATCGGCCGCTGAAGCCTAGCATTGTGTTTTGTATTTTATTCACCTTAAATTGATTTAGAAATACTTCTGGTGCACTTGGGTGTCTCCCTTGGTACAACGGAAAACAAACAATTATAACACATTAGCAAAACTCAGTGCCATAACGAGTAAAGCACATGCATTCTCATTGGGGCATCATTCCTCTTCAAACATTTAGAGAAAAGTCACAGAAATTCCTAAGTGATTATTTTTTTTAAAGAATAAATATATAACGGACAAGAAACTTCTTCATGACAATTAAATTATCCTCCACTACTCAGGTTTCACTTTAAATGCCATTTTTTGTCATATTTTCTGAAACGGTATTTTACTAAGAACACATTATTTTTCAAATTATTTTTCAAAACCAGAATTTTTTAAAGAAAATCGTTATCAATATCAATATCAATAAACCATTCAGTGTACATGGTTTATATTTTTCCAACTTACGGTGTGTAACATAGGTTTTTCTACACTCACACTAATCATAATCATCCCACTACATATGGTATAATCCATTATTATGATATCAAACACACGATCAAACACACAATGGGCCTCATTCCGAGTATGGCGGTAAGGGATAGTGGCCACCGGTAACGAGACCGGTGGCGGTAATCCCTTACCGCCATACTCCGAGTTCCCTTTGCGCCCTCGCCCTTAACGCCTGCTTTGAGCAGGTGTTAAAGTCGAGGGCGCAAAGGGGCCTCCGAGCCAATAACGGTCACCGTTATTTGCATCTTCCCCATTCCCATTGAGCCCTATGGGGGCTCATTTGGGAATGGGGAAGAGCCTTGGTGAATGGGGAATTACCGCCCCACCGACCTTGGAATGGGGCGGTAATTCCGCCATCCACCAAGGCGCTGCCAGTCCGGGTACGGCGTCAACCAAGGCGTTAATAGTGCCATTGGTTAGCGCCGTACTCGGAATGAGGCCCAATGTGTTTCAGATAATAACCTATCCTTTTTCAAGGGGACTCAAACCATATCTTCAAAACAGAGGTGTACGTTATCCCAAATTGATTCTTCACCATATGGCGTATTTTCTGTAAGATCAATGCATCTTTGTTCGGTTCTCTGCACATTTAAAACATACATAAAACAGCTGTGTCACATATTGCTCATGTTTCTCAACAAAATCTATTGAATCAGGATAGGTGGAGAAATGCTCAGCTACACAGACCGATGATCAAACAGACAATGGGTATTTACCTCCATCAGGTTTCCCCCAGCAGGATGGATCAGCCATAACTGTTCCTTTTTTGGCAGCTGCACCCCCGGGGCAGCTATGGATTTATCTTCTGCTCCACTGGGGGCAACATTCTTTAAACAGCCAGTTGTGCAGACCACCAAACGAGTACACTTTCGATCTGTTCATACTAGGAAGCAATTTATGCCCAACATTGAGAACAAAGATACTAATTGATTGCAGGCACATTGTTATAACCAATGTAGGGAAGGCAGCAGGTATACAGTCTAGAGACTCTCTATGAAATAAGGTTCTTGCCTGGCTACAACAGCGAACGGGGCCAGGAGTTGTTAGATCATTGGACTTGAAGTTTGTTCGTAGGATTGATCTGGGCAACCGGTGCTGTGTGCAACTTAGTGACTGTGTTTTAGTCGGCTGTGGGTCTACCAATCTCCCCGCTTATCTTAGGCATTGTAAATATACAACTTTACAAGTTACAATTATGTTTATTTTGCTCTAGCTTTTATCTTACTAATTATATCCATTTCAATTGTGGCTTTTTTCAATGAGTTGTATATTGATATCATGGGTTGAATAATCTTTTTCAGTTTTTTTTTAATTGCCTGGGCTATTTGGGTTTTTAAGTTGTACTTTATAACATGTGTTATGTTTTTATGTTATATATGTATATTTGTTGTTTGTCTTGTATGCGCCATCATGACTGAAGGTCTATTGTGTGCGATATAAATAAATAAATAAATGTGAAATGTAAATGTAAATCAGAACATAATGAATCCAAATATCAACATTAACCAGGATCACACAGTTTCCTGTAAGGTAAAGGCATAGCACACTTAACCCCATAAGCCAACCAGGTAAGAAACCAGCAAACTAAACCAATATAAAGATTGCTCATAATTAGTTCTAACCTCTTCAAGAGTAAACAAACTCTCTGTTCACATCAGCAAGGTGTTACCTACAAGAATAGTGCGGTTAATCTCATCAGCACCCACTACTCCTCAAGTATCCCCACTGTCCCATTTGTGCACAGATAATGTACCTGTATTTCTATGAATTTAAACAAAATCTGTGTATCTCTGTTCATGTCATGGGTATCAGGCTGGTAGTTGGGGCAAGCTGGGTGGAGGCTTGGCAGGCCTGGCATAGGCACACAAAGAACCCATAGCAAATCCCTCCTTTAATTCCTTCCTAGTTTTTGTAGTAACTTCCTTGTTACCACTTCCTGTTGCCAAACAGGAAGTGCATGATGATTCATGAGCTCTCTAGTGTTTGGGTGTGGCTGGCTATATAAGCCACACTCAAGATTCTTCCAGTGCTTTGTGTTGCTTACTGTGAGCTGTATCAGCAACACACTTGCCGCGCTCTGGATCAGCCAGCTTCTGCTTACATGCTCTGGATCATCCTGCTTCTGCTTACCTGCTACAGATCATCCTACTTCTGCTTACCCGCTCCGGATCATTCTGCTTCAGCTTACCTGCTCCGGAAGAACCTCTGTTCTTACTCCACGCCACAGCTATCTCCAGTCAAGAGGAGATTTCTACACCGCCACCTGTAAGAATAAAGAAGAACTGCATTAACACACGCACATCAGTAACGCTGCACATACTCACCAAATCTTCCCGCGACGCTGCAATCCAGGTCAGTTGTACGAGCGAACAAACACCTGCAAAAGAAAGAAGAGACATTATTCATTGCGCTCGCCCCAATAACGCAGACACTTATTTCACTGCGCTCGCGGTGCATGCTTACCAAAAGCCTCCGTGTATACTTATCCAACCACCAAGTCTCCCATAGCGCTAAACCCGGACTCAAGGCGCTATACCACATAATTTCTCCTGCAAGGGAAAGGTAGAGACATTACCAGGCGCGCTCGAATTGAAGGCGCTGCGCAAACCTACCAGCAGCTAGCTTCTACACGCAGCATTACTCACCCACAAAAATACTGGCAAACAAAGACAATACATACAATTTTGGACACTCAACATTCTCCGCGCAACGTTCCCTTGTGGGAAGGACTTTCTAGCCAGTGAAGAAATTGTCGCTTTGAACACTCGGCTTCGCTGTGAAGGCATAAAACAGCGTTTGGCATCTGAACTCAGCCTACAGACATTAGCATCAATCACATGAGTGAATCGTACCCCTGCGAATGCAGGATGGAGTGCACACCCTACTAAAGATCAAGGTATTCCTCCGGGTGAAACAGGGGAAGTGAAGACTCGGAGTCAAGGGAGGCTCTTCCATCGCTCCTGCAGAGACACAGGTGAGTACGACAGTTGATTGTCTTAAGCGTATGAATTAAATAACTTACTATCACAACTCTTTTGTTCTTAGGGGTATATGAATAATTGGACTGACAAAGCTCAACCACTTCTTGTGAAAAAATAAAAAAAGATGTTCAATGGAAAACACCTTCCAAATATAAATGAAACTTGTGCAAAATAATGAAACCATCAAGAAAATATACATGTCATGAATGCTACGAAGAACAATAAAGAAACATTGGCATCTTCTAACTACCGAAGACTTCAGTCCCACTCAACCAAGGTTCGCTTTTAAACGTCAAAGAAACATAAGAGACATACTAGTTCACACGTATCCCAAAGAACCTACACGCCCAACTCAAACCACCCTTTGGAACCTTCCACCAGTTGTAGGCCATTATAAATGCGGCCATTGCTCGGTCTGCTCTCTCACGAACAACTGTAAAACTCTAGACTTAAAAGGCAAAATCTGGACCCTAAGGTTTTTCTCAAATTGCGCTTCTGAATGGGTTATTTACGGTATTAAATGCCCCTGCAATTTACTTTACATAGGGAAAACCAGTAGAATGATAAGACAGAGAATCTGTGAACACAGATCCTGTCTTAAAAACAAAACTGAAAACAAACCTCTAGTCGCCCATTACACAACAGCTAATCATAAACATACTGAGCTACTATGGTTTGTTATTCAAAAAATTCCATCTTCACCAAGAGGAGGTAATAGAGAGTCTTTATTAACTCTAGCAGAACAAAGATGGATTTACAATCTTAACACGGTCAACCAGGGCCTAAATTCATCCATTGAATGGAATAACCCTTAAACGATTCTGCGACGTTTGGACAGATAGCTGTATATCACCTAACATGCCATCTTTCTTTGTGATCATATGGGAGATATAAACGATCCCACCATTTCTATGGCACCGTATCTACAGTTTACCATCAGCCACCATAGTCAATCTAGTACGAATATCATATAGGTAATATACCTTTAATTGAATCATCAACTATCATGTGACTGCGATCACATGCACGCAGCACGTCGATCGCGATATAAAACACACGCGAGGCGTACGTCCGCTTACGGATTCTGTGAAGCGGATCGTTCACCATCGACTGCCTCCCACGGCCGGCATCGTCTCCTGGCGTTACTCCGGAGCCACTTTGCCTGAACTACACAACAGATGCGCAAACTACGGCCATTAAGGTATCTTCCCCTTTCACACCACCTGTTTAATCGATCTAGAAAGGTTTTATATCTCTGAATTCGGGCTCCATGAGATAGACACCCTCACACCATTTTAGAGAGTCAGCGTCACATAATGATGTTTATGTGTCTCTTTATAATTAACTTGCTAATTAAATGATCCCCTATGTGATTGGCATAATTTTCCCTCTCTAAATGATTTTTGGAAGCCACCCTAGGCAGCACACGCTATCTTTGGATGATACTTGAGATATCCTCTCTTACCCTAATTGAGGTTCCATCGCAATTTGCCCTGAGCGATTCACAAAAGTAAGACACTGGTTTGTTGATCCCGTTTTTTCTTATAAATTTTCATGTTCCTATTTACAGAAAGGCAGACCCGCTACACTCGGTTCTTCCGATTTCTATTTACAAGTTTCGCTGTATAATGAAAAAATACATTTTCAAATGACAGTGCAATCACTGTTTGGCGACCTAACCAGATGTAAGTCCCCATTCAGAACATGATTTTTTCAGTTTTGCTAAATTATCACCATATATAAACATAATGTTTATGACTTTCTCTCTCTATTTATTTAAGAGAATATGATCTGGCATTCCATGTTATAGACTCGACGACTGGTGCCACTCACGTGCCTTCAAATGCACACGAAATAACTTTAAGACGGATGAATGCTTACATCCTCTCTATCACACTCAACCCGGTGGAATGAAGTAAGAGATTGGTCTGATCTATTTGTCACTGAATACAAGTTATTTGTATGTTCGTAATATTGTCTAAATTTTAAAGAGGCTTTTTTTAAAATAGAAAAACCTTGTTTTAGCCTCTTATTGTAGATGAGTGATAAGCTTTTTTTGGTCTTTCTCTCTTTTTATACATTGTCAACGTTGTAAACATGAGTAATAATTGACCACTGCAAAACTTTCTGTTCTAAAAAATCACAAAACCATGCATGGTATTCAATAAGCTAACTATGCACATATATATTTTTGTAGATTACCTTTGCCTTTTCGCAACTACACACCAGCTTTATCGCAAAGAAATTGTTGTCCTGAAGATGGCCTGTACATCGACTTCTAAATGGATACCTGAGAACATATCCAATTGGACATTAGGCCGAAACATGTCGACACTCTCTTTCTTGAATAGCACTTAATTCTACTTGCTATTGCCGATTTCCTCAAATGCGAAAGGAGGGCTGAGAAAAATCCCCCTTTGCTCCTACTGTATGTTTTAGCATAGAGATATTTGTCTCTCGTGTGTTTGTCTGTGACTCACTATTGCACTTATGTATATCGCTTTTAATAACTATGATTAAAATTTTGTGACATCCTTTAAATGAATTCGTTTGCAATGTATGGTTTATGTGACAGATTTGTGATGTTGTCCCCTATGTGATAATACTCGACCAATCTCTTCTTCCCCTGGGTTTCAGTAGTGAGGGGTTTTCCAATTCTCTGTGCTTCTGGCACCTCCTTGTTGCTCATGAATGCTAGTGCTACATACACACAAAACACACAATGTTTTTAGCATTAAATGAAACAAATCAACGTTAAACATTTAGTCCAAAAAGGACTGAACACTCTAGTGTTGATGGTGCTGTACGTTTTTGTACTATTAGTGCTGTTCATGGAATGGCCGAAGAACCCACTACTTCATTAGTTCCTTTGTCAAACAGAACAGTGCCTTGGGTGCACCTTTAAACTATGGGACTAGATAAATCAACCTCCTAGTGTTCCGACTTAGTGGATCATCCTTCAGGGTCTTAGAATGCAAGGTATCACTGTCTTGCCAACGTGGAAGTTCATAACTGATGGAGACTAGGAAATGTGGGGTCCCATAATAAATTATTTGTCCCTTTATTCTTCACGTTTCGGCGGTCACATGAGCTATTTCAGCCACCTTCTTCAGGGCATAAAATGAGGGACCCTGTGTGAAGAAAGCATAAAAAGAAATAAAAATGTAAGTGGGGCCTCTCAGATAGTGCCTGTCATTACTTGGCACTTAGACTGTTTGTTTTAGTCTCAAGTACTGCCATCTATTTTACTTGCCAGGGCTCTGATCTCTAGTTATGGATACGGACATCAGTATGTCACAGATCAGTTAGACGTGGTGATCCCGGAATGATTGGATTGTAGGTGAGTCCTGTGTAGTTGCTTGTGGTTGATATTGCTCCAAATCAGAACTGTGAAATAAATTAAATAAAATGGCGTCAGGACGCTAATTGCATTTTTCTGGGGCTCATGATAATGAGATTAAATAGTCAAGTAAAAAGTACCTGTGGGAATTGTTCCTCATATGTATGCTGGAAACCCCCATTTAATGGAGACTGCATTCACAGGGTAACAAAGCCGGGCTGTTGGCAGTGAATGCAACCACGTTGGGATCTGCAGCGGGAATATGGATGATAATGTGGTTCCAATGCGGCTAAGAAAATGCTACCTTAGTTAGTGTAAAAGGTCGTTGAGCATGTGACAATTGGGTCTCTCAGTCACCTGTGTTTTGCTGGCCCTTCCGACGTACAGATCTGTTCAGTATCTGGTACTGGTCTCTGCATGTGGTGCCACTTGGTGCATCCGGCAATCCAAGTTGCAGTCTGGCGGGACAAGGATGTGTGTATGAGAATGAAGGGGCTGCAGCATATTCTAGTGCTCGTATTGTTAAATTGTTTGGGATACGTATGCCGTGTGCTCCCCCCAGTGCATATACTGGCCCATAGTTGAAACCAAATAATATCCCGTCCAGGCACCCTGAAACAAGGCCGGAGAATCCTGTCTGTCCGTCCTGTTACTATTGGATAGTGAGAGCTCCATACACATGCCTGAATGACCTTGTTTACTTGGTCATGATTATATGGCATCCCAATATTGGTTGCTCTCGGTGGCCGGCGGGATTCAAACTAAATAAGAGTGCTCTAATGTGCATGCAATAATAGCCTGTGCTGATATTTGCCTTAGCTCAAACAGCTACACCACAAAGTCCAAACAGGAAACGTCTGGTCTCAGCTCTACAGTTCAAGTCAGGCTGAGAGAACGTTAGTTGTAACGTTGCCTAGGTAATGGCACATGTGCCATGGTCTCGGGGGCATGTGTCTGAAGACACAAATGCAGAATCCTATCCTCCTCAAGTAATCATCCCGAGCAACTGGTTGCTATGGGACTGAGGTAACGGGGCGTGTCAATCCTGCATGGCGCTGTCTACAGAACACACCTCGTGGCAATTATTAACCCATACAGTCGACCGATCCAGGTTAGATTGAGAGAGCAATGGTTCTAATATTGCCTTCCTATTGGTCTTTACGTTGTGGTCTTGGAGGTGTGTATCTAGCTGTATGAAAGTCCCGTCACGTCTGCCTCGTGTGCTTGGCTGGATGCTTAAAAGCTGAGGCAGCGTGGCAAAACAAATTCCGCCTGGTGCTGTCTACAGACCATGACATCTAATTCCAGCTGTGGACATTTACACAACCACTGAATTAAAGAGAACGGCATTGTAAATAAGGCATGCTCATCCTGGTCATTGGTACAAATTGTCTGACAGGTGTGCCATTGCTAAATGCACTCCAATGTTGGTAGTTCTTGTATTGTGTGTGGCTTTGGAAAACTAAAACCTCTTGTTAGCGATTGTTTACTGAATGGATGGCAGCCGCTCCATAAGTCATGTTGGGCCTCTACAAGTGGAGGGGGCCTCTCATGACTTAGTAAGGGAGGCGCCTCAGCCCGCACTTGATTAGGGGGTTACTGTATGTGTTGTAGCAGGTCATATGTCTCAAAAACAACTGGTTGAAAGATCTCATTTAGTCCATGAGGATATGAATCCAGCCGATGGCTCCATCTGGATTCCTTGTGGAGTATACTCTGCTGTCTGTCCGAGCCACCTTTCACTTTTTCTATCACCCACCAAAGAATGTCGTTTGGGGTATGTTTCGCAGACAAATAGTGTTCGACCAGAGGTGCAGTAAGAGTTTTGCATCTTATTTTTGACCTAGTCAGTCTGACGTACCTCAGGCCGCAGGGGCATTGAATGGCATAAATTACATTGGAGTTTTTATTATTCGTGATATCTCTGAGTGTCCATTGTCTCTCACCAATAGAGAAAGTCTTCATCGTCTTGGTAAAGGGACATGCTACGCATGCTACGCAACTTCCACAAGGGTAAAGATCTTGTAATGGGCATAATGTTCTCTTTCCAGTATTGGGTCATGAAGGTACAACAAATGGACCAAGTGGTCCTTAATATTTTTCCCACGTTTATAGGCAAATCTGTGAGGCAAATCTTCAGATAAATTAAGGGGAGCTATGTGCCAGTACTTCAAGATGATTTTTTAAATCTGTGATGTGTGTATGCCATGGATTACAATGCAGATTAAATGTTCAATACTGTCGTATGGGGTAATGCTGGAGGACTGCAACAGAACCTTCCTCTGGCATTCCAGGCTCTTTTTCTTGCTTGATTCAGAAATCTTTTGGGATAGCCCCTTGATCGTAATCTGTTTAATAAATCTGTTGAGTGTTTGTTGAAATCCTGGATTGACGAGCAATTATCTTTCATGTGTAATGTGTGGTTGCTAGTATGGTGTAGCAATGTGTTGCTGTCTGTGGGCTTGGTGTGTAAATCACATAGAAGTTTACCTTCTCTGTGGTTAATGACCAAATCCAGAAATGGAACTTGCCTGACACTATGCTCTATTATGAATTGAATAGACAGATTGCATGTATTGAGACATTCCCAGAATTGTATCAGTTGATCCAGGTGGCCTGTCCAGATAAAAATAACTTAATCAATATACCTGTACCAATGGTTCACCTGGTCCTTCCAAATGTTCTGTGTGGGAAAAGATGTGTTCTTGCTCATATTTGGCCATCTAAAGTATAGCCAACCTGGGGGCAAAAGCTGCCCCCATTGCCGTGCCCCTAGTCTGAAGGAACATTTGCTTGTCAAATGTAAAAACGTCTTACAAAGCACTATAGAGATGAGCTCCTGAATGAAATTGGTCGGAGCCCGATGTTCGGACGAATCCTCTCCAAGCCATTCCCGTATGCATTCAATTGCTGCATCTTGAGGGATATTTGTATAGAGGGACTTGATGTCCATAGTCACCAGTATCTGTGTTAAAGGATCAAAGGACATATTTTCAAAGATGGTAATCGTGTGGGTGGTGTCCCGTAAATATGTAGGTGTCTTCATGCTGATGGGTTGTAGAAAAAATCCACAAACGTACAGAGGAGTTCTAGGATAGACCCACAACCCGACACTATGGGCCTCATTACGACCCTGGCGGTAAGGGGTTTACGCCAGCGTTAGCTGCGCCGACCCCTTACCGCCAATTCCGAGGTCCCTTAGCGCCATGGCGGTTTTTACACCTGCTTTTAGCAGGTGTAAAAAACCATGGCGCTAAGGGACCTTGGTGTTAATTACGCCACCGTAATTTACGGTGGCGTAATTAACGCCTTCCCCACTCCCATTATGCCCTATGGGGCAAAAATGGGAATGGGGAAGGGTAAATGGGGATTGGGGACTTACCGCCCCGCCAAGGTCGGAATGGGGCGGTAAGTCCGCCAACCACCATGGCGTAAACGTAGTTTACGCCATGGTGGTAAAGTCACGGCCCTGGCGGTAACTTACCGCCAGGGTCGTAATGAGGCCCTATATGTCTTCCTGGTGGGTTGCAGGGGTTCTTATGAATCTTAGGGAGTGCATACAAACATGGGGTTCTTCCACCTTGTGTGGTAAGGAACTCTGCCTATTTTTTGGATATCCAATCTCTTTGGAGAGCACACAACACTTCTTCACTAATTTCCTGAGCCATAGCTTCCGTCAGATCTTTCCGGAGAATGGAGTAGCTTTCCCAGTCATTTAACAAGGTCAATACCATGTCCTTTTATTGTGCAGATGACATTATTACTACTCTACCTACTTTGTCTGCTTGCTTAATCACTATACATCTGTTGTTCTGTAGTGATATCAAAGCTTGCTTCTCTGTTAATGAGAAATTATGTTGAAACCCATTTTCTGAGTTTGTAATTTAGCAGGATCCCTTAGGATGCATTTTCCGAACACAAGAAGTTCACTGGGAATTTGATTGTCCTTGGGTGTGTACACTGAAGGTTTACGTAAGCTAGTGTCTGATTCATCATCCTCGGTGTCCAAGATGTGTTCCTGGAAGAAGGTTCTTAGTCTTACCTTCCTGAGGAAAGTGCATACCTCCATTTCCAAGTTGTACCAATCCGTCAATGTTGTGGGAACAAAGGAAAGGCCCTTGGTAAGAATTGATTTTTCAGCCTCTAAAAGGTCAATGTTGGCTAGGTTTAATATGGGTGTATCTTTGGGAACTGATCTTAATATACCTGTCTGTGTCACCTCAGGCGGGCGCCTGGTCTGCCCCCTCGTTGCTGCACATCCCATTATGGGTGGCCCCGCTGGGGATTGCCAAAGCCGCTGCCCCTTAAAAAAGGAAGAATGGGGGAGGTAGATAAGTAAAATTTGTCTGAGAAAGACCTGCTTGGTATCTGGATTGGTTGTCAGAAGACGATCCGCTAGTGGATCCAGAAAAGGTGACACCCCTACGGCGATTCCTCTGTGTTCTTGAAGCCGTGGGGTCTGAAGTGCCTGCCTGGTCGAGTTTCAAAATATAGTTATCTAAAATGTAAGGATACACAATTTCAAGCTGGAAGTCTTTAATATCTTTTTGCTTTTTTTTTGGTTTTCTATGAAGTGTTGCGGATTTGAAGTCCTGAAACTGTTTCTCGAGTTCCGCAAGCTGGTTTTTTGCATCCATAATCGTGGTGTTTGTACTTTTTCAAGTGGACTCAAACCATATCTTCAAAACAGAGGTGTACGTTATCACAAATTGATTCTTGACCATATGGTGTATGTTCTGTAAGATCAATTTGTCTTTGTTCGGGTCTCTGCACATTTAAAACATACATAAAACAGCTTTGTCACATATTGATCTTGTTTCTCAACAACATCTATTGAATCAGGATAGGTGGAGAAAGGCTCAGCTACACAGACCGACGATCAGAACATGATGAATCCAAATATCAAAATTAACCAGGATCACACAGTTTCCAGCAAGGTAAAGGCATAGCACACTTAACCCCATAAGCCAACCAGGTAGGAAATCAGCAAACTAAACCAATATAAATGTTGCTCACAATTAGTTCTAACCTCTCCCAGAGTAAACAAATTCTCTGTTCACAGTTACCTACAACAAGAATAGTGCTGTTAATCTCTTCAGCACCCACTACTCCTCAAGTATCCCCACTGTCCCATTTATACACAGATGATGTACCTGTATTTCTATGAGCAATAGGTGAGGCATTCATCTGGCAAATTAGTCTGGTGCCCCAACTTTGCTCTGTTTAAAATGTGCTGCGATGGAACCACGTGATCGGTAAGACACTCTGGGTTGCAGGTGGCCATATTTGAATGGTCAAAGCATCTGATGTATCTTAAAGATACTTCAACTATTAGATAATCTACACATGGCAGCTGCTGTGGGTCGACAACATCTAATGATGACATTCCTACCGTCATATTAGTCATAACATCGGCATATACCTGTCAAGCTTGGTAACTTCCACAAGTAATTACCATATGTAATATGCGTTTCCTAAAATAAAGCTCTTTTAATCTAATTGCAAGAACAAACACAACTCGGGAGAAATTATCTGGATGGCAGCAAGAACCCACTGTAGCGACAGTCTTGGTGTATTTAATAAAGGATAAAACATCTCTATATTTGTAATTAGCACCTAGATGCGAGACCCGCGGTGCCCATCACTCATAATACTGATAATCAGATCTCATTACGCTATATCCATATTCAAGTGCATCGTTTAAATCAGTGATGAAAAACATATTACCGCCAACACTTATTTTTCATCACCCCTATCCACTTACTAGAGTATATCGGAGGTATCCTAATTCAATGGCAATCGTCTAGAGCCATTAACTCTATAAAGTATCAGTCAAGATAAGGTGATCCAACTTGATATTGTCCATCCGCCTATAATCCCCAGTCTCAGGATGAACATTCCTCAGCCTTAATCCCCATCCAATGATAACTTATATCGTACATCTTAATACCCGCGCTTAATACCCAGAAGTCTCGAAGTGAGGACCCAGGGATCGAACCAGTGGTGCTCCGGTCTTGTTTCCCAGGCGAGTACGTCACCCCTTAGATATCCTCCCGAGACAGGGGGCGAGGTGGGGACTCCTTCCTTAAGCAGACATACATGATGTGAGCAGTGACCACCTCATACCTTGTCCCCCACTCACCGAAACGGACGCATCCCCACCTTTCCACTCTTAATGGCATGAAAACATGCCCACTTCAAGGCATCTCTTCACATGTCTTAATTGGCAAAACTACTCCTTAGTCTTGGTTATAGCAGGCGTTTGTCCTGATCCAGAACGCCTTGCAGTAGGTAAGAAAACACCTGCACAGGGAGTCTTCAAACAGTGACAAAGGAACGATTTGTAAGGGACAGCTAAGGAGAAAGGACACTGAAATAGGCGGGCCTGCTGGGTGACATTGCTGAGGTATGTGTCTCTGTGAATCATTTTTTGAAAAGTGCAAATTGCACGTAAGGAGCTACCAACATTAGCACTTGCAGTTTTCAACTTTTTCACGACGGAGTGGAAAAAGAGTAAATTCAGGTAAATCGCATTTACACTTTCACTTGACTTTCCTTTTTGTAAAAAATGCAAAAGCCTCATATTACACTTTATAGGCAGCATTTACAATGATTGCCTATGGAACAGATCAGCGGGAGCTAAATGCAGACGGATTTCATAGGAATCCATTTGCTTTATGCTTACTTGAAAATCTCTTGCAGGCATACAGCAACGTTTGAAGGTGGAGGAGGAATGCACGGAGGAAATGCAATATCCTTTTTTTGGCCCCACTCCCATTCGCCGAAAATCCACAGGAGAGTAAAAATAAGGCATACACAGCGTCCTTCTTGCTTTTACTCCTACATGTTGCACTCCACCCCTTCAAACATTAGCCCTTTATCGAGATACATTGAAAAACAGGTCAGAGTGTGAGAACTAGGGGACGACCGACTTCAGAAGAGTTGTGGGCTGTAGAGGGGTTGGGAGGATTATTGGGGGAATTGTCTTGCTTTTGGGAAAAGTTTGAAAACTATATTATTTGCATAGCTGAGGTTACAATTTGGGTCTTTGCTTTGTCCCTGGGTTTCGTGTCATACTATGTTCTTTGTAGCGCCCTGATGCCTAAGGACTTTGGTGCTTAATAAACAAATAGAAATAGAAATGGAAATAGAATAGGAGGGAGAGCGACAACCACCCAACCTAGTAGAGATATGGAGTCATTTTAGAGGAGAGGGTAGCAATGAAAATATATCTGCTGCCATTGAATTCCTGTTTTAGGCATTGGGCCTCATTACGACCCTGGCGGTAAGTTACCGCCAGGGCCGTCACTTTACCGCCATGGCGTAAACTACGTTTACGCCATGGCGGTAAGGGGATTTACCGCCCCATTCCGACCTTGGCGGGGCGGTAAATCCCCAATCCCCATTTACCCTTCCCCATTCCCATTTTTGCCCCATAGGGCATAATGGGAGTGGGGAAGGCGTTAATTACGCCACCGTAAATTACGGTGGCGTAATTAACTCCATGGTCCCTTAGCGCCATGGATTTTAACACCTGCTAAAAGCAGGTGTTAAAAGCGCCATGGCGCTAAGGGACCTCGGAATTGGCGGTAAGGGGTCGGCGCAGCTAACGCTGGCGTTAACCCCTTACCGCCAAGGTCGTAATGATTGACTTTAATATATTTGAGTGTCACGCTTCAGTGTCTCTCCTCTCTGCAACTGCTTTGTATGTTTGTTAACATTTGTTTTGTGTCAGCTGCAGCTATGAATAGTTGTGTAACTAATGTATCATTTTCACCACTTCAGGGTTGCTACACGTGCCTGCTTCTCTGTAAGAGTTGTTCCGACTCGGCGTTGGCTTTCTAACCCATGCCTCAACTCTCTGGGCCTCATTACGACCCTGGCGCTAAGTGAAAAACGATGGCGGTAACTGGTTACCGCCATCGTTTTCCGCCAGGTCCGATCATGACTCGTGACCGCAAACTACGATGCCAATAGCGGCATCGTAGTTAACGCTGCCGCTAACTGCGCTAAGGGTGCGCGCCCGCGCCCGCCCACACCGTACTTAGCGCCATGGCGGAAAGGTACGCGAATGCCGACCCAAGCGGACATGCACCTAGCGCCATCACCGAGGCCGCTAAGTACCTTACCGCCATGGTGCAAATAACGCCATCGCGAACCAACCGTAAAGGGCCATGTCAAGTGAATGCAGCTGCCACAGGTGCACAGAAACAGCACAGGTGAAGGCAATACAGACTCAGGGGATTACAAAAAGAGCACACCCCACCCCTAACCACACCCAGTCACACTCCACAATGATGCCAATACGACTAGCAATGTTGGGGCTGGAGGACCTGGTAGCAATGGAAGTGCTACTACAACAGCAACAACAACAACAGGCAGCACAGAGGAGACGCAGGAGGAGAAGGAGGGCAAGGCAGGCCCAGCAAGCCCCACCAGCACAGCCAGTGCCACCACGCAGGCAGCCCCCAATCCCACGCATCAGAGCCAATCCAAACAACCTCACGGCAGAGCAGATCCACACCCTGTACCGTTTGGACCGGGACACCATCACCGCCATCGTAGACATGACGCACGACGACATCGTAAGCATGATAGCAAGTCCAACTGCCATCCCCCCCCTACTGAAGGTAGTGGCTGTACTCCACTTCCTGGCCACTGGCACCTACCAACACACAGTGGGCCACCTGCATGGCATTTCACAGCCATTATTCTCACGAACACTCATCCAAGTGCTTGATGCCCTCCTCAAGCACACAGACGACCACATCACATTACCACGGACTGGCCAGGAGATAGCAAACACCAAAGTGGGTTTCCATGCACTAGCCGGCATACCTGGGTGCATTGGTGCCATCGACTGCACCCATGTTGAATTGGTGGTTCCACGTGCCATGGAGGTACCATACCGCAACCGGAAACAGTTCCACTCAATCAACGTGCAAATGGTCTGTGACTCTAACAAGATCATCACACATTGTTGTGCCCGATTCCCCGGATCTACCCATGATTCTATGGTCCTGAGGAACTCCACAATACCACGATACATGGAGCGACATGCAGGCCCAAGATCCTGGCTACTCGGTGAGTGCAATGTCATGGAAGTGGGCATGGGAATGACGTACCAATGCATACTCCACCTGGCAGAAAGGGGGGGGGGATGATGCATACTCCACCTGGCAGAAAGGGGGGGGGATGATGCATACTCCACCTGGCAGAAAGGGGGGGGGAAAGGGGGGGGATGATGCATACTCCACCTGGCAGAAAGGGGGGGGGGGATGATGCATACTCCACCTGGCAGAAAGGGGGGGGGGATGATGCATACTCCACCTGGCAGAAAGAGGGGGGGATGATGCATACTCCACCTGGCAGAAAGGGGGGGGATGATGCATACTCCACCTGGCAGAAAGGGGGGGGGAAAGGGGGGGGGGATGATGCATACTCCACCTGGCAGAAAGGGGGGGGGATGATGCATACTCCACCTGGCAGAAAGGGGGGGGGATGATGCATACTCCACCTGGCAGAAAGGGGGGGGATGATGCATACTCCACCTGGCAGAAAGGGGGGGGGATGATGCATACTCCACCTGGCAGAAAGGGGGGGAAAGGGGGGGGGGAAGATGCATACTCCACCTGGCTGTCAGTAACACAGAGAATGGAGACAGAGGAAGGGCACCACAATGCACACAACCCCTCTGCATACATAGGGTGATGGCAGTCAAAACAGGCCAAGGCAGCAATGAGCATATACTGGTTGCATTGTGTGAATCAATTAGTGCATGTAGAAGTGAGCCAAGGTAACAGTTCGATGGCAGCCATGGTGGAACATCATGTTCCTGATCAGACAACATGACTGACACATTCATTTCTCGCCTACATACAGGTGATGCAGCCTATCCACTGAAGAGGTGGCTCCTCACACCAGTCCGGAACCCGCAGACCCAGCACGAGGAGGACTTCAACCGTGCACATACACGTACTCGTGTGGTCATAGAGCAGACATTCGGCCTCCTAAAGGCACGGTTCCGATGCCTCAGCAGGTCTGGTGGGGCACTACTGTATGGCCATGAGAAGGTGGCAAAGATCGTAATGGCATGTGTCATGTTGCACAATATGTGCGTCAGACGGAATGTGCCCCTGCCCCCTGACGCAGAACTGCAACCACCTGACGATGAGGATGAGGAGGGTGCAGATGGGGCACCACCACATGGAGGAGGCGATGCACAGGAGGGGCGTGCCATGCGCCAAAGTATCATCGACCACTGCTTCTAGCACACACGGCTGGTGTTCATCACATGGATACTGCACTTGGGGCACTCTGGGACATGCACACTGTGGACTGTACACCAATAAAGCACACATACGCAATGAAAATGTCCGGACAATTTTTTTTTTGAAAGAAAAATGTGTATTGAAACTATAAACTGTTGTGTCACTCCCCCTCCCACCTCCCCCCTGCACACCCCAACACACCCCCTCCCACCTCCCCCCTGCACACCCCAACACACCCCTCCCACCTCCCCCCTGAATACCCCAACACACCCACTCCCCCCTCCCCCTCCCCCTGAATACCCCAACACCCCTGTGATGAAGTGGCTGATGTATCATTGCACCGGGCAGGCACTATTGGCAGCCCCTCTCCCAGACCCCGGGGCACCCCTGCCTGTGCTCCGCAGGGTCCTGCCTGATCGGCGGACGGGGCTGCTCGGGGTGGAACTGGCAGCGGAGGATGTGCTTGGCTGCTCAGTTGGATGCATGTCCCGAATTGAGTGTGCAAGCTCAGACAGCACGCGCCGCATGGCAGCAAGTTCGGCACAAATGTCCTTTGTGGAGGACTGCATGTCAGCCCTCAGGGTCTCGGAGGTTTGCACCATCGCTGCCCTCAGGGTCTCGGTGCTTTGCACCATCGCTGCCCTCAGGGTCTCGGTGCAGTGTTCCATTGATGCCCTTGCACCCCCACATTCCGTGACATGCTCATTAAGGAGCGAGGAGAGTTGCTGCTGGCGAGTTATGATCTCCTCCAGGCCCTGTTGTTCCCTCTGTGCCATGCCTATTGCCTGTGGTGTGTCCATGGGGCTGCTCCCCTCCTGCAGACTTACAACAGGGCTTGGGGGGGATGGCCAATCGTCATCATCGAATTGCACCTGTGTGGCATCCTCATGTGGGCTGCCTTGGGACAGGGTGGGGGATTGGAGGTGGGCAGTGGGGGGTCCCACATCAGTATCCTCTGCATCCCCTGCATCACTGTCTGAGCAAGCTGGTATGGCAGCAGTTTCCCCCATAGTGCTGCTTCCTGCTGAACCTGTCCCCTCTGTGGGAACCATTTGGGGGACGTTTACTGCTTCTGCTGCAGCTACCTTGCTACCTGCTGGGGTGTCGGTCAGTGGCCTGTCCTGTTGTCTGGCACCGGCTTTTGGCTGCTGTGGTGTTTTCTTAGCTGCAGCAGAGGTGGAGGGTTGTAGTGTTGGCCCTGTGGTCCTGGCCCTCTTGACAGGTGTGGTGTCAGGTGTGTCCTCTTCATCGGGTTCTGAGTTTGAGCCTGTGGTGGAGCAAAGGAGGTGGAGTGTTATTGATGGGTCTGCGTACATTGCGCGTGCATCGTGATGGATGACATCATTTGGGTTACTAGATGCGGCACATTTGAGGCAGGGGCATACAGGTTGTCTCACTTTTGCGTGGAAGTAGCATGGAGGTATGTGGGTGCCTGCAGTTAGGGTGTGCATACTGCATGCGTACTGGGTGGAGGTCAGATGTGGCTCTAGGCAGTGCCCTGCTGATGTGTTGCATTTACACTATAGGGTAACATTGGGCTTCACATGAATGGACTTCAGTGACTCTAGCATGGCTTCATTTGAGGCACCTACCTGCATCGCCTGATGCCGGTGCTCCTCGCTCCACCCTCCTACCCCTTCAATGGACTCCATCCCGATTGTTGAGGCGCATATTTCTTCCCAGGGCTGTAGTTTGATTGGGACTCGGATCCTCCCCGGTCGCCATGCCCATGTTGCGGTTCGCCGAGAGGATACTCCTGACGCGGAGCCGGAGATCGTCCCAGCGCTTCCGGCACTGCCTTGCGTTGCGGGGGACGGTCCCTACCGCACTAACCGCTGGGCAACTAAGGCCCATATGGCCTTCTTCTTCACAATAGCCGGCCGGGTCATCTGTGTGGAAAAGACCACAGCGGAATTCTCCTGTAGGGTCTCAGCAAGTATATTGAGCTCCTCCCTTGTGAACCGGTCTTGCCGCTGCCGGTCACAGGCTTTTCGGACAGATTTGGGCATTTCCGAGCAGGGAAATGGGTAGGTATTGGTTTTTGCAGGGTCTCAGGGTCAGATGTCCAGTGGTTGCGGAGGATGCCGATGGATTGTGTTTTTCAAGATGGCCGCCGTGCTCTTTCCCGTTCCGGCGCGATGGCGCTACTTCCGGTTCCGCTTATTTACGGTGACCGTAAAGTACGCTGACCGCTAATTACGGTCACCGCTAAGTACGGTGACCGCTAAGATGGATGGCGGTAGTGTACCTAGCGCGGCGGACGACGCCGGTGAGTGCCGTTTTGGGGTCATTTCCGCCATCGCGTACTTTACATTACCGCCATGGCGTAAAGCTCGTGCCCGATGGGTCGGAATGAGCCGCACTTTACGCCATCGGGCCATGCCGTAAACGCTATTTACGCCATGGCGGTAATGTCCGATACTTACCGCCAAGGTCGTAATGAGGCCCTCTGTGTTACTGCAAACCAACATCAGAGGTGCCATAAGGAGGATGTATTCTAATACAGGAAAGCTGCATCCCGCCAGCGTTTACAGGAGATCTGCTGGACTCGCAAATCGCCTTTAACACCTCTGTTTTGACTAACACGTTTATAATGGGAAGCTCATAAGTAGTGATGAATTGATTACTGCAAATTGATAGAAACAAATTGACCTACTGTAGAATAATTGACTGCATTTGTTTTGTTTGATTTTTCTTTTAAAAAATACAGGGGGGGGGGACCCCAACGCCTCCCTGTCTTCCCCTTACCTAGACCTATTCCCTCATCCCAGCCCAAATCTATATTTAATCAAAATTAACCAAAATGCCGAAAGATTTTGACCCAAAAATCCAGTCAATTCTGAGTCGGTCAATTTGGTATTCAATCAATGTGGGTAATATTGCAGGGAATGGCAGCAGACACAGTAGTGAGCTGTGCATGAAGAATGTGGAATGATCATTGCCTGTGATGAGCATGCCCAATGCCTAATATGTGCTAGTGTACGGACAATTAACCCTTTGATTGCTTCATCTTTTCTCAAAGCCTGCACAGTTTGTTAGCTATGAAATCAGTGCCTTCTTTAAAGCAAATATCTAACTGGTTGAACCCAATTTATGAACTGTCTAAGTTCAATGACGTGTGCTTGTTGAGACACAAAAATAGTTTTACTTTTTTGTGAACCTTCATTTTCTTAGGATAATACTTTATAACAAGCTGCATGCCAATTTCAAAGAATGACTACAACCCAGTGTACTTATCACACCGTTTCCTTTCGTGTGTGTCTTAAAGATACAGTAGCAAAACCCAATAGCTATTTTAGACTTAAATGGAATTTCTTTCTGTTAATTGTCGAATAAAAACCTGTGAAAATAAAGCTACAAATATACTCCTTTCACGTTTCGCATTTCTACAAGTATATCTTGTAAATTGACAGGTCAATTTATCGGGTGCTTGATGTACTTTGTAAGTCAACGCTATAGCATAATATATCACACTGTCCGGGAACTATACAATTGTGCTTCTCTTTACCACTCATTCTTAATGTTGGTGGTTGGGCCTGTAGCCTCTTCTGTGCCGCCTAATATAGATTAAGGATAAATGTGCGGCAGGTGGTTACTAGCCTCTGCCAGACACCACCCAGGGCTAAACAATATTTAGCAACCCCCATATCCACACCCTTATCTATATGCAACAATTGGTAGAAAAATGATAAACAATGTATTTAGTTTCTTTACCTTACTATGTTGAATGAATTTTTTACAAATAAACTGGAAAATGCAACTCAAGTCAGACTCATTTATTAAAACAGTAATATCTCTACAAACTTGTTAAAATAGTATGCATCAGTAAAAGGCAATGGGCCTCATTACGACCCAGGCGGTAAGTTACCGCCTGGGTCGTACCTTTACCACCATGGCGTAAACTACGTTCCGTACATTCCGAGGTGAGTGGGGCGGTAAGTCCCCATTTACCCTTCCCCATTCCCATTTTTGCCCCATAGGGCATAATGGGAGTGGGGAAGGCGTTAATTACGCCACCGTAAATTACGGTGGCGTAATTAACATCATGGTCCCTTAGCGCCATGGTTTTTAACACCTGCTAAAAGCTGGTGTTAAAACCTCCATGGCGCTAAGGGACCTCGTAATCAGGCGGTAAGGGTCGGCGCTGTTTACGCCGCCGTAAACCCCTTACCGCCTGGGTCGTAATGAGGCCCAATGTATTTTATAGAATGCATTTTGAAGGTGCATGCAAAGAAAACACATGGGAACAGAAACACGTTTTAGTGTTGTAGTGCGTTTAAGGATATGACCATATAAGTGCTCAAAATTACATCAACAAATTGGGAATGTTATGTATTGCACAATAATCTGATGTGATGGTGCATAAAAAGGGTGCATATTTATTTTTGGTCCTTTGGATAGGTTACCTGATTGAGAAATAAAGCGTATCTCAGCAGCTCGATTCAGGGGACCCATGGCGAAGAATAATCAAGACCAGGAACAACCATGCAACCTGCAGTGTGCCTCCTGGGACCATAAGCCCATGTTCTCCCTGGAGCAGACTGTGCTGATACCTGAGATCAAGGCAAAGAACAAAGAAAGCAAAGTCTGCGCACAGAGCCGATGACAAAATCTTTCAGGCCTTTTTGAAGGACAAAGGAGGACAAAGCAAGGACAAAGTAGGACAAAGGAGGACACAGTAATTGCAGACACACTGCTGGGTGTGGCCCCACTGAATTCCTGCTTCACTCGGTACAGTCTTTGAAAGAAGATATAAAAGAAACCTTCCCATCTGAAAAGGAGGTGCTGTTGAGGGAAATGTCACTTGGAATAGGGGAAAATAGGAGAAATATAGCGAGCCTAGGTGACAGAATGGACCAAAATGAGCGAGCCGTCAAGCACCTGAAAACTGAGGTCCTCCAGATGTTCGAAGATTTGTCGAGACTCAGAGAAACTACTGAAGCACTATAGCTGAAGCGCGAAGATCTGGAAAATAGAACCAGGAGAGAAAACCTACGCATCAGATTTATGAAGTTAGGGACAGAGGGGGACAATATTGAGTCTTGCATTAAACAACTCTTACAGGAAATACTCTGATTGGCCCACAGGAGGACATCAGATTTGACAGGGTACACCGAGTAGGCCATGCAAGAAAGAGCAATTACCAGCCCCCACGCACATCGTAACAAAGCTGCATGACTTTAAAATGAAGAAGGCGATCCTGGGGCCAGCGCTGAAAAAGAAACACATCACATTTCAGGACAGCAGGACACAGATCTACCAGGATGTCACACAGGGCACCTTGTCATAAAAAAAGGGAGACAAATGAAACCAGTTACAGAAGAGCTTCTGAAAAGAAGTGTCAGGTACAAAAACTTTTTGGCCTACAGTTTTTTATGGAATTCTTAATCAACTGTTATGCCATCACAGCAGGCAATACAACATTTTCTCTGGCAGGATTTTCTTTATCCTTTTGGGATTACTGTGGGGTGGGTATTTTTTATGTTGTATATCATACTTTCATACCTTCCCTCTAATCCCCTGGGAACTCTGGCCCATGCAGACATGGCAAGGGTGGAAAAGAGACCACAAAAGTGATGGGTGTAAGGTTTCGAATGAATCTAAACCACTGGCAATTGCTCTGGGCAACCTTCCACACCACCGTTTTTTAGCCCGTCTACGCCATTGCAAAAGGGGACCAGCCATGTACAAATCAGTCAGCAGCTGCCGCCACCGAAGGTAGCAGCCCAGCCCGAACTGGTAGGCCAGGTCTCCTCTGCACAGAAAACCAAGCAACCCCAGACATGTTTCGGCCTTGTTGGACCTCCTCAGTGAGGTGCAGCTTGGTTCCCTGTGGCGCAGCGAGCAAGGGACCCACGTCTGGGCATACCCTCTCTCACAAGGAGAAACAAACTGACCACAAAAGTGATGGGTGGAAGGTTCCGAATTAATCTAAACCACTGGCAATTGCTCTGGGCAACCTTCCACACCACCGTTTTTTAGCCCGTCTGCGCCATTGCAAAAGGGGATCAGCCATGTGCAAATCAGTCAGCAGCTGCCGCCACCGAAGGTAGCAGCCCAGCCCGAACTGGTAGGCCAGGTCCCCTCTGCACAGAAAACCAAGCAACCCCAGACATGTTTCGGCCTTGTTGGACCTCCTCAGTGAGGTGCAGCTTGGTTCCCTGTGGCGCAGCGAGCAAGGGACCCACGTCTGGGCATACTCTCTCTCACAAGGAGAAACAAACTGACCACAAAAGTGATGGGTGGAAGGTTTCAAATGAATCTAAACCACTGGTAATTGCTCTGGGCAACCTTCCACACCACCGTTTTTTAGCCCGTCTGCGCCATTGCAAAAGGGGACCAGCCATGTGCAAATCAGTCAGCAGCTGCCGCCACCGAAGGTAGCAGCCCAGCCCGAACTGGTAGGCCAGGTCCCCTCTGCACAGAAAACCAAGCAACCCCAGACATGTTTCGGCCTTGTTGGACCTCCTCAGTGAGGTGCAGCTTGGTTCCCTGTGGCGCAGCGAGCAAGGGCCCACGTCTGGGCATACCCTCTCTCACAAGGAGAAACAAACTGACCACAAAAGTGATGGGTGGAAGGTTTCGAATGAATCTAAACCACTGGCAATTGCTCTGGGCAATCTTCCACACCACCGTTTTTTAGCTCGTCTGCGCCATTGCAAAAGGGGACCAGCCATGTGCAAATAAGTCAGCTGCTGCCACCACCGAAGGTAGCAGCCCAGCCCGAACTGGTAGGCCAGGTGCCCTCTGCACAGAAAACCAAGCAACCCCAGACATGTTTCGGCCTTGTTGGACCTCCTCAGTGAGGTGCAGCTTGGTTCCCTGTGGCGCAGCGAGCAAGGGACCCACATCTGGGCATACCCTCTCTCACAAGGAGAAACAAACTGACCACAAAAGTGATGGGTGGAAGGTTTGAATGAATCTAAACCACTGGCAATTTCTCTGGGCAACCTTCCACACCACCGTTTTTTAGCCCGTCTGCACCATTGCAAAAGGGGACCAGCCATGTGCAGATCAGTCAGCAGCTGCCGCCACCGAAGGTAGCAGCCCAGCCCGAACTGGTAGGCCAGGTCCCCTCTGCACAGAAAACCAAGCAACCCCAGACATGTTTCGGCCTTGTTGGACCTCCTCAGTGAGGTGCAGCTTGTTTCCCTGTGGCGCAGCGAGCAAGGGACCCACGTCTGGGCATACCCTCTCTCACAAGGAGAAACAAACTGACCACAAAAGTGATGGGTGGAAGGTGGAAAAGAGAAGCAGGAGGAGTACAAAACATACAACTTCAAATGGGCAGCTTTCCACTACAGGGGGCATTCTATCTCGCGGTTCCGAGTCACGTTATGGAAAACCTTTCAAAGGCAAAATCCACAAGATCTACAGCCCCCCGTGCGGGTGCGCTCCTGCTGGGGATGACGTTTGTCCAGCTTGAACGAAGTAACTATGAAATCGCACAGCGGGGCAGTGGTAAGAATCGGAGAGACACCTCCTCCGGAGGGCCATAGGTCCCAAGAAAGTGAATGCAGTCAACGGGTGAGAACAGGCCGTCATTTAGCGGCAGGACACTGCCAATGCAAGTACTGTCAAACTTGAGAGGCTTGGCCCTTGGATGGACACTCCGAATTATGACACTATAAAGCCGACTTGTTGAGAACTGGTACTGCAGAGGGTTGGCAGAAATAGGATCTTGAGGGGTGACGGAGAGCCCACATGAGGACAACATTGTGGGTTCCTTTATAGTAAGGCACTGACAAGACATGCCGTCTTGAATAGATATGCAATTATCGGGGACAGGTGGGCCGGAGTTTCCCCATGGGATCATCGAGGTGGAAACCTGGGGAAGGTTGATGTTTATTCGTTTTCTTCTAGTTATGTATTCGTAACACACTCTCTGGAAACATAGGGATAACACAGCAATGGGAAATATAGGCATCACTCAGACATGCTCAGGCTACGTGCGGCACAGCGTCCACTCCACATCTCACTTTACCAAATAGCAATGACTCAGGCCTAACTGCCCAGCGACAAACCATGGTTGAGAGATTTGGGTCTCTGAATGTGAGGGGCCTTAATGCACCCAATAAGAGGGTACACTGTTTCAGGAATGAAAGAGACTGCATTGAAGATGGATGTCCAAGTATGGCCCTCATGACCCCCACACGACTCTCAGCCCGAAGACTGAGACACGACAGATGCACCTTGCTCTTAGGTCCATCACTGCCATTGTTGATGTATCACAGATGTGAGAAACAAAACTCTCTAAAACAGCCATTCAGACCATACCCTGCCCATGATCTGAAGGAGATGAAGATGCCATCAATCGAACAAGTCAACTGAGTGCAAATCAAGAAATCAATGACGTCACCACCGACATCAGGATGCAGCCGCACTTAGACATGAAATACATAACTACCCATTCATGAAGTTACACGAACATGCATTAGTTTATTGCATACAGGCATGAAACACATGCTTTTGACTCATGAAAGTAGATTGTAGACACACATACATATGTCTATGACTCATGAAAGTAGATTGTAGACACACATACATATATCTATGTATAGTCATACTCTTCGCCAAAGCTGAACCGCAAGACGCCAAAGTATACAGGGCTGCGCACCGACCCGTGGAAACCAACGCCTTAAACCACGAGTGCCCAAAAAGAGAAGAGGTTGACAGGAGCCATCTTTGGAGGAAGTCCCTGCACGCTTCCCATGGGATGCCTCACAGACCGGACGACAAAGTGGCAGGTTGTTGGAGAGTCGGTGGCAAAGGTGGGGTGGAAATGTTCTGCTTGATGTTTTGTGTTGAGGTTTTTGTTCTGTGTAAGTATTATCCATTCCTAGGCAGTCAGTTTGGACGATCAGCTTAGCTTTCAGATGAAAAAACTTTGAAGAAAATAAAAACAATAAATCATTGTTTCCCAGTCAGTTAGGCCATGTAGCTTGGTTCATGGATTATTATGTGTGGTTTACCTGTGTCTAGTTGTTAGCGGGAGAAGCTAGCTTCTATCACGGAAGGTGGGTTCCTAATTTATCTCTCTGAGATGTATTCCTACATGGCAACGCTATAGAAGAGGGACCACATGACTTAATGGTTTACCCTGTTAGTGAGGCAGGAAGATGGCCGTCTATGTGTTTTGTCATGTTTGTTATTCTGTTTGGGTAGTAAATATGCAGAAATATATATTGAAGGGTCGGCCATCGAGAATCATTTCTCTAAGGTATTGATGACGTCAGCAGCAAGGTCGTTTAATAGGACTTGAGGTACACTGGAAGTGGTGCATTTCAGTGGTTAGACTGTCAATTGAGTTCGAGAACTGGTGTTGGACCACTGGGGTGGAGCTTGAGAAGGGAACAAGTGGAGTTGTGATTTAAGCCTTCAGGCTGAAGGGTCGCAGTCGGTTGGTGCGCGTAGCACGCCCACAGTGATGGTGGTGAGCTAGACAGGCTAAGGAAAAGATTTAATTGCACTGTTATGATTTGGATACATGGTATTTGAGAGACAGTATTGAGACTGTGAATTGAAAACTGCAGGGTAAAATTGGATGTGTTGATTTGAGGTCAAGTAAGAAGTGTTACATAAGGTGATAAAATTAAGGCTATACCTCTCCAACACTTTTATGCAAGTCTCACCCGTGGTAGCAAGACAAAATATGCATATGCAAGTATAGCGTGGAATTGACTTGCAGTACTGAGGGCAAGTAGGCAAAGCCATGGCCAAAAGACAAGAGCTTTTTGAAATGTGTGCAGCAACAATTGACCACTTATTTACATGCAGCCTCTAAGGGGATCACATTAAGCAAGTGACTGGCCATATTAGAATCATGGAAAATGTATCAGACAAGGAAGAGGACTTGATCCAGTGGCATTGGATGCTGGGTCAATGGGATATGGAAGGTGAGCGACCCTCGGCTCCTGGTCCTCCTCCTCAAACCGCGGATGTAGTTGCAGCAACAGAAAGTATCTGATTTGACCTTGTAAAAGAGTAAAAAGCAGTGGTGGGATACACCAATCCTACTTTCCACCTCTGGCGTATAGTGGCGGAGATGCACTTAGTGGCGCAAAGCAAGTGAGTAAAGTAACGCAAGATATCAGCAGCGAATGTAAGGAATGCATTGAGCTGAAAGCGAAGCTAAAGGAGAATGACTTGGGGAAGACAGGGCTTAGAGAGGGCCAAGAATTTATAGTCCCGAATGAATGGGTAGGGAGATAGATATTGCTCAAACTGGATGGGAATGCAGTGAGACAGGGCATGTGGGGAAGGAACTACCGAGTAGTAAATATGCAGATGAGGAAGCTAAAGAATGGGCGGAGCTAATGGAGGAAGTACATCACAGGGAAAAGGAAGAGAAGGAGGAAAGCAAAAGGTTGCAAAAAGAGGGAGCCAGCAGAAGCACAAGAAAGAGAAGAAAAGAAGAAAAGAAAATAGAGAGAGCAAGAGGACATAGCAAGGAGGAAAGTGGAAGAAGAGTGGGAAAAGAAATTGAAAATAAAGAAAGAGAAAAGGAGGTCAGATGTTGCGTGGCTTGTTAAGGAATGCTGATGCAGGAAAGAAGAGGAGCAGAGATGTGAGTGGGACAGAGACAAGAGCAGAGAGAGAGAGGCTCTTCAAGGTGGTGGAGATTTAGACAGACTCAGCACATTTAGATGATGAGGATGGAGAAGGGATATGAAGAAGGTTGGGGGACTTCTACAGGAGTAGGAGAAACAGCACGGCTGCCCTTTGGGCATATAAGAGTGCTGCTGGGCCATCAATGAGGGAGGAATGCAGGATTACAGATCAAGCAAAGGGGAAAGCAGCTGGAAGACCTAATGTTAAGGAGGCTTAGCTTAGAGGACAAGAGAGACGGGGACAGTGACAGTACTATCGGGACCATGAGGTCAGACGAGGATCCACAGGGCAGTGAGGATGACGAAGAGGTAACACCCTCTCGCTGCTCCAGGGAAGCAAGCTCTGATAGAGACACAGTATGGGGCAAAGAAGACATGGTCAGAGGAGAGAAGGACATCGAAGGGTGACTGACATATCAGAAGGGTGGATGGCGCAGCATGGACGATATTACTCCCTATGCACAGAGACGGAAATGGACAGAGATGGCAAGGGCGTTAAACTTCACTAAAGACATGGGGAGATAGGGCAAGGGACAAGCCTGACACAGTTTCCATTATTGGAGAAGGGTGGTGGGTGGCCTCAGTATAATCTGTGGCAACAAATGGACAAGGTCAATTTAAAGTGCAAGCTACCTTCTTTGACTGCTGGGCTAGGAAATTGATTAATGTGTCCAAAAGACTGACAGCAGGGACGACATTGGCGTTGGTGACATGAAGTGTTGCCTTTCTGCCATTCTTGAGGAGGTAGCAGACGATGTATGGAAAAGGGCAGGATATCCCAGAGTGACTGCACATAACATGGCACACGATGGCGTGCCAGTCCATAACTGCTGAGTGGTCTTTTGGCAATCACTAAGGGTGCAATACCCAGACACCTGGGATACAAGCACAATATTGGCACATAAAATGCGTGAGTATGAAGACCCACTTCAATATATTCAAGAGATTCAAGAGCGATGGTGTCTCGAGACTAGAGAGTCGTGGGACAAAACAGTTTGGTTATTTAACCACATATTATGTCAAGGGTTGGCTGAGAAGGTGCAGATGTAGCTTAAGAAGCTAGTGGGGATGGAGGCTGAGCTGTGGTCAGAAATTCAGCTAACCATAGTGCACTATTGTAGAATAATGCAGGAGAATGCAAGAAAGAAGCATGAGGAAAGAAAACAGGATGTAGCAAAGTTTGTGCAGAATAAAATATCCACATACGCAATGGAAAGGGCAATGATAACAAGTGGGGAGGGAGTAGTTACTCAGTATATGCAGAAGAAACCACAAATAGCAGTGGGAGGCTTTGCAGGATGAAGGAATATGAATCAGTGGTCATGGGGCCAAGGGGGGGCACCTCGGTAGAGAGGGTTTGGGTATCAAATGCAATGGGGTGCAGGGGGGTTCCATTGGGGACAGCAAAGACCCATGGCGGAGTCCCATACAATGTTTGGTGTCTGGGAAAATGGGCCACATATCTCAAGTGTGTAGTAACAGGGGTGGTATGCACCAGAATGGAGGAGTGCAAAACCAACCCACATATCAGACAGAGCAGACCGACTATTATGCCGGGATCACACGCAAACGCATACATACGCGCCGTGACAGATGCACACACAGGACATACAAATGCAGCAATATCAGCCCATGACACATGAACTTCCAAGGGCCAGAGCACAATGCCTAATGCATTTGTTTCTCTGCACTACAAGAGGATGATTCCAAGGGAGAGAAGCCACACTAAGATGGATGTTCAAAAAGACGTTCATGTATGAAGATATTTGCATCAAGACTCAAGAAATGATGAATCAAGACCATAGAACATGTCACTGAAGGTCTGCAAAAGGGAGAAACAAAGGCAGTGATGCAAAAGGAGTTACAGTGCCCCAAGATAGGACCAAGGAAGATAGGAGGAATGCCAGGATGCTGGAAAGGCATGCAGAGACTAGTGTATGGACAAGTCTACACAACAGATGGGTGGAAGGGAGGAATGGAGGAATGGTTGGGAGCAAAGCACATGCACTCCTAACAGATCCAGTGGAAGTAGTGCAAAGGGAAAATGACAATTGGCCATAGGAATGGGAATCAAGTGCAAAACTGCTCACATGGTTAGAAAATGAAGCAGTGCCCATGGCCATCATCCCACTTGAAGGCACTTCTTTATGTTTCCAGAATGATGGTCCAGTAAAAGTTGGAGAGAATAAGGGTGTAAGCAGATCTCAGCAGTACCAGACATGAAGGTCAGTACCACAGTGCGTGTGGACCTCTACTGGGCCTACAGGTCGAGGGCATACCTGCCTTTGCCACCCAAGTGGGGAGGGACATGTTGGTCTTCAGGTTTGCCACTCTGCCAAATTCCCCTATGAGTGCCGTTAACCTCCGGACGGAAGTGTCCATGTCTGTTAGCACGACCAGGAGGTTGTCGGCAAAGGTCATTGCCTTATGTTCTTCCCACCGAACGTAATCCCTTTTATTCCCACTCCTGTCTAATTCTAGCTAGGAAGGGTTTGAGAATGTTTGCGTACAGGAATGGTGACATGGGCAGTGTAAGGATATTTGGCGTGTTACAACACAGAGTACAGCACTACTGATTAGTACCCCTAAGCTTCTTGAATTTCTTCATGGGGTGCCCCTGGGCTCCCACCGCTCCTGAGCCTCTAAGTACGCACTTGCCCCCCTGGAGGTTCCTTCTTGGTTAATCTTGCATGGCAGGTGCAAGGATGGGCGGTGGAGTGAAGCAGCGCTCTCCTGCAGTCAAATGCTGGGGGTTGGGAGCATGTGCTGCCCCACCTCCCCCGGGTTCCTTCTCTGCCTGTTAGCGGGGGGGCTGCTGCAGGAGACTTGGTGCTGTCACCCTTCTATTACTGCAGTTTTCCTCTGATGTTGCTGAATGGTATGGGCTTGGGCCTTTGCCTAGGTCCGGGTATGCTGCGGGTCTCCTGCTGTAGGGGGTCCCCTTCCAAGTGTAGGTTGTGGTGCACTGGGGAAGATGCTTTCATAAACCTCTATGTCTGTTGTTTGGGAGGGGAGCGTCTTGCGTGTCCCTGCTTCATGGCTGCCAACTCCCTTAATTATGCCTGCTTACCCTCTGCCAGCTGGGCCGCATCACAGCTCATGGGGGCCCTGTGCCGCGTGGCTTGTGGAGGACCTGTGCCGCATGGAGCCGGGCTTGCTGTATGGGGCAGAGGCAGGCACAGGATTTCAGGGGAATACTAACCGCTCCCTCGCATTTGTAGCTGGGTTTCCGTGCCGCGCCGGCATGCTGGTCCGGCAGATTTGTCTCCCCCAGGTCGGCCGCTGGGGATCCGCGGTGGTCCGGTCACACTCCCAGTCTCGCCTATGTTGCTGTGACTGAATGGGCACCCTGCGTCTTCTGCACCACCCACGTGGGTTCTCTCTGATGTCCTCCGGCTCGACTGCCAGTCCCCACACAGGCATCGCTGCTGGCGGCCTCAGGTCCGCTCACTCTGCCCCCAAACGCTCCAGTTGGAGTTTTCTTGGGGACCACTCGGTTCATGGGTCGTCCCCTTTGCTTTTGCTGCCCTGGGGTCTTGTTTTTAGCGCTGTTTACTGCTCCTTTTTGGGTGGCCGGGGAGGAGCGTGCTCCTCATGGTGGAGTGGTCACGGGGGCCATCTTGGAATCTTCTTATGAAGCTTTTTGAAGCCTTCGTCTGCCCTTTCTTGAGTAATCTTTCTTCTTCCTTACTTCTCAATCAATTTTTCATCCAGGACATGGCACAGAAGGGGTGCTGGTCTCCAACGTTGACGATGTGGGTTGGTTGCACAACTTGGGCAGCGTCGGTGCTTATTACTTGACTTATCTGCCGCCTTTGATACTGTTGTGCAAGGTCATCCAGGCCCTCCTTTCTGGTGCTGTTCTTTCCTGGTTTTCTTTGTTTCTAACCGAACGGTTGATTTCCATCCCCCCTTTTCACTCTGTGCCGTCTGCCTTGAAATGTGGAGTCCCTCAGGTTTCCTCCATCTTCCAGGTTTTGTTTAACATGTACATGAAACCTCTTACCAAGCTTATCTGCTCTCACGGCTTCCAATGTTATTCTTAACAGATGACATAGATCCTGGTCCATTTAGATCTCTCTTGTCGAGACAGCAACCTGGTTTAGAGCCTGTCTCGAAGCTGTGGGTGCATAGATGTGTAATAGCTGGTTCAGGGGAAACAATTGAGGTGTTGGTGTTGGGCCCTCCTTCCTATGCCTTTCGGACCTCCTCTTTTTGGCCATCTTTAGGGGTAAATATATTGTCTTTTCTGTCTGCGGAATCTCTGATAAGTCCACAATGTCAAAGGGGCTATCTTCAACTGAAAACCCCATAGTAAGGTTCTTTGTTTACTCCTTTCTCAGTTATGTGCCCCCTGTGGTGTCCTTACTTGTTATGTCCAATGCAACACCCTATTTCTGGCACAAACCGTCTACTTCTTATGGCACCTTCAGGTCCTGCAGAACTCTGCAGCCAGAGTAGCCACTTACACACCTAGTTGTGCTCACATTACTCCATTTGTGCACCATCTTCATTGGCTACCCATTGCCAAGCCCATTCAGTTCAAGGGCTAATGTCTAGTTCATCATGCCTTTTATGGAACGGGGCAGAATATCTACAGGCTAAATTCTGTTTGTACATTCCTGCTTGGCCACTCTAAATGCCTGATGTTAAATACTGACAATATAAATCCATTTTACATCCATATAAATGTGTTGTGTGTAAAATGCATCATAAAGTCAAAGCAGAACCATATTACTTCAAGTTAAATCGTAACTATTGGAAATGCCAGACTAAAGTGCAAAGAGTATAACAGATTCAAAAAGTGCCAGGTGTGCTTGAGAAAAGCGTCAAGTGTTTCTGAGGTCTTTCCAGTCCAATCGCAATTTTAATTTTAGGCAGTGCGAGTTGCTTTTCATGTTATTTTTACTCACTGTCCTATAAATCCATATTTGTAGTGACATTGTTAGCTTGGAAATGTTCTTTCTGAGACCTTTAGTTATCTATAGTTTTCCTGTACTTGTTCACACTACAGCACCATTATGAAAAGCAAATAATCTATAGATCGATAATTGCGTCACAAACCTCCGGCACTGTGTATCAGCATGCCCCTGCTGAAGGTGTGAAGTCGTGATATCTGTTGAGTCCTTACAGGAAATATTGTGACAAAAGATTGTGAACATTTGCAATAATAAAGTTTACTTTTTCTGTTATCCAGTTCTTGCATGTGCAGTTATGAGAACTGTTTTTCCATAAATGTTTCACTGTTCAACTTCTTTTTCTTCCAATCCCCCCAGGTAAAGCAGGTTCACTCCATATGGCTCCACCAATTTGATCTTTGATTTACACATGTATATGTATTATTTGTTGCTTTACAGTGTAAGTACTTGGCATAATAAAAACACTTCAATTACCCAATTGTCTATTTATTTCTTTAAGCTAATGTGTTTTGTTTTTAACCCCTTAACTGCCAATGCCCCCCCACAGCCAAGCCCTTTTTTGGTGGTTTCAGTATGTCGCCATTCAATTCCTTGTAACTTTTTATGTTACATGTGATATCTAACCCATGTTTGGCCCCCTTTCTTCCCACATATAGGTGGTCGTAACACCACCTAGGAATCCTAGTTTGCTGTATGGGGGTGAGAGAAAATAACCAAAAAGGGAGAAAATGTTGTGTTTTTTTAGGAAATTCCAATAAAATGATGAACAAAGAAGCCCGTGGTTGTTTCCTTGTAAGAGCTAGGAAGAAATGGTTTGATGTGCTGAATTTGCCTTTTTCCAGGCTTTCAAGAACAGATTGAGTGGAAACCAAAAAAAAAAAACATTTTTATAAATTTACCATCTGAGAGCTATGCGAGTTTACCCCATTTTCCCCCCCAATAGTCCATGTGTGGACGGAATGGAAGAGAAGGGTAAGAAAGCTGAAAGGGAAGACCAAGGCATACATTTCTGAAAAGAAGATCAAATTCCAACTTTAGGAAAGGGTGATTTGTGCAGGTCAGGCTACATCTATGTAGGGAAAATGCCCATAGTTTGGGGAAAGATTTAAAAACTAACAGTTAAAAAAAGGCATGTGCTGGACATGGTTGAACCTGTAAGCTAATGGCTTCTGTGAATATTGAGGAAAGCAATGCCCTGCTACATTCCCCTGACTTTTCCAGTCAGGAAATCGCATATATTTTGTATTGTTTCACAAAACCAGCAATACTACAAGCCACAAACTGTGCCATAGTACACAGGAATGTTATGCTGACAGCCTAAACAGACATGCTTAGCATGTGTAAATAAGGAAAATAAATGTGAGGAAAGGCAAGCATACCATTTTTGATAGAGCACAGGCAGACCTTATGAAGGGTAGGCGACTTGAGCAGGTTACTAAAGCATACAGTGCCTAAATCAGCAAATACATGTAGTTAACATTTGGGAAATGAAAGGGTTGTGTAACAAAGTGCAGTAGCAAATGTATGAAAATGTTATGAAAACCAAGAGAAAACAACAAATGTTCTACATTCCCACATGTGTCCCGATGAAAACTGTACATAATGTGTGGGTGCACCTACCTGGGTGTAAATGGAAAAGGCTAAACCACTGGTAACCCAAGTGTTTCAGGAGAGCAGACTCCCGTAGGAACCCACAGAGGTCTGACTTGGGCAAATTGCCGTAGAGTTTATTACCTAAAAGCCTGGAAAAGTCTGAAATTTAGGGGAAATAAAACACAATTTTCAGACATTTCCAACCTGGAAACTACTGAAACATACCGCCAACAACACATGTCCTACCTTCCCACAGGTGTCTGGATGAAAACAGTACCTCATGTGTGGGTGGGTGAAAAAGAAAGTGTTGACCGTACCCAAGTCCAACGGCAGTATCAAGTAGCACCAGCAGGGTCTCCATCTGTTCCCTGAGGGGGAATTATGTACTTCTGCCTAGCCAGAGCTCCAGGATCGTCGGGGGTGATTGGTCTTGGATGACTCTACCATGTGGATCCACCATCCCCAAGCGCAGCTGTACTCCCAGGGAGCCCCGGCAGGGTCCCCGAACTTTCCCAGAGGGAGAAGCTGTAACAGGCCAGCCAGAGCTCCCGGATAGTTGGTAATATTCCTGGCCTTGGGCAGCTGTCTCCCATATGGAGTGACCATCTCCAAAGTGCAGCGGCTGTCCCAGGGAGCCCTGACAGGGTCCCCTTCCCTAAGGGAGTGGGACTCTTCCTGGAACCGCTGCTAAACTGCGGGACGTTCAACCCACATGGGACACAGCCGCCCAAGGCCGGGGACATAACCTCCAACCATCTTGGAGCTCTGGCTGGCCTCTGTTACAGTTTTCCCCCACAAGAGAGCCCTGGCAGTGTGTCAATACCTCCATGAAAGGAAAAGCTGTAATGCAGCCCAGCTAAAACTCCAAGACGGCTGGAGGTGATGTCCCCGGCCTTCAGCATCTGTCTCCCATGTGAGTCCATATATTTCTACAGGGGTACTGCCCCAAACGAATCTGGTATTGACCTCTCCTACTAAGTGGGGATATAATCAATTTAAATTACAAACAAAGGAGGAGTACTCATCCTTAATATACATTGATATTGTCAGAATTGCACAAAAAATTGTAAATACCTGGACATCACCACATACACTCAAAACTCGTCAGTATATGTCCTCAACAAAATGTTCCATATAACATATTTTAATATTCAAAAAAATTCAAAAACATTCAAAGCTACAAGACCCTGACAATTAGATCTAGAACACTTAAAAAGCATATGAACATGTTACAATACAATATATACAAAGCAATAAAGAACAAATTTTGACATTTAAAAGACACAGGAAACAAAAAGTTAGAACCTGAAAAAACCGAGTACAGTGCCAAATTAATTGTTATTGTTACACACTGTGCCCAACATAGCCCGACTTATATATGTTTCTGTCCACCATCCCCAAGTGCAGTGGCAGCCGAAATTGTATAATGCAGGTCAAACCATAGCTCCAGGATGGTCAGGGGTGCTGTCCCGGCCTTTGGGTGGCTGTCCCTTGTGTGGTTTGACTGTCCACAAACCCAGCAGGAGTTCCAGGGAGCCTCGGCAGGGTCCACGTCCTTGCCAGAGGGAGAAGTTGTAACGAAACCCAGCCAGAACTTCAGTACGGTTGGGGGTGCTGTCCCTGGCCTTAGGCATTCGTTTCCCATGTGGGTCTACCGTACTCGAGCACAGCGGCTGTCCCAGGGAGCCCTGACAGGGTCCCCTTCCCTAAGGGAGTGGGACTCTTCCTGGAACCGCTGCTGAACTGCGGGACGTTCAACCCACATGGGAGACAGCCGCCCAAGGCCGGGGACATCACCTCCAACCATCTTGGAGCTCTGTTACAGCTTTCCCCCACCAGAGAGCCCTGACAGTGTGTCAATACCTCCATGAAAGGAAAAGCTGTAATGCAGCCCAGCCAAAACTCCAGGACGGCAGGAGGTGATGTCCCTGGCCTTCGGAATCTGTCTCCCATGTGAGTCCACCATCCCCAAGTGCAGTGGCAGCCGAAATTGTATAATGCAGGTCAAACCATAGCTCCAGGATGGTCAGGGGTGCTGTGCCGGCCTTTGGGTGGCTGTCCCTTGTGTGGTTTGACTGTCCACAAACCCAGCAGGAGTTCCAGGGAGCCTCGGCAGGGTCCACGTCCTTCCCAGAGGGAGAAGCTGTAACAAAACCCAGCCAGAACTCCAGCACGGTTGGGGGTGCTGTCCCTGGCCTTAGGCATTCGTTTCCCTTGTGGGTCTACCGTACTCGAGCACAGCGGCTGTCCCAGGGATCCCTGGCAGGGTCTCTTTCCTTTCCCGGAGGGAGAAGCTGTAATGCAGGCCAGCCAGAGCTCCAGGAAGGTGGGGGTGATGCCCCTGGCCTTGGGTGACTGCCTGCCATGTGGGTTGACTGTCCCCAAGTGCAGCTGTAGTTCTGGGGAGCCCTGGCAGGGTCTCCATTCCTCCCCGGAGGCGAAATTTGTAACGCAGCACAGCCAGAGGTGCAGCCTAGGCTTGCAGACAGTCAACCCACATGGGAGACAGCCGCTCCAAGGGAAACACCAATGTTTTGCTGGCATGGGGGGAATTTGTGGCCTGACCCTGCATTTGTGTCCCAGCCCACCAAAATACCTCCCAGACTGCCCAATCCCATAGAATAAAAAACTACTCGCATAACGTTGGCGCTCCTTACGTAAAGAAACCTGAAAACAAAACAAAAAACATTCATTACCTATGTTCAGCTCAGCAAAAACAAATCATAACTATCACGCTCTGATCACCGCTCCCTTTCAAGCCATCCCTTCCTAGGGGCCAATTTTTATTAAGACTATTAGTGAGCATAACACAATTTAACCGTATAATTATAGGTTTATGGATTTTGGTCGACTGTCCCCCACGCTGCCTTCCAACTGGTTGAAAATCCCCTGCCCCTTCTCCTCATTTTCTTTACATTTTTTAAACCACCGAAGGTAGATGGTGGGTTGGGTTCAGGCCATATTGGATTGTGTAAAATGCTGGCGGGGGAACCTACCCCAAAATCTGACATTAAAATAACTTTGGTACAAAACATTTGGAAAAAATTAAACTAGTTCAGGTTCAATTTGAACACATAGATCCATAATTATGCCAACGGCTATGATCACTTGGGTCCGATTAAATGGCTATAATAAATCTTAAACCATGAACTGATAACTCTAGTAATATAATAAATGAAAATAAGCCCTACTTTAACAATATAAATACTTTCATGGAATATACTTGACTCAAAATATGAAACTGTCAAAAGAATTACATATTGAGTACAACAATGAGCTGAGTGATGGCATAAAAAAAGGAGAGAACTTTGACCGTGTTTCTAGGAGGACACATAGGAATGGAGCTACGAGACCGTGGGGGGGGGGGCTGTACCTTCAGGAAGATAATAGCCAGCATATAAGGTATTCCCAAGGCGTCTACCCTTTCCACTTTATCCTTTGCCAGGTACCAGTCTGTAATTCAAGACCTGGTAGAGTTTTGAAGAATGAACAACTCTGCATTAGAAGGCCAAAAGATCTGAGGGTATTGTCTTTGATACCACTAAAAGTACATTTGAATACACAGCCTGCAGGATGGACTGTGGAAAAGACCTACTTCAGCTTGAGTGTGCAATGAAGTTGGCAGATGAGGTTCAAGGCTGGCACAGTTATTGTGCAGCTGTCTGCAGGAGGCACCATGGTGGGGATCAGGCAGCTACCATGACCATGGTTAAACTCTCAACACCAAGCTGAGTGGGCCTCTCTTCGGTGTCTGGCCGTGCCAATGCATCACATCATCAGTTTCTGGCCCCTGGAAGGGCCTACTTTGTCTTCAAGCCCAGGACAGACAAATGGTCTTTCTGGCAAGGAGAGCAAACAAATCTTCATGCCTAATAGGGCCAATGCGTCATCAATCCTAGGAGGGTCAACCCATGCTCATATAGAGCACTAGAGGGGGACTAACTGGACTATTCACACTTGGCAATACAACACTAGTTGACTAATATTAGAATACGGAAAGTGGCCATGGGAATAAAGTCCTCTAGAAGAAAGGGGGACTCCTTATGGTGTTAGGAATGTCAGCCGAGGGAATGTTATGGGTGTGGAATGCGAACATAGAACACTAGTAGAGAATGCAAGGCAAGTTGTACGGTGGTTGGTATAAGGGGGAGGAGTTGTTACTGCATAAAGATGAACTTAAAAGAAATTATGTCACACATACTGGCTGTGTTCTAGTCCACTTCCTTAACTGGTGATGAGTTGCAGCAATGACAAAGAGCCTGCACATGAAGCACCCTAGCAGCATTGCCGTGCATGCACACGACAGAACACGGGATCCAAGGACGCATTGTCTGGTGTTGCAAGTTGTTACCTGGTAATTTTAGACATGATAAGGAGTTGGCATGTCTGTTGCTTAGCTATGTAACAAGCTGAAGGCCTTCACTGCGGGCCCTGTGCTCCGTGCTGTGCACGTCCCACATGCAGTGTAGTGACTGAAAGAATTACTTGCACACATAAAGAAGGGAGAATGCAGTAGCACAATTGGCTGTTACTCTGAAAGGTTTTTTTTCATTGCACCTTAAAAGGGAGATTACAGACATTTGTCCTTGTGAACAAGGTGACAAATACCAAGAGCACGAAAATAGGGAAGCAACAGAAACTAATTTAAAGATTATGGCAAATATACCAGGCACTGGGTTATTCCCAGGTTATTAAATGGAAAGAAAGATTCCAGAAGTATATGTTGGCAGTATATGGTCCTAATTATTTGAGTAAAAAGAAAGAGGCACTGTTTCATTGTCGAGGTCGGGCTGGACAACAATTTCTTAAAACTAGCTGAATGCATCAAGATGGGCAACCAGTTTTATATATGCATAGCCAAGATGGACAAGCATTACGAGGTGAAGGGGAATAACATTTTTGCTTGTTATCAATTTGCCATCAGACAACAGAAATATTGTGAGACCACTGTGGAGTTTGTTACAGCACTGCGAGGGTTGGCTATAAAGTGTTGTTTTGAACATTATCAGAAAGAGTACATTCTGCAAAAGTTGATGATCAACAGGAGATCAAGAGGTCCCCTTGTCTAATGGAAGCTAGCCCTCTCACACTTAAGCAGCTATTTCCCATTAGAGAAATGGCCCTCTGACCTGGAGAGGCAGAAAAGTCGCTTCAGTGTGAGTGGGCTAGTTCCCATTAGACGAGAGGACCTTTCTGCCTCTCCAGGTCGGAGAGGACCTTTCTGCCTTTCCAGGTCAGAGGGCAGATTCTTTAATGGGAAATAGCTACTTCAGTGTGAATGGGCTAGTTCCCATTAGACGAGAGGACCTTTCTGCCTCTGCAGGTCGGGGGGCCACTTCTCTAATGGGAAATAGCTGCTTCAGTCTGAGTGGGCTAGTTCCCATTAGATGAGAGGACCTTTCTGCCTTTCCAGGTCAGAGGGCCATTTCTCTAATGGGAAATAGCTGCTTCAGTGTGAATGGGCTAGTTCCCATTAGACAAGAGGACCTATCTGGCTCTGCAGGTCGGGGGGCCGCTTCTCTAATGGGAAAGAGCTGCTTCAGTGTGAATGGGCTAGTTCCCACTTGACGAGAGGACCATTTTGCCTTTCCAGGTCGGAGGGACGTTTCTCTAATGTGAAATAGCTGCTTCAGTGTGAATGGGCTAGTTCCCATTAGACGAGAGGACTTTTTTGCCTTTCTTGGTCGGAGGGTCGTTTCTCTAATGGGAAATAGTTGCTTCAGTGTGAGTGGGCTAGTTCCCATAGGACGAGAGGACCTTTCTGCCTTTCCAGGATAGAGGGCCGTTTCGCTAATCGGAAATAGCTGCTTCAGTGTGAGTGGGCTAGTTCCCATTAGATGAGAGGACATTTCTGCCTTTCCAGGTCAGAGGGCCGTTTCTCTAATGGGAAATAGCTGCTTCAGTGTGAATGGGCTAGTTCCCATTAGACGAGAGGACCTTTTTGCCTTTCCAGGTCGGAGGGCCGTTTCTCTAATGGGAAATAGCTGCTTCAGTGTGAATGGGCTAGTTCCCAGTAGACAAGAGGACCTTTCTGCCTCTGCAGGTCGAAGGGCCGCTTCTGTAATGGGAAAGAGCTGCTTCAGTGTGAATGGGCTAGTTCCCATTAGACGAGAGGACCTTTTTGCCTTTCCAGGTCGGAGGGCCGTTTCTTTAATGGGAAATAGCTGCTTCAGTGTGAGTGGGCTAGTTCCCATTAGACGAGAGGACCTTTCTGCCTTTCCAGGTCAGAGGGCCGTTTCTCTAATGGGAAATAGCTGCTTCAGTGTGAATGGGCTAGTTCCCCTTAGACGAAAGGACGTTTTTGCCTTTCCAGGTCGGAGGGTTGTTTCTCTAATGGGAAATAGCTGCTTCAGTGTGAATGGGCTAGTTCCCATTAGACGAGCGGACCGTTTTGCCTTTACAGGTCGGAGGGCCGTTTCTTTAATGGGAAATAGCTGCTTCAGTGTGAGTGGGCTAGTTCCCAGTAGACAAGAGGACCTTTCTGCCTTTCCAGGTCAGAGGGCCGGTTCTCCAATGGGAAATAGCTGCTTCAGTGTGAATGGGCTAGTTCCCATTAGACGAGAGGACCTTTCTCCTCTGCAGGTCGGGGGGGCCGCTTCTCTAATGGGAAATAGCTGCTTCAGTCTGAGTGGGCTAGATCCCATTAGACGAGAGGACCTTTCTGCCTTTCCAGATCAGAGGGCCATTTCTCTAATGGGAAATAGCTGCTTCAGTGTGAATGGGCTAGTTCCCATTAGATGAGAGGAACTTCTTTGCCTCTGCAGGTCGGGGGCCGTTTCTCTAATGGGGAAGAGCTGCTTCAGTGTGAATGGGCTGTTCCCATTTGACGAAGGACCTTTTGCCTTTCCAGGTCGGAGGAACGTTTCTCTAATGGGAAATAGCTGCTTCAGTGTGAATGAACTAGTTCCCATTAGACGAGAGGACCTTTTTGCCTTTCCTGGTCGTAGGGCCGTTTCTCTAATGGGAAATAGCTGCTTCAGTTTGAGTAGGCTAGTTCCCATTAGACGAGAGGACCTTTCTGCCTTTCCAGGTCAGAGGGCTGTTTCTCTAATGAGAAATGGCATCTTCAGTGTGAGTGGGCTAGTTCCCATTAGACGAGAGTACCTTTCTGCCTCTGCAGGTCAGGGGGGCGCTTCTCTAATGGGAAAGAGCTGCTTCAGTGTGAATGGGCTAGTTCCCATTAGACGAGAGGACCTTTTTGCCTTTCCAGGTCGGAGGGCCGTTTCTCTAATGGGAAATAGCTGCTTCAGTGTGAATGGGCTAGTTCCCAGTAGACGAGAGGACCTTTCTGCCTCTGCAGGTCGGAGGGCCGCTTCTCTAATGGGAAAGAGCTGCTTCAGTGTGAATGGGCTAGTTCCCATTAGACGAGAGGACCTTTTTGCCTTTCCAGGTCGGAGGGCCGTTTCTCTAATGGGAAATAGCTGCTTCAGTGTGAGTGGGCTAGTTCCCATTAGACGAGAGGACCTTTCTGCCTTTCCAGGTCGGAGGGCCGTTTCTCTAATGGGAAATAGCTGCTTCAGTGTGAATGGGCTAGTTCCCATTAGACGAGAGGACCTTTTGCCTTTCCAGGTCGGAGGGTTGTTTCTCTAATGGGAAATAGCTGCTTCAGTGTGAATGGGCTAGTTCCCATTAGACGAGCGGACCGTTTTGCCTTTACAGGTCGGAGGGCCGTTTCTTTAATGGGAAATAGCTGCTTCAGTGTGAGTGGGCTAGTTCCCAGTAGACAAGAGGACCTTTCTGCCTTTCCAGGTCAGAGGGCCGGTTCTCCAATGGGAAATAGCTGCTTCAGTGTGAATGGGCTAGTTCCCATTAGACGAGAGGACCTTTCTCCCTCTGCAGGTCGGGGGGGCCGCTTCTCTAATGGGAAATAGCTGCTTCAGTCTGAGTGGGCTAGATCCCATTAGACAAGAGGACCTTTCTGCCTTTCCAGATCAGAGGGCCATTTCTCTAATGGGAAATAGCTGCTTCAGTGTGAATGGGCTAGTTCCCATTAGATGAGAGGAACTTCTTTGCCTCTGCAGGTCGGGGGGCCGTTTCTCTAATGGGAAAGAGCTGCTTCAGTGTGAATGGGCTGGTTCCCATTTGACGAGAGGACCTTTTTGCCTTTCCAGGTCGGAGGAACGTTTCTCTAATGGGAAATAGCTGCTTCAGTGTGAATGGGCTAGTTCCCATTAGACGAGAGGACCTTTTTGCCTTTCCTGGTCGTAGGGCCGTTTCTCTAATGGGAAATAGCTGCTTCAGTTTGAGTAGGCTAGTTCCCATTAGACGAGAGGACCTTTCTGCCTTTCCAGGTCAGAGGGCTGTTTCTCTAATGAGAAATGGCATCTTCAGTGTGAGTGGGCTAGTTCCCATTAGACGAGAGTACCTTTCTGCCTCTGCAGGTCAGGGGGGCGCTTCTCTAATGGGAAAGAGCTGCTTCAGTGTGAATGGGCTAGTTCCCATTAGATGAGAGGACCTTTTTGCCTTTCCAGGTCGGAGGGCCGTTTCTCTAATGGGAAATATCTGCTTCAGTGTGAATGGGCTAGTTCCCATTAGACGAGAGGACCTTTCTGCCTCTGCAGGTCGGGGGGCCGCTTCTCTAATGGGAAAGAGCTGCTTCAGTGTGAATGGGCTAGTACCCATTAGACGAGAGGACCTTTTTGCCTTTCCAGGTCGGAGGGCCATTTCTCTAATGGGAAATAGCTGCTTCAGTGTGAGTGGGTTAGTTCCCATTAGACGAGAGGACCTTTTTGCCTTTCCAGGTCGGAGGGACGTTTCTCTAATGGGAAATAGCTGCTTCAGTGTGAATGGGCTGTTTCCCATTAGACGAGAGGACCTTTCTGCCTTTCCGGGTCAGAGGGCCGTTTCTCTAATGGGAAATAGCTGCTTCAGTTTGAGTGGGCTAGTTCCCATTATTATGCAGGACATGGCCGCTAGGGGCAAAAAGGGCCATTTCTCTACTGGGAACTAGCCTTCTCAGTGTGAGTAGGTTAGTTCCCATTATTATGCAGGACTTGGCCACTACGGGCAAAAAGGGCCATTTCTCTAATGGGAACTAGCCTTCTCATTGTGAGTGGGCTAGTTCCCATTATTATGCAGGACTTGGCCACTAGGGGAGCAAAAACGGCCATTTCTCTAATGGGAACTAACCTTCTCTGTGTGAGTGGGCTAGTTCTCATTATTATGCAGGACTTGGCCACTAGGGCCAAAAAGGGCCATTTCTCTGTGGGAACTAACCTTCTCAGTGTGAGTAGGTTAGTTCCCATTATTATGCAGGACTTGGCCACTAGGGGAGCAAAAAGGACAATTTATCTAATGGGAACTAGCCTTCTCAGTGTGAGTAGGTTATTTCCCATTATTATGTAGGACTTGGCACTAGGGATAAAAAGGGCCATTTCTCTAATGGGAACTAGCCTTCTCAGTGTGAGTAGGTTAGTTCCCATTATTATGCAAGACTTGGCCACTAGGGGAGCAAAAAGGACAATTTCTCTAATGGGAACTAGCCTTCTCAGTGTGAGTAGGTTAGTTCCCATTATTATGCAGGACTTGGCACTAGGGATAAAAAGGGCCATTTCTCTAATGGGAACTAGCCTTCTCAGTGTGTGTAGGTTAGTTCCCATTATAATGCAGGACATGGCCACTAGTGGGCAAAAAAGGGCCGTTTCTCTAATGGGAACTAGCCCACTCACACTGAAGCAGCTATTTCCCATCTGAGAAATGGCCCTAACAACCAATGGTCCGTTTCTCGGATGGGAACTAGTATCAACCATAGACGGGGCGCTCTGTTTGGATGTGAGCCCATGGAGACTTTGCACGTCTGTTACAAGCAAGTGTGGGATCCTTCAAGGGGAGAGGGTCTGCAGTGACAGCATGCCACAATTAAGATATTCGTGTGGAAGCTATGGAGTTGCTGTTTGAACAGCGAAGGAATGTAGCGTTATGTTGGTTATGGAGTGTGCGCTACGACAGCAGTAGGCACAACAAGTTAAGAGGCCGGCTGTTATGGGGTGGTAGCTGCTTAAGAAGTGCTGCACATGCCGTTAGGTGACATTTTTTCCCACACATGTGTAATGTGGGGCAGTGCCTAATGAGCAATAATTGATGCTATGTCATCAATGGTTGTAAGTAACTAGGAAAATAAAGTCGCATAGCAAAGGAATTATCACGGGGCTTAGCATTAGTCTTAAATTCCCCAGGCTGAGTCTAGCGAGCCACTAAAGTGCTTGTTATGCTAATAGTTGGTATGAGAAACCATGAAAAATAAACAGATTACATTTGTTTTGTAGAAATCCCCCGCTCGATTAATACGGGTCGCTTGAAGTATTTCAACCATCGACGTGAGTTATAGTTATAGCATTACCACTAGAGAGTTGAACAGCATGAAGAATGAGCATGTGATTTAGAGTGGCGTAACACTGAAGGACACTGTTTTCCCTTGTAGGTGGGTTAAAAGATAATTGAATAGTGATGACGGTGACGCTGTCCTGACTTGGATAAACTTAGCTGGAGTGCTGTTGTGGAATGAGTTAAACAGACCCAACAAGTAAGTGACATGAATTAGGAGCTAGGCGTAAGGTATGCGCCCCTATAAATGTGAGGCAAATGGGTTGACTCTGGACCTTGTTGCCCTATAGGTCAGGCCGGGTGTGGTTTCCCTTTGCCACAGTCGGATGGGTTGGCACATATGAAGGAATCTGGTTGTCCTGAACACTTGGGATTCATCTCTGTATATTTGTGCAATCTCCACCAACCAACGAGTGGAGGTTAGTACATGTTTGCACAATCATTGGTGGCTGTGATAACATAATTGCTTTATTAAATTTAACAAATGAGGCTGGATTATAAATGATTGTTTTTACGTTTGTTGTAGGTAGTGTGAAACCGCTGAATGGTTGAAGACATCTCCCACCGATATATATCAAAACGGGAGTGAGGATTTGTTCACTCTTTTTGTTTGTCCTGAAGAAGATCGAACTATCATTGGGCCATAGTATTGGGCCATCTATCGACCGAAACATATGTAGACAGATGGAGTCTATATGAGAACTTCATTGGACTAATGTGCACATTGTGTAATAAGAAAAAAGTGCAACAATATTAATTGAAGTGTGGAGTTATTGTGACAAGAAAGACCACATTTGATAGCTGTTTATGTATTTTGTTTACTAAAAAGCCTTTGTGAAGAGTGGATGTATGGTGGTACGAATGGGTATGACAGGTGGTAAATGGCAGATGTGTGAAATTAGTTTTGTACGGTATTCACAAATTTTATGATAAAGAATTGTTTTTGAATCAAAATAATTGTTGTTTTGTAAAATAAACTTTTGGTAAAAAAATATTTTGGTTAAGGTGTTTTTAGAAGTATTGAATTAATCCAACCTCGTCACCACAGTCTATTTTTCTTGATTACATAGATGCTATTTACCTTAAGGACCGTCTGGTATACAGGTGCCCTTATTGTTAATATATTCACTGACCCTTGCACTTGCCACCAGCTGGCCGCACTTTTTATTTAGTTTTATTTTTTTACTGTTATCCTATGTACTGCACTGCCCCTACCCTTTCCACCCCTGCACTTTTCTCCCTCCCTCGCACTTGCACAAACTCAATGTCACCTGGGCTAGTAAGATCGTTGTCTCTGTCTTCCCTCTGTACCCCCTCCCCCCCTTTGCCTCCTTGCGCCTCAAATTACTTGTGTATAGGCGCGCTATAAATGCCATATCATATCGTATTCCGCGATCACACTTAAACAATAGAGCTCTGGGGTCGTCAGGGAAATCTAGACTCCTGGCTCATCTGTTCCTGGCAGCAGAATTGGTGATACTGGAGTGATAGAGACACACATCGCCCCCCTACATTCATTTGTGGATTGATAAAACGTGGCACATGCTAGTCATTGAAGCTCACTGCGAGCATTAGGGACAACATGGCGTCCTTCACGAGGATATGGCATCCCTTTCTAGAATAGATGAAGAAGGATGTTGAAGGATTAACAATTGCTGTTAGATTGAGAGCACTGAACCTGATTGAACTGACTTAATTGACAACCACTGTTAGTATAACTACTGCCTTGCAAAAACCTCTAAATTGTTGCAGCACAGTACGTGATGATTTTAGGGAAGTTTGCGGGGAGTGGACGGGAGGGAGGGGAAGGGGCGGGGAGGGAGAAAATAGATACGGTCGTGTTGAAGGCCCTTGTAAGAAAACATTGTTTAATCAATACGTGATTAGCAAATGTCAATACAAATGCAGGAGTTATTTTACTTTTTCAGGTGAATTCAATTATTAAAACCCATATTACAACTGGATCCAGTAGAAGCAAACTGAGTTATGTCACCATTGCTGGCATTACTCTTTCGTGTCTCATGCTCTTCACATGCAAGCAGAATATCCTTGTATGAATTACGGTTCACTATTTTCAAGTGGCTTCTAGTGGGTCCAGTTACTCACAGATGAGTGACTGTACAACTCCCGAATTCTTATCAAGAAAATCCAGGGGCGATTTTATTTTTAATAGGTGAAAATAAAACACATTTTACAATTGAATCCAGAAGTCATCTGAAATATACATAGATCATAACTTTAAATAGCCTTTTCTGGGTCAGACTTTTCACCTGAAAGCAGGATAACCTTGAATATATTCTAATTAACTATTTCCAAATGGCTGCTGCTGGATCCAGTTGTTCACATATGGGTGTCTGTACATATCCTGAGTTCGGATCACTAAGCTCCAAGTGATTTTATTTGCTATGTGGCATTTCACTATTCTAACCCATTTGTTACAGCTGGATCAAGTAGAATTTAACTGAGAGGTCCCCCTTGTGATAATTACCACCATGTAATGTAATATAATGTAATATGGCATTTGTATAGCGCCTATTCCCATTGGTAGGGCCTCAAAGCTCTGTAGGTGAACGCCCTCGAGGGAGAAAAGTCAAAGGAATCTGTCATGCATGTGTGCAATTTAGCCAATACGAAGGTAAGTAGGAGTGGCCAAGTCCCTGCTAGCGACCCATGTCGAGCTGGCTTGTGTATGGATGCTGAGAGGATTGTTGGGAGAGTATGCTAGTCCAGGAGACTGATTATGTGTCCAGCTAGACCGAAATTTTGTCATGGGACTTAGCTGCATTCTAATGGCAGAGGTGTTGTGCGATGTGTCTTCAAGTGGCATATGATTGCAGGTGAGTGCGTGTGTGTGATCGTGCCTATGGTTGTCTTCCATTAACATGGAGTGTGATACGTACCCGAGTGTCCTGGCTTGTTCCTAGTTTCATTGACATATTGCCGATCCTGTGCTGCGTATTGCTGATCCGTTCCTGCGGTCTGCTGGGGTCCTTTCCTTGCGTTGCTCAGTACATTCTTGAGGGGCTCCATTTTGAGGGAATTATTGCTGCCCCAGTATATCTGACAGGGGGTTAAAATAACACAAAGTGTGGAATGGGTTTGTCATGGCGCAGGGGGGAAAAACCCAATTTTGAGGGCCTTCTGGAAGGCAAGGTGATCCCCTAAGCAGCAAATGCTAAGGGGATGTGTGTTCCATATTGTGGGTGCTTGAATGGAAAAGTAAGACCCCCCCCCATTCTGGCTGATTTAATGGGAAGGATAACAAGGCGGATTGAAGTGCTTGATCTTAGGTTTCTTTTGGGATTGTAAGGGGTGAGCTTGTGCTGTAGGTCTCCTGGACCTGTCTTGTGCATAGTATGGTGGGTGATGCACATAGCTTTGAAAGTGGACCGTCGCCTGAGAGGGAGCCAGCGAAGTACACAGAGGGTGGGTGTGATGTGCTCTCTGTGGCCAAGGGTTAGGAAGAGCTTAGCTGTAGTGTTTTCTGAGTTGAGATGCATAGGCACTCAGGTATAGGGAGTTAGCGAAGTCTAGGCGAGAGAGGACGATAGTCCTCATTGCTTTGACTCTGTGAGGGTAGACGAGGTAGGAGAAGATGCATCGCAGAATGCAAATGTGTAGATAGCACGATTTAGGCACAGAGTTGATGTGGTGTGAAAGTGTCAGTTCCATGTCCTTGATGCATCCCAGGTTCTTTACTGAATTGGATGTAGCAGGAGGAAGGCCTAGAGAGGATGGCCACTGGGTGGTTTGAGGCAATTGAGAAGTCTTCCGGCAGATCATGACTTTCTGCCATCATCCAGTGGTCGATTTCTGTGAGGCATGAGGTGAGATTGGGTGGTGGGGGGATTTAGGGATCTTGAAGATAACATTTGTGCCAAAGGGGGGTTTTGCAGCAAGTTAGGCCATGTGAGGACATAAGGGCAGGTAGGGGGCTCAGGGAGGGGTTAAAGAGCAAGGGGGATAGGGAGGCACCATGTAGTACACCGTTGGTGCCAGGGTGGTGGGTCGATGAGAAGGGAGGTATGTGGATGATTTGTGATCAGTTGGAGAGGAAGGAGGATAACCACATTAATGTTGTATCCCTAATGCTGGGCGAGTTTAGTCTGTCCGTGAGGGTGCAGTGGTCGACGGTGTCAAAGGCTACTGAGAGGTCAAGGAGGATAAGTGCGACACAGCCTTTCCAGTCTGAGGTTCTTTTTAGGTCGTCGCTGATGGAGACTAGCAATGATTCAATTTCTCGTAATGGACTGAAACAGGACTTGGCAGGGTTGAGGAGGAGGTGGCTGTTCGGTCAATTAGGCTGGCCATGAAACAGTTCTTAGAGAGCGGTCTGTAATTGTGCAGTAGGAGTGGGACAAGTTAGGTTTTTGTTGAGCAGGGGTTTGATGTGGGATGTCATGAAAGCTTCTGGGAATATGCCTGATGAAAGTGAAGAGATAATGATCCATCGAGTTGAGGAAAGGATGCCGTTTAGGAGAGCGAAAGGACAAAGATCTATAGAGGATCCTGACAGACGACTGCAAGCTTGTTCTTTCAGGAATTCAGGACCCGAAATGCTGGAGAATGAGGAGAAGATAGGGTGGGTAAATGGAGGATCTGTCAGGTCAGATGTGGGTGCACGAGCACTGCAAGTTTTTTTTTTACTTTTGATTTTTATTGGCATTTAGACAAAACTTTACAAGGACCATTGGTACATTTCTCATCAACACCTGACCGTCCTTAATACACTTAACTTTTCCCCCTCCCCCTCACGCCTCCCTCCCCTCAGCCCGAAAACAAACAAAATGGTGGTTTCTTGAATTTAAGAAATCAGGTCAGTTTGGAGAAAAGTTTAATATAAGTCCACATCTCCTAAGGGGGTTCGCTATTCCCAGTATTAGGATACCATTACATGAAATCATCTTTCTGTGTCCTGGAGTCTCTTAACAGTGAACTTAGTATTCATACCCCCCTGTCACTCTGATAATCCCCCTCTCACCCCTTTGTCGTGTGTGGGGGTCTCCCTCTCCTTCGCCCGCCCCTTTGGTGGTGCCTACCCGCTCCCCGGTGTGACCTTCAAACTGTCTTTTTCTTTCAATGCACTTCCCATCCCCACTTCTGTCTAATGCCATCCCATGTTGCCCGGAAGGTGCCCGAATCATCATTCACTAGTGCCGTCAGCTTGTCCTTTAAGAACATGTTTTTCACTTTCATCAGCCATTCTTTCTTATTTGGCATCATAGGGCTTTTCCACTTCTGTGCCAGGGCTAACCCCCCCCGCCTGCAACATCGTCTCCTACATCCTGGGATACCTGTGAATGTCGGAGTCTCTCGGTGGCAGGCCCAGTAGCATAGTCAGTGGTTTCTGGGGGAGGGGTTCCCCTGTGACCTCGGCCATCCACCCTCGCAGGTTTCCCCAAATAGTTTGTATCTGTGGGCAGTGCCACCACATATGGTCTCTCGATTCCCACGCAGCCACATCCTTTCGGCCATTGTGGAGATGCCCCAAGGAACATCCTGGATATTCTAAGAGGGTCCCTATGCTATCCCTGGAGAACTTTAAAGTTATGTTCCATGTCAGCTGTTAAAAGGTTCCTGTGGAAAGCTATTTTGAAGACCTTGCCCCATTCCTCCTGCACAAGTTCCTCCCCCGCCAGATCATTCCGATATTGTCAGAACCCCCACCTCTCTGGTAGGTTATTGGTGTTTATGAATTTATACAGTTTAGATACCATCCCTTTCTTTGAGCAGGCTGAGTCGAGTACTTTCTCAAAGGGGGTTATCGGCCTCTTGAGGTTCTCGCCCCATTTCTGATCGCTTAGAATGCCCTTTAGCATAAGGTACTCGAACTACTTCCTCATATGGTAAGAATTCATACTTTGGAACAATTGTCCAGTACTTCCCAACCCTTTCTCTGACCATTTCTGCGCATTTCAGAATCCCCTGCCTCCTAATATAAGTACGGGGCCCTATAGCGAAACCATTGGGGAAGGCCCTGTCGATAGATGTTCTGTTTGTGGGCCCTCCCTCCAAAGGGACCAGAGTACCCCTACCGTGGGATGTCCGAGTATTTTGCCCGGGATGTCCTTTCACAGGGTCCCTAGTAGGTCCCTCACTTTGAGTGGGTGTATGTCCATGTCTTCCAGATATGTCCAGTATGTTTTCTTCCGGTCCTTCATGCGTTCTAGGAGGACCCGGAGTTGGGCCGCTCTGTGAAAATGATGGAAGTTGAGTAGGCCAAAGCCCCCCTCCTCCCTAGGGAGGGTGAGAAAGGTTCTCTTTGTCCTCGTCCTCGGGGGCTTACCCTGCCAAATGAATGTGTGCACTGCAGTGTGGAGTTCTTTGAAGGTGTATTCAGGTACTTTCGAAGGAAGGGCAGTGAACAGGTATAGAATTCTTTGTAAGATATTCATCTTTACTGCCATCATACGGCCGTACCATGAAAGAATCATGTTGGGCCATCATTTTAGATCCATCTTAATGCAGGCCATTAACGGATTGTAGATGACTGTCACCAGCGCCGAGAGATTCCTAGTGATTTGAACACCCAGGTATTGGAGTGCAGATTTTTCAACCCTAACCCCCAGGAAAGTGTTCAAGAGATCTAACATCGGGTCTTGCACTTGGAGGGGCAGTAGGAGGGATTTAGATTTGTTAATTTTCAACCCTGAGAAGGCTTCGAAGGTATCAATCAAGGAGAGAAGGGGTGGGAGCGATGTATGGGGGTTTACTAAATAGCCAAAGATATCATCTGCAAAGAGAGTTTGAATTCCACCTGACCACTTTGAATTCCTTGTATTCCTGGGTGTGATCTCACTGCTATCACTAGGGGTTCCATTGTGAGGGCGTATATCATGGGGGACAGAGGGCACCCTTGTCTCGTACCCGTGATGAGATTAAATTAATCTGTGAGTTCCCCATTTACCTGCACTTTCGCTGTGGGGGCCCTACACAGGGAAACTACCAATTTTCTCATGTGTTCCCTGAATCCCATTTTCTGGAGGAGGGCCATCATGTACCTCCATTCCACTCTGTCAAAGGCCTTCTCCGAATCGAGAGAAAGCAGACTGGCATTGAGTATAGTGGATCAGGTCTATGGTTTTCCCGATGTTACCCGACCCCTGACACCCACTAATGAAGCCCACTTGGACCCTGTGGACCAAGGAAGGCATGATCCCCTCCATCCTTTTACCCAGTACCTTCACCAGGATCTTAACCTCTGTGTTGAGTGAGGATATTGGACAATAAGAGGAGCATTCGGTCGAGTCCTTTCGCTCTTTCAGTAGCACCACTATGATGGCCCCCATCATTGTTTCAGGTAGTGCCCCTCCTCCAGGACTGCATTAAAGACTCTAACTAGGTGTGGGGCAAGGGTGGAGTGGAACAGCTTGTAAAACTTTACTGAGAACCCATCGTTCCCCCGGCGTCGTGCCGCCCTTCATCGCCTTTATCACCTAGACAATATCCTCCTCATCTTTTGGGGACTCTAAGGTATCTGCAACATCTCTCGCTAGGCCCTGAATGGGTATCTTCTCGAGGAATTCTTCAATTAAGGTATTATTTTCGACAAATTTGGATTTGTACAACCTTTCATAATATTGTTAAAAGGCCCTGCTTATACTTGGGGTATCATGGATCAATGTTCCCTCGTCAGCTCATGTGGCTTTAACCATTTTACTTTTTTGGGCTTCCCTCAGTTTCCATGCCAGAATTTCGTCATCCCTGTCCCCCTTTTCATAGTATTTTTGTTTGGGAAACTGGAGGCACTGCTCCGTTTTGGTCAGCAGGAGGTCCTTCAATTGGGTCTTGTATTGGTCTAGAGCTGCCGCTTGTACTGTGGTGATGGACGTGCTGGGTATTTGACCTGAATGTAGTTCCGCAATTTTGACTCTGAGGTCTTTTTCCTGGTTGTCCTTTTCCCTCTTCTTTTGTGCTCCTGCTTTTATCAGGACCCCTCGTATCGTAGCCTTAAATGTGTCCCATATAATATGTGGGCTGACCTCCCCTTTGTCATTGAGTTCAAAATATTCAACATATTCTCTAGCACCGTTTTAGAGATGACCGTGTCCTTCAACAGAGCGTTGTTGCATTTCCATATATCCCAACGCTGTCAACCCCAGCCTCCAAACAAGGTGATCCTCAACAGATCGTGGTCATACCAAGGGACTGCGTCTACCCTAAGGTCCAACGCGTGTGCAAGCAGAGAAAGTAATCGATCCTTGAAAAAGTTTTGTGCATTTTAGAGCAGTATGTGAAGGGGGGGGTCACCTTCGGCCGAGCTTGGGAGCGTGTCCTCCAGGCCCAACTCCCAGTTAATTCTGCAGAAAATCCTAAATGTGGGATCATCCGATGCTGGAGGAGCATGGTGTGCCATTCTCTTCCTGTCTATCGCAGGGTTTATCACAATATTGAAATCCCCTCCTACGATTAGGATGCCTTCAACAAAGAGTCTCAACTCGTCCTTAACCCCCTCCCAAAATGGTGCTTGCCCTTCATTCAGGCCATATATCACCCCCAGGGTCAGCTGGGATCCCTGTAGCCTCCCTCTAATGAACAGATAACAACCTTGTGGGTCCTTAATAAAGGTTTCTATTTTGAAGCCCAGGTCGATGGCCATCATAATCACCACACCCCTTTTTTGGATTTGTATGCAGCGTGGATTACCTCCCCAATCCCCCTACCCCGGATGCCTGGTTCTTTCCCCTTCTCCCAGTGTGTTTCTTGTAACAAAAGCAGGTCCAGTTTGGCCCATCTGAATTCCCTGTCAAGCAGGGATCTCTTGTGGGTGAGTTAATTCCTCTGACGTTGAGGGAGCCTATGTCCAGTACAGGTAAGTGGTCAGCCATTCCCGAGAGTATGACTGACTTTAGGTAGTATTCCTGGTACTTTCCTTTGACCTATTTCACTGTGTCTTTGCCCAGCTACTGGGGCCAGACGTATGATTGAAACCACTATCCCTCTTTGTCCCCTTCCTCCCCCTTCCTCTCCACACCCTCTCCTCCTCTGCTCCCTCCCCCCAGTGGAGCTTGACCCCTACTGCCCCCTCCCCTCCAACCAAAATCTTCTTAACTGCCCCCTGTCACCCATGCCCCTTTCCCTTGCACCCAGCCAAAAAGTCCAACCATTGCTGGTGCATGACTGGACTACCATTGTGCCTGCTTCGGCAGGGCCTCTCATCCGTTTTACTTGCCTTGTTGCCTTGTTGATCCCAACCCCCTTCATGAAAATTGCTTTCCTAACATTGCATTCTAGTGAAAGCTCCCACATTATTTGCTGTTCGCCGGGGAAGCATGCCTTTCCAATGATCCAGTCCTGAGTATGCTCCCTCAGACCAGGAAGGGCCCTCTATCACCCATTGGAACCCCCTGGCCCATCCTCCTGGGGCAGTGGGAGAGTGTTCAGTTTCTTGAATTTTCTGGAACCTGGAATTTGTCTTCTGTTCCTCGTGTTTCCTTTTCTTCCTGTTGCACCTACTGCTTCGCCAGTGGGCCATCTTTGCTCATCGGTGCCATCCACGTATTCTTGAATTACGCCTTTAATGTCTTCTTCGGTGACCAGTCGTGTTCTTTGGCCCATCTATTCAAAGGAGATGGAGAATTGGTACCTCCACCGGTATGGACATCCTTTTCCCATAGACTTTAGATTAGTGGGCGGCATAGTTGTTGTCTGGCCAGCGTGAATGCGGACAGGTCTTGGAAGATGGGTATCCTTGCAGTATTGTAAGTAATGTTATGTGCTTTCTTAGCTTTCTCCAGGATTTTTGTTTTTTCTGCGTAGTAGTGGAAGCGCACCAGGATAGAGTGGGGTCCCCCTGCTCTGCCCCCTGCTCTGTGTGCCCCGTCTATCGTAGGTTCTGCTGTCGCCTCATTCCCAAACAGCAGGTGGATCACATCTCGGTATATATCCCTCTCTGTCTATCCTTCCATTTCCGGGATACCAAAGAATCGGAGGTTGTTCCTCCTTTCTCTGTTCTCAAAGTCGTCCATTTGCAGGGCGCTTTCCTTGTCTTTCTTTTCCAGGGCCGATATCTGTGCTTCCAAGATGGTCGAGGACGATTGGTTGGTCTCCAGCTGGAGTAACCTATCTTCTACTTTGTCCACTCTTTGATCCATTTTCTCCAGCTTTTGAGCTATGTCCATGTGCATGACCCTGATTTCTTGGAATACAGAGGTGAACCCCCTCTCCATGACTGTGGTGCCCCCAGCCAGGTCCGCACTCCGGTCCATCCCGCTGTCCGGGACCGGGATGTCTAGCTGCACTGTTGCCCCTTGGAATCAAAATTCCTGAAGGGTTTTCCTCCAACTCATGCAGCTTCATCGTACTTGTCCTTGGTGCGTTAGGTGAGTGGTTACCAGCTAGGTTCTTCCTGTTCCTTTTGTGGATTTGATGTGTGTGTGTGGTGGGGGAGGGAGGTGTCTCCTCTCCCCACTATTGGGGTGTCTCTTCTCCTTCCACTTACCCCACCTGCAGGGATAGTATTGGCTGTTGGGTCGTGATGTTGTGTCTCCCCTGGGCAGGCACACGCCCCAGCCATAGACCGGGGGCCACCACCCAGGAGGGTAAGGATCCCAAGGGCCTCTCCTACCGGACGATTGCGCTGTCTTGGAGGGTATCTGGGTCTTATCCTTGAAAAACCCCTGTGGAGTGAGTTGTTTTGTCTGCTATTATGTGGGATACCCTGGACGTGTGGGTCCCCCTGTGCCATGCTTTTAATACTGTTAGTGTGCCTCTGGTGGTGGCCTGTTATTTACTCACATGAGTCTTTTCCTAGGTGGCAGGTTTGTTCTGCCAGTCTTCTGCGGCTGGGGGACACCTGCCCCGGGGGCGGGCCCGGTGACCTTCACCCAGTCGCTGGCATCGCCACTCACCCCCTCCTTTCCCATGACCGCAGGTTGGTCCTACGTCCGTAGACCCAACAGGGCTGGTCCACCAGGCTTCAGCCTCTCATAGTTGCCATTGCTGTCATTGATACCAGTCCCTCCAGGCCTCGGGTGTGTAGGGCTACGGTTGTCTACTCGTATTCCCTTAATTTGCAGTTCCTCGTTGTCTGGCTCCACTCAAGGCGGGCACACGCCCCACTGGCGATGACTAGGGGGCCTTGTTCTGTTCTCCTGAAATTCCTGAAATTCCTGTTTCCTTTCTTGTGGTCCCGAGGGGGCGATCTATTTGCTGTGATGTCTGTGGGAGAGGTTGGCTGTTTACTCCCCCCGTTTTGGGACTGTGTGTGGTGTACACCTTCCCGATCCTCCGGGGCAGGACTTCCAGCCCCCGTGCCTTTCTTTGGGGTGCACCCCCTAGCCTTCACAGCCACCCCCACCTGTCTCTGCGTGTTGTGCCTGGACTGTATAATGGCTGCCGTGACCCTCTGCCTGCTGTTCTGGGGGTGGGAGGGGAACCTCCCACACTCCGGGCCTCCTCCCCTCAGTCAGCTGTCACACATCAGTCATATGTCCTTTCTTGTGGGGAGGTCCTCCGATGTACAGTGGGCCTGTTCCAAGTCTCTGTTCCACTTCTTTGTCTTTGATTGCCCGCTTCAGTCTAGTGTCTTGGTCTTCCTCTGGGCCCACCTCCGCTCCACCATATGCTTTCTGCGGGCGGAATTCACAGTGTATTTGTCACCTGGCTGGGTTTCTTCAGGGCAATATCAGGGAGGGGGGATCTACAGGGCCACCACGTGCTCCTGTGCCCCACCATCTCCAATGGCACCTGGGGGAGAACGCTGCACCTCCCCCAAGCGAGTTGCCCATGATGGATTCCTCCAGCCTCTCACCCACACCGCTCAGGGTTGTGGCGCAGCCCGGCAATTTCACTGTTGTTCTAGGTTGTAGCTTGTAGTTCCAGAGAGAGGTGGGGGCACGCCGCCCTGAGTGCGGGTCTCGCGGAGGCTGATGTTCCACCTCCGCAGCAGCCTCTGTCCTTACGCCTTTCACTTGTGGAGGGTGCTTGGAGCTGCCACCAAGTGATAGTTCAGAGTGGCTTACAAAGTTATGTATATACTTTCCTGGTATAAACCTGTGAAATGATAACCACAATTTTTCTGGAATTACTCCTTGAACAGGGGTTTCCTGCGTGCTAACACCCACTGTGACTATTTTTCAGAATTCTCTGGTATCTTTGACAGCCAAGGAACATTTTAAGGTCTCACACATAATTAAATAAAATGAAGCTTTCTTCGTATCAAAATGTTCTTATAATCCCCACCAGTTGTGCCATTCTGGAACATCTTGAGCTTGCTCATTCTCTGAAAGTGTACCAGCTTCAACATTACCTGTATCTACTGCAATTTAATGAAGGAAAAAATACTTTATTCCTATAACTGTAATTAATTTGGTAGCTGCAGTAATTCCTTTAATAGTGCTACAAGCAGCCTTCTGATTACAGGGCCATTCTTAGGATCCTTTATAAAGGTGTGGCTGTCCACGTCTCTTCTGACAAGAGCAGGATAAGCTTTAAGAATAAACACAAAAACAGCAAGTATGAGTCAATGCTCATCTCTGTCTGACAAGACGATAGAGCTAGCCAAACAAGTAGTCAGTATGAAATGAGTCAGGGTACTGCTCACGTTTCCAGTTATCGACTTCGAATTCAAGGTTAAGCATAATTTTGATGCACCAGTATTTTTCTAAAGTTCATTTTCAATGTTTTCTGTGACTCAAGCAAAGAATTGCACGTCTGCTATAATATCTATAAGGAATGTTGAAGGGGAGTCACAGTCCAAATTCAAATCTGCATTCATTAGTTTGTACCTTTATTGAATTTCTTCTTTGTCATTGATCGAGTCTGCACACGTTGAAATTCTTCTTCTTGTCTTGCTCCTGGACTGATGGCTGGGGGTGCAGCGGTCTCACCAGCGTATAGCTTGACGTTGTTCAAATGTTTCCATGCTCATCTGCCTCGGACTTTTACTGCTGAAGCAATAGAGTAACATTTTCGACAAGAAACAGACCATTAAATATCAGCTTGTGCCACTTCCTAGTGAAGTTTTTAATGAGCATGGTGTCGCCAACAAATAGTCTATGTGCTGATAATAGGCCACTTCATCCGGATGCTGAATGGTTTTCATCTGTGTTCTGAGTCTGACCCCCATGGCGCTTGAGTTGATCTGAAATGAGAGAGATATTAGCGGTTGTACATGTCAAATATGCATGTAACTCATTTCCTAACATTTCTGCTGTACTCTGAGCGTCACTTCTGCTTTTCGATGGAGGTGTAAGAGGCGTTCTCATTTGCCTCCCTGCTACTAATTCATGGGATGTGAGGTGGTGGTCCGAACCGGGCTGATTCCTTAGAGCATATAAAGCTAAGGGCAGGCAATATAACCATCTGCTTTTCAACATAAGCTTGAGCTTGGCAATTCTTTCTTTAAGAAGGCCCTTGAGTGTCTGACATATCCCGTTCACTTGTAGGTGATAGCAGAAGAAAACGTGTGTTTAACATTCAATAATAGTGTTATTTGTTCAAATACTTCATTAACAAAATGTGGCCCATTATTGGATCTCAGCACTTCACACACTGCCAATCTAGGAAAGACTTCACATACTAGAAACTTCGCTGCGCAAGTGCGTCAGGGAGTGTACACAGACCTGCTTCGATCCACCGGGAGAAGGGACACACCCCCACTATCAAATACCTGTATCCCCTACACACCTGCAGCATAACTACATAGTCCATATGTAAATGCTGAAATGCTGAAAAGCACCATTCGATTGAGGAATTACTCCTCTAATTGGTTTGCAGCTGTAAACATTTGACATACAATGCAGTTTACTACATAAAATGCATCGTGCTCTAACACATTTGGAACAAACCAGTCTTTTTCAATCATTGCAGCAAGACTTTCCCTAGTTACATGCGCAGGGTAGTGTAGCTGTTCAAGCACTACCTTTAACAATGCCCCTAGCATCACCAGCTTTCCAGTGCTATCCTGTCACCCTAATGCTTCAGTGGGGGATAAAGAACACCCATTTCGCTTGCATTATTCTTGCTCTTCCAGTGGTGAGCTTCCTTGAGTCTCCATTAACTGCAAATGATTAAATCCTTCTTTCACTACCATAATCGTTCTACCTTCTCCTTGACATCTGGAATATCAAAACTTGAAATACCTGGTGAATATGCAACCCTTTTGGCTTCTGCATAAGCGGCTTAGTTCTTGCGAGACATAAAGTCTGTACGCTTAGTGTGAGCAGCGCATTTAACCACTGCTGTGGCTACTAAGAGCTATAGTGCCTTAAAAAGCACTGGAGTGCCATCCGCCCGCATGTAGCTCTTCCCTTTCCAACGTGCTAGCACTGTGTGTACGGTTGACGTCACATAGGCGGAGTCACTGTATACTATCACTTCCTGCCCTTCATGATTCTCGAGCGTGACAATGAGTGCTACCAATTCTGCCGCGTGCGCCGAAAAGTGAGACGGTAGTCTTGCACTTGCTACAACCTCAAACTTGCCATTTGCTCTATGCCTCACTACAGCTGCGCCAGAATGTCTTTCTCCATAAATTTGATCAATTTTAGAAGAACGATCAATAAAGAGAATTTCCCCTCCTGACAGTGTGTTCTCTTTTATGTGCTGTATATCATCATAGAATTCAATGTAGTTTGCACATTCATGCACATGGTCACTCTCTGTCACTGGCTCAGCTATAAACGTGTCTGGATTTACTATTTCATATCTGAAAACTTTAATCACTAGGTTTTGAAATCATCACTTCATATGCAGAAGCTCTCTGAGATGTCAATGTGCCTTGGATGTCCTCCAAAGTGGCAAACAAAACATATTCCACAAAAAGAGTCATAGAGCAGTTCATTACAATGCTTGTAGACTTGCAATTGCGAATGAAGCGTCTGACAATGACTATTCGCAAGGAAAGTGTCTCTTCATAACTGGGTCTAACATCCCACTGTAATACGCCAGGGGTTTGTATCCCAATGTAGTTCTCTGTGTAAGCACTACAGTCACGACTGCCCCATTTGTGTGTGGAAATAGTTAAAACTCCTCAGCATAATTTGAAATTCCTAAAACAGGAGCTGTACAAATTGCTTTTTTCAACTCTTCAAACCCTTCTTCCATTTCCTCGGTCCATTCTATTGTGACTTTATCTACCTATGGTTTTTTTAAAGCTTGCAAAAGGGGTCTTGTTTATGAAGTATTATCAAACACCCAGGCTCTAACATAATTACATAAGCCCAACAACTGTTGCATTTGTTTTACTGTATGCAATTTTAAAGTTTTCATCACAGCCCTTTGAGGTGTCACCTTCTTTCACTCATGTGAGATCAGTTGTCCTATATATTAGACCTCTTCTTGTCAGTATTGTAACTTTTCCCTGTCTACCTTGTATCCCTTGTCTGCTAGGAAAGTCATTAAATGAATCGAGTCCTGTCTGCACTCATCTCCTGTAATGCTACAAATTAAAATATCATCTACGTATTGTATTACAGCATCTTCAAATCAATATTACCTAAATCCATCTGGCGGACTCTGTTAAACATTGATGAAGACTCACAGTACCCTTTGGGGCGCCTAGTTTGTTTCAGATGAGTGTGGGGTAACATAAAAGTAGTCAAGTCTTGTGAGTCCCTGTGCAACGGGATTGAGAAAAACACATTTTTCAAATCAATCACTGTGAAATATTGTGTCTTCTACTGGGATACTGAATTAGGAACTAAAGGAAACTCCGCCTTTATTTATTTATTTATTTATTTATTTATTTATTTTGAATTTATAAAGCATCCAGCGGCCCGGAGGCATCATGCCGCTGTACAGCATATTCAACTTAGTACAGGTAAATTTACATAGCAGTCATACAGATTTGGGAAAAATCTTTACGTAGGCAGTGGTACAGGTTAGGTATTGTAGGAGTGGTTAGTTAAATAGATTAGTTTTTAGCACCTTTCTGAAAGCTGTGATGGATTCTTCGTGGCATAGTCTGGGCGGGAGTGCATTCCAGGCTTTAGGGGCTAGTACTTCAAAACTTGTGCCGCCCGCTTTGGCTCTATTGAATACTGGAACTGATAGTAGGTGGGAGTATTGGTCCAGTCTTGTCTGTGGGCTGGAGCAAGGTGTATTCTTTCAGTCAGGTAGGCAGGGGCTGTCTGCCCAATGCATTTGTGAGTGATTGTGAGGGCTTTGAATGTTATGCGTTCTTTGATAGGGAGCCAGTGGGCATCTTTTCTTGCTTGTGAAAAGTGTTCTCTCCTAGGGATGTTGAGGGCAGCTCTGATGGCGCTGTTTTGTGCCATTTGCAGTTTGTTAATGTTTTTAGCGGAGGTGCCTAGGAGCATGATGTTGCAGTAGTCAAGTTTTGCGTCAATAGTGGCTCTGGCTTAATCTACAATCTGGTTAATCGGTCTCATGTTCTGTATGTATCTCCACTACCCTCCCTTTGATTTTTTCACAGGTTACACCGCAGTGTTACACAATGATTCTGACGGTACCAGAATACCTTGTTTCATCAGTGTTGAAATAGTCTTAAAAAAACCCTCATCATCCTCTCGAGACATGGGGTATTGTCTTGCTTGAGGTAGAACTGCTCCCAGTTTCAGCTTTATTTTGACTTCCCCTACCCCCTTTAACAGTCCTATGTCATAAGGGCCTATAGCCTATAGTTCATAGGATGCTTGGCACCTTGTATATGTCTTCGTAAAAAATTGCTGGACGCTGCCGCATTATCACCATTTGCTGTGGGATTTTCCTTTTCTCTATTCTTATCCGATATGTAATGCTCATAAAGGACATTAATACATCATCTGTTGGGTCATCTCTAAACATGTCATCATCAGTAATATCAGTCAGCCTATACCCTTCTTAGAGAGCTATCACTGTCCTCCATGGCCTGCCCTTTTCAGCTAATTATTTGAGCATTGCCATTGCCCTTCGTACTACGGCTGCTTCTAATTCTATAGAAATGGTCTGTCCCCCTCTTCATCCATGGGTATCTATGGTCTAAACAAATATTCATCAGGTATTTTCATAGTCTTTCCCACTGAGCCAGATAGCCATGCTAATAAAATGTTCACCCCATAAAGGAAAACCTCTGGCTCTACTGGCATTCCAGAGCCACTTGTCCTGTGAATGCCAATATAAATGTGCCCAAATGCACATAATGTATTCCAGGAGTGGAACACACTATTCCTTCATCAGTAAAAGAAATCGTCATGTTGAGTTTTGTCATCAAATCTCTTCCCAAAATGATAACTGATTTCAATCAAGAATACAGCCATGGAACAGACATATCACCCTCTCCTATGGAGACTTGTCATTCATCAGTAAAAGGAACTCGACTCATAGCTCTAGTGAACCCTTGAGCATTCATGTCCATTCCCAACACTGCATATTTTCCCTCTCGCATACATGAACGAGTAGCCCCAGTGTCTACTTAAAAAGATAAAGATTTGCCTCCTATTGTCACACCGACCCATGGTTCCTCTTGGGGGTCTGGTGTCACAGATAGTACTGAACACATCAAGTCACCCTGTGAGCTGTCCTATTGTGGATACATGCATACCCCTGTACCCATGAAAGGATTTCCTCCCACCACAGTGATCTTCACCATTATCTAAGGTCAGTCTGCTTAAGGATAAGGCCCTATGCTCGAGGCTAAATGGATTTTCCTCTTCGCTTTGTCATTGGAAGACTATCGATTGATCTATCTTCCTTGTCTGCAAGCAACCGTACATCCAGGTATCATCTGTGATGGGGATACACAGAGCAGCATCCCACTTAGCACAGGTGAGCCCAGTTTACCCCGCTGATTTGTCTAATATACAAGCATATAACTTAGAGACCAACTTGGCGCGTACCCCCGAGCTGATCAGGTCATGTAAAATCGGCGCTGTAGGAGGTTCGAGGGGGAAGCTAGTGAACATGCCCTTAGAAGTTGACAAACGTGATGAAACAAAACATTCTTCCAATAGCAATAGATGTGATGATGAACTGCTGCATCAGAGAAGAAAAGGAGAGAGGTCCAGCAAAAGCTTGCTCCCGGCTCTTATGGCCACAGACAGCTCTTGGCACTTTGACAGATTTGGCACTTTGAATTATGCACCCGAGCTTGATGATCATGACATGAGAAATGGGAGGCCCTCCTGCCGGGCTGATGGACTGTCAGGCATTGAAAAGGTAAACGCATGAATCGGGGCCAGAAGGGAGAAAGTGAGAAGCTCCAGGGGCTTCGTCAGGCTCGGCAACCTATCTGCTGCTGCCCTGGAGGCTGGTCTTGAAAGTGCGCAGTTGCCTTTGCAAGAGCAAAGCTACGTGGATCTAAAAGCTGCAGGCCCAAGCACCCATCAGCACCCTGAGCAGCTGCCTAAATGGCACATCAATAAAGCTGGCTCTACTATCCTTATGAAGTCAGAATAGGCATTATTACCCTACACATTGATATTCGATGTATTAACCATAAGGTGATTAAAAGGCTGATCCAGTCAGGAACCCACAGTGTTGCCTGCAGGCTACTGCTACGTGCACTCAGATCAAAGGGTTAGGCTTCCACTACCATACACCCCTAGCATATTGCGTTGCTATTGGAGCTCATGAGTCATATTTTTCAGTTAAGGGAGCAGTGTGCACATTTGTAAGTATTAAGCATCTGCTCCGAATGCCACAATGTGTAATCTTAAAAAGCACTGAACTCTTGGATTGCATGTTTACCCATTTTACTGAAGATCTCTTCTGGGATTGCACTTCTTGTAATATCTTTTCAATAGCTTTTGAGCATCAAGGGCCATGATGTCTGGTGATGTCCCTATGTTCGCAAATTTAGGGACCCGACACCTCTTTATATGCACATGGTCTCCTAAATATTTGGGCAGACCCTGGCTACGCATGGGGTGGCCATCAGACAGACACAATTAGGAACTTCATATTTAGGCTCTGAACCTTAGGTATGCGAGTGGGATCACCGTGACCATCTTCACAAAAAAGGTGCAGGACCAGAGTTCAAGGGGTCAGTGCTGCTCATATTGGGGATCTCATGTTCGGGTTATGCATAATTAGGCGCATAAAAGTGTAAACGAACACCGCTGTTTGTCCTCATTTGCATGGCAGAGTGAAAAAGGGAGCGTAAAAAGGTGGGAGGCAAGCTTGTCCCTTATGCACTCCGCCATGCCAATTGAGCAAATGCTGCTTGCCCTGTAAGCATAGCAGGGGGCACATACAAAGGATTCCTGTGGAGTCCACCTGCTTTTAGTTGGTGTAAAAAGAAGGCAGATTCCTTCGGAATGCATACCATTTGCGCCAGCAAGAAAATACATGCCGGCTTGAAGAGTATTTGCATGTCAGAAAGGAATGGGGGGCTGAATTGTAGCTTACGATCTGCCCCTCATCTTCACCATATAAATGTATGAAATTATCTGTAAAGCAAATCTAATGTGTTAAAGTATTATAAGACCTTTACACATTATATTTATGGCTCAACGAAAAAAAGAACCACTGTGCTCCAGTATTTTCTGCAAGCAAATTCCTTCATTAATGAAGAGGATCTGTGTACAAGAAAGGGAGCAGGGTTTGAGTCCAAGGGACTTACACTACATGGCAGTCTGCAATATCTGTATAAAAGCCTGAGAATCATGTTCTTATTATAGGTTAGTTGTGACATCACAACTGACATGTAATAAAACAATTACATTGCAACTGTTCTGCAATCAGTTGTTACGCTCCTTTGTGATGTCACAATGCCTGCTACTTGAGCCTGCAGAGAAGAGAATTCCAGCTCTCATTGCAACGCTAAATTAAAGCCATGACAAGCTTTTCAGATGTATTGCTTGTAAAATAGATTTCGGTGACACTTCATTAATTGACAAGGAACTGTTTATGGCAGAAAATGTAATTTGTGCACTGCAGGAGTTTAACACATATGAACAAGAATCGGCATGTTATTAGTTATTTTAAAGTACAAAATGAAAACGTTTTTTCAATGCATTTTATCAAACTGTGCACGTTTCTTTCTATGTTTATTACCACACATTAGGATCAGCATATTGCTTTTTTAAATTTAAACGGATCCTACATTGATAATACGGATCAGCACAGGGAAGATCTTGTACATTCCATTAAGCAAGAGGACAGATATTGAAGAGGATGAAAGTATGTGGCCCAGTATTGTGCGGAATAAGATACCCCTTACCGTACAAAGGATATTGCAACTCACCTCGGAGTTCCATGCCTTATGAAGGAACACACATTCTCAGTGGCTTGCTCCTTAAAAAATATGGAAAGGATTAACCGTATCCCAAAATATAGACTCAACTCTGAATCTTTTTAGAAATATTGGTGCAGTTTCATCAAGGAGGCAATGTTATAAAGGGGTCCCAAGCTTTTCGAAATCCAGATTCACTTGATTGGGAAATAACTTTTGTTGCTTCTACAGACTGAACTGGTAGGTGGATTTTCATCAAACTTTCACGGAGAGTGACATCCTTATTCCGTCAGTGTGATTTTGCAATATGTTCAGTGTTTTGTTTCAAAAAGACCAAGAATGTTTGTTTAAAACATATTTCATATAACTTTGTCGGTTAATCCATGCCCTCTGGCCCAGGATAATTTTGCCACTGGCCATGGCTGTCAGGAACTGGCTGTTGGTTAACATGGCCAAGTCGACCATGGGGTCGAGTCACAGACCAGGCCCAAAATCTACTCTGAGTTACTTAGTGGGACTGCTTCATGGCTGAAGCCCCTGCCTCAGGGATTGTGGACACTAGCCATGGCCACAAGCCATGGACAGTGGCCCATGATCCTATGATAGTGGTATAGGGGGCACTGCCCAGGCCGCATGCCAGCCCCAATATCTACTATGGGTTGACTTGTTGTGTTGGCAGCATTGCTGTAGGACATGCCCCGGGGATTTTGGCCACTGGCCCTCAGACCTATTACAGTAAAGTAGGCATTAGGTAATGCTGCATGCCAGGTCCAGTAGCTATTGTGGGTGGCTTGGTGTGGCCTTAGACATGGCTGAACCTCATACGCCAGTTTAGCCATAACCTATGCGTGCAGCATGCACTGCTGAACGTGACACACATCTATTTATTTTAACCATTAATTTAAAGTTACGTTTGGATCACCTCTCGACACAGACACTTGTCAACAGGCATGTTGTTCCAATCACAAACCCATTCATTGGCAAAGTAAACACAAACACGCTCGTGCACGGGAGCTAATATGCAGTGTTTACTTCTTGGCCCAACAGTAATTTAAGGTGGCAATAACCACCTACGTTACATAACCCCAGAGGCGATTGTCAATTCTGGTAAAGAAAATGCAGCAGTTACCTCCTACCTTCAACTTGTGCTGCTATAATGCAACTGAATGGGTCTCAAATGTTTTGAGGATGAAGAAAGGGCACCACCATCATGAAGTAATTCTGTTCTGTATCACAGCTCCATGTGATATCCCTATGCCACTCATGATTTGTCGGAGGAGGGGCAGTGTTGGTCCTCCAAATGAGCCACCTCATCACAGAGGACAAGCTTTGCTGTATCTTGCTCAAACTTAAACCCTCTTCATGCAAATGGGATATTTTCCCAGCCACAGCTATGAAGGCATGCTCGGAACTATTGATTAGATAAATTACTAACATTGTAAACGCTTCCTTTAAAGATGGTCATGTACCCACAAGATTGAAGGGATCCTGGATCACTCCCTTGCTTAAAAAGCAAGGTCATGATCACACTATTGCCTCTAACTATAGGCCTATAACCAACTCTCTATTCATGCTCAAAATACTGGACAGGGCGGCGTATGAAGAAGTACTAAACCACGTAAAAAACGACCCTATTTCAGATCAGGTTTTAGTACGGAATCAGCACTACTGGATTTAAAATCCACCATGTTGACATTAATTAACGAAGGCCAAACTATGTTGCATTGAATTTGTCAGCTGCATTTGAGTTGGTAGATCAACATCTGCTATTAATGGATTACAAGAGGTGGCCGGCTTCAGTGATCAAGCAGTGGCTTGGATGCAGTCTTTTTTGGGAAATAGAACCATGAGGGTTTGTAGCAACATAGCAGAGGCTCAGCCAGTTCCGCTGAGATTTGGAGTTCCACAAGGTGCTTGCTTATCGCCAGTCCTATATAATATCTTTACTACACTGCTATTTCAGCTACTTGAGGTCAAAAAGATATTTATCTTAAACTATGCCGATGACACTCGGTGCCTCATCCCACTGTCAGGAAAATATTAGGAAGACTACAAAGCGGTCAAAGAAATCTATGATCTCATTCAAGACTGGATGTATACAAGCAGTCTAGCTCTGAATCATTAAAAACTGACCTAAAGATTTTAGGATTTAGGCCGAGATTGAATAAGCGGAAACAAGAATACAAAACATTTTGAATTGCCGACCATGACATTGCCAAAAAAGACAAGATAAAAACTCTGGTAGTCCCATTCGATCAGACACTCTGCATGAAAGCCCAGGTGAATAGCCTAAGCTCATCCTCAGCCTACTATATCAGATTTCTCTCACACATCCGCCCATTTACGTCCCAAAAGAGTTGTAAAACAGTACCCCGAGCAATCATTTCTTCCAAAATTGACTATTGTGGTTGACTTCTGGTAGGCAATGGGAAAGGAGAACTGGCCAAACTACAAGAAGTACAAAATAGTACAATCAGAGCCTTTACGGGGTTTCGGAAATGTAAGCATGTGTCCAATGTGCGTAGAGGATGCCATTGGCTCCCCATAAAGGCTAGACTTGATTTCAGACTGCTTACCATTACCTATAAATCTCTGGCAGGGCAATTCCCAGACTCAAGGAAAAATTGGAAACCAGAACTCTTAACTCTGTCAACTCTGCAATCAAATAGTCAAAAACGTCTAGAAGTACCCATAGCTAACCTGGTTAGTGCTTTCTGGATGTTCGCACCTGCATATTTATAAGTCAAAATGTACATGTCTCCGGACTACTTAAAAAACTACTTAAAACATATCTTTTATATAACCACTGCCCTAGGTCTCTCTCCCCCTTCGGGTAGACGTTCTCCCAACGCTTTGATTATATAATTCTTCAGCGCACGTATTCTTCCAGGTCACTTTGGTAGCGCCTGTAAGGGAGGAAGGGTCTTTTTACCCCACCGTACATTCTGCATGAAAGAAGTCTATTGCTCATCCCATCACGGGGAGACGCCCCCCTTGACTTTCTGTTGATGACAGTGGAAGGAACCCATGGAATGACACATTTAGACTCCATTTTGTGCCACCCTAGACTCCATCTTTTTACTAGGCTGCACAATGATTTCTCAAAAAACCTTCTCTGCCCTAGTCCAGTGCCGCACAAAGCCAGCTCTGACACCTCCACCACCTCGTCCCCTGTCTGCGCCACACCAGTCCTCTTCTCACGGAAGCCCAGGTGCATATTGTTGCAAACAAGAAACAGTATTCTTTCTCTTCCTCTGAGCTCATTGCACTGTGTGTGACCGGGTCGAATCTTGACTTGTGCACTAATCAGTCTCTACAAACTGGCTCCTTCGACCCCCACCTTTAGAAATTATTGTCTACACAACATTTTACCCCTCTATTCTCCTTTCATGTGACAGTTGGTGAGACCCTTCCCCATAGACCTCCTTAAACTGCCCCCCTATATACCTAATCCTGGATGATCATATATTCTCCATGGACTAACACCCATCAATCCATTCATTTGAACCATGAGGCACCAGGGATAATACATCTCAGATCAAAACTCCCAGATAAGGCACCTGGGAAAAGGGACCATTGCCCCCGGCCCCTACAAAGGCCTGGGTTAAGAATGTGTTTGCCCACAAATGTATAGGTGACCCATCATTCTGGTATAAGTTTTATGTCCTGCATTGCTCTTTGCATGCCAATGATTACTGCATAGTTTAGATTAGCTAGAACAATTGCATTTTGTGGACCCAGCCTGACCTTCACCCCACAGAGAAGCCCAGCTGACCCACGCGCCCACAGACTGCCCCAGCTGCAACAACCAATTGGAGTCTGACACTGTATATTGTTACATACTTGGCCATAGGGGCCCACCAATGAACGTTGCTGACCTGCACTGTATGTCATGATGAATTTGTGTTTTATAACATACTGTTCATGTATCATTTGGCAGAGCGCTCTCAGAGCAGCAGTGTGCTCTTTGTGCATCTTTTACCTGATATAAACTTTGTTCGACTTGCAGTCCTTCTCCTGGTCTCATTCCCTACTGGTGTTTGTCCATTTATTCTGCGTTTGGGATCTGCATTTTGGGGAATGACCACCTTTACTTGGTGACCCCTTAGACGTGATTGATCCGGGAAGACCCTGTACCTTGCGGCGAGATCCGGGACACCCCCATCAAGACCACCACCACCTACGGCTGACTGGTAGTTAAAAAGCATATGCTCCTGAACAGGTTCTGCAGGTCCCGCCTTTGCGAATACTCAATTGCTTGCCGGAGCGGGTGACGGCTAGTTTGGGGTGTGGTACCCCGATTGTGGATAGACCACAAACGGAGGCTCTCGGATCATCACAGACATGTGAGTATTGATTGCAAGAAGAATTAAAGAAGAATTAAAGGAGGGAAATTAATGGGAAGGGTCAGATTATATAGCGGGGAGCGGCCTGTGGGTTCAGTTGGGTGTGAGTGAGATTGAGTGATTGCTGACTAAGGTGTTTTTTCTTCTTCATATGGCCCTTAGATTTTTATATAAGGTGAGGAAATAAGAGGAGATACAGGAACCTAGCTCCGAAATGGGGTGGAAGGATGCACTGCATAGTACTGTCTTGACCAGTGCAGGATTATAAGTGAGGAAAACAGAATAATGAGTAGACTTGGAAAATAGTGGGGATTCTTTCTTTTGATACTGATAAACACTTTTTTAGAGTCGGCTCAGGAGGGGCCAGGGTGGAGTGAATTTGAGGTGTGAATGACACAGAAAATTTAGCATCTTTGAAAGAGGGTTAAGGGTATAAAGGGTTATCATAAATATGTTTTATCTTTATCATTGTCAGTAAGGTATGTCAGTGTGTCAGGTTAATGTGTTAAGTGGTTCATGGTTCTGTTTTTTTGGTCCTCCTATGAAGTGTTCAAAAGTGAAATATGGTGTAAGCAAAATATTTTGAAATGCAGTTTAAAAGGTTTTTTCTAGAGATTTAAAATTATTGATGCATTGACAGTGGTAAATGACACACACACACTCACACATCCACGCACCCAGACAGTGGGAAGAAATCATGGGAGCAGATACACCATACTTGCACATCTGCCAACACCTCCACTTGTATAGTGAGAAAATAAAGAAGTACCATGGGCAATGGCCAACAGAGAATAAGGGGGAAGGGACATCTCAAATATGGCCAGAAGGAGGGTCTTTTGATAAGACGGTGTTGGACCTTGTATCAGCATACTTACTGGCCAAATATAAAGGGAAACAGCTTCAAAATAGAAGGGAGGTGTTGGATCTGTGAAGGATGTTTGAAAAAACACCTCCTATGAACAATAAGGAAAGGGAGTCACAACCTGTAGAGGCCACAAACCAGGAGGGAGGAGGGGAAAAGAAGGAAGGCGAGGAACCTAAAAATTGTACCCATTGCTGTATAAACCTGCTGAAGAATATTGTGACCCGCTGTATTTACCCCGAACAAGTGCACCAACTACACCGGCAGTACCCCACCACCCCCTTAAGACCCTAAAATCCCCTAAGGCCCAACAAGCACACCCCCATCCCACACAGGACCCATCACCCGAAATATAGAAGATCACATCATCAATACCCATGTGGAATTGTCTCGACTAACAGCCCTGTGCAGCAACACACTGTCGCTGCCAGGAGGTGGGCAGGCACCGCCACTATCGAAAAACCCTTCCATTATAGCAGAGGATGAATGGAAGTCCGGGGACTTCCTCTTCTGCATTGATAGTACTCCAGTTAAGATAGTGCGGGTAGGGAAGGAAGGTGAGCAGGTAGGTGCAGGACAAGGTAGTGTGACGGCTGACAGGGAAGAAGAATGTTGGAGCGTTATTGATGTGTATGAGGAAGGAGCGACAACAGGGGGCCTGTAAGTACAGTATCTGACACATCAGGTAGGAGGGGAAGAAGTATTTTGGCAAGGAAGGCTCAGGAACTTGAATAGGAGAATGGCATTGGCTAAGAAGAAAGGAACAAAGGTGAGTAAAGGCCGGGGAAGAACACATTTACAGATGCCCCTCATCCACAAGGGAGCGGCAAGACCTCACTATGTGCCTTGGACGCTGATGGACAAAGCAAATTTGTTGAAATCACTACTACCACTCTCGGGAGGGGCGGGGAAATGGATATATGCCTTTGAGAAAACACTGCAGGGGCCTTTTAGCTATAGGGGATGTCAAGAGCTTGCTAGTATCTGTAGTGGGTGATCAAGCAGATGGAGTGTGGGTTAAGGCGGGGTTCCTGGGAGTAACAATAGACTCTGACCAGCACAACGGGGCATCATTCAATAACGTGAGAGCACAGGTGTGGGATGCACTGCAGAGAACATTCCCGGACACCCCCGATTTACACTCAGTGATGCAATGCACAATGGGGGATGATGAAGATACTGCACAGTTCATTCTTCAGGTGCAGGACATGTGGATGGCAGAGACGGGCACTGCCTGTGACCACTCAACCTCCCTCTTTTACTTCATTATCAAAAGAGGCCTCCCGAAGGAGGTACAGAAGGCCTTAGATCCAATTGCTGGGATAGAAGCCAAAGGATGGCCAGAAATACAAAGCATCATAGTACACCATTGTAGGAATATCAAAGAAAGGGAGAAAGAAATCACAGCGAAAAGATTGGCAGATGAAGCGAAACTCATACAAAATAAGTTGGTGAAGGTCACTGCAGTAACAGCCGCCCTACCCACAGAACAGGGGATGGGGAGAAGGGGCCAATAGCACTTCAGGCTAGAATGGAAGCAACCTAGGCAGCAAACGGGCAAGAACAATGGGCTGGAGAGGAGCAGTACGGAGGGCCCCATTGGCAAGGAAGACCTGGAAGAGGAAGAGGTGGGTACAGGGGGCATAGAGGGGGTTACAGAGGACAAGGGCCCAGAGCAGGGGAGCAAGGAGCATGTTGGTCATGTGGTAGGTGGGGCCATTTTGCAAGGGAATGTTGTGCTCGTCCCATGGCGTATTACCCAAATGCATCAAGGTTCAATAATGAACAGCAATATGGTCATCCCCACCCAGGAAGCCCTCATGGACTGCCGGTGGGGGGGTTACGGACAGGAAGATCAAACTGATGCCCGGTTCACACAAGGGTCTAGGGTGCCACCGCAGGGGACACAACAATGACTTACACATCAAAGACCGCTGGGGAACACACACAATAATCCTTTTTCCACCACCGCCAATGGCGCACCAGCACCATTTTGGGGAACAGAAATGGTTTAGGAAAATGCCTTTTCTTTTCTCAGGACAAACTCACACCCAGATTAGGACAGCCCACAGAGAGCACTTGCGTGTCCATTCCTATCAACTACCCTACGTCCAGAAAAGGAACCACTGGTGGGGGCAGAGATAGGAGACAGACAGTTCATCTTCATGGTGGACTCGGGAGCGGAAAAATCGTGCCTAAAGGAAGGCAGGTTTCCACTGTGACCACTCAACTTCCCTCTTTTACTTCATTATCAAAAGAGGCCTCCCGAAGGAGGTACAGAAGGCCTTAGATACAATTGCTGGGATAGAAGCCAAAGGATGGCCAGAAATACAAAGCATCATAGTACACCATTGTAGGAATATCAAAGAAAGGGAGAAAGAAATCACAGAGAAAAGATTGGCAGATGAAGCGAAACTCGTACAAAATAAGTTGGTGAAGGTCACTGCAGTAACAACCGCCCTACCCACAGAACAGGGGATGGGGAGAAGGGGACAATAGCACTTCAGGCTAGAATGGAAGCAGCCTAGGCAGCAAACGGGCAAGAACAATGGGCTGGAGAGGAGCAGTACGGAGGGCCCCATTGGCAAGGAAGACCTGGAAGAGGAAGAGGTGGGTACAGGGGGCATAGAGGGGGTTACAGAGGACAAGGGCCCAGAGCAGGGGAGCAAGGAGCATGTTGGTCATGTGGTAGGTGGGGCCATTTTGCAAGGGAATGTCGTGCTCGTCCAATGGCGTATTACCCAAATGAATCAAGGTTCAATAATGAACAGCAATATGGTCATCCCCACCCATGGACTGCCGGTGGGGGGGTTACGGACAGGAAGGTCAAACTGATGCCCGGTTCACACAAGGGTCTAGGGTGCCACCGCAGGGGACACAACAATGACTTACACATCAAAGACCACTGGGGAACACACACAATAATCCTTTTTCCACCACCGCCAATGGCGCACCAGCACCATTTCGGGGAACAGCAATGGTTTAGGAAAATGCCTTTTCTTTTCTCGGGACAAACTCACACCCAGATTAGGACAGCCCACAGGGAGCACTTGCGTGTCCATTCCTATCAACTACCCTACGTCCAGACAAGGAACCACTGGTGGAGGGTGGAGATAGGAGACAGACAGTTCATCTTCATGGTGGACTCGGGAGCGGAAAAATCGTGCCTAAAGGTAGGCAGGTTTTCACTGTTGGGCAAACATTTGGAAACGCAGGGATTTTCTTGGTCTGTGGTCATGGTTCCATACACTAAAGATTTGGATATAACGGTGGGGACAAAACAGTACAAGGGTGGTGCCCGAATTAACACAAAAGAATGGAGAGTGCCCTCTGACTTTGTTTTCCGCCCCGTAGTTGCCCCTGATATATTACCAGGTACCATCCTCTCCCTATATCTGCAGGGAGTACAAGTATCAGCTAAATGTATTGTGGCAATAGGTCTGGACATGCACGGATGCGAGTAGCGAACAGTATTATGCATAGACCCAAACATAGTGCTGTGCGACCTGACCGACAAGGAGCTGTTCACTGGCAATGACAATGATGGAGAGATAATAATGGAAATATGTATGCCATGTGACATAATGGTCCAAAACAGACGAGTAACAAACCCCCTCAAGGCCATTGTCAGTGCACCACCGACATGCAACAGGTACCCACAAAATTATGGACCACCAATGCCCACAATCTAGGGCTCCTGCAAGAGGTGACACCCGTTAAGATTAAACTCAAGCCTGGTGCAGTGCTGCCCGAGTAACACAATATCCCCTGTCAAGGGAAGCAGAGGAGGGGATTAAAGAAACAATACATGCACTGCTACAGCAGGGTATCATTGTACTATCAAATTCACCTTGCAATATTGCAATTTATCCTAGTAAAAAAGCAAAGGGCGGGGCTTGGAGGATGATGCAGGATTTACGCCCACTTAATGATGTCATAAAGAAGGAGTTTCCCCTTGTCCAGAATCCTGCATCCATTTTGTGCAGCATTCCAAAATCAGTCACATGCTTCACAGTGATAGACTTGAAAAAACGCTTTTTTCTCTGTACCACTCGATCCAAACTCACAATACCTGACAGCATTTACCCTGGGAGTAAAAAGATACAAGCATTGCAAGTTACCACAAGGATACTGCGAAAGCCTGAGTATTTTTAACAGAATATTGCATGACGATCCTGGCAACAATGATGTTAAAACAATAGTAATACAATACGTAGACAATCCTCTGGTGTGCAGTGAGTGAGGAACAGTGCAGAACATACTCTATAACATTACTGAACTTGCTAGCAGACAAAGGATACAAGGTGGACAAAGGGAAGTTGCAGTACTGCCTAGCAGAAGTACTGTATTTGGGACAGCTAATATCCAAAGATGGCAAAAGAATAATCCCAGCTAGGGCAGTAGCAGTATGCGCAACAATTAGGCTCTACAATGTGAAAGACATGCAGACATTTCTTGGCATGTGTAATTATTGCCGAGCATGGATACTTGACTATGCAGCATACATGAGGCCCCTACTACAAGCACTAAAGGAAAGCACAAAAGGAAAGCATAGCTATCACATGGACACAAGAGATGAACACTGCCTTTGCAACACTAAAGGAACTTATTTCCGAAGCCCTCATTCTATCGACCCCAGCCTATGAACAGGAATTCTACCTGTTTTCACAATGCAATGGAACACTCATGACAGCTGTCCTAACACAGAAAACATCCTTCGGACACAAGCCATTGGCCTACTAAAGTGGCACCCTAGACTCCGTGATGCAAGGGCACTTTGCATGCGAACAAGCTCTCACAGCCGCCACCTTCGCAATTGAAAAAGCACCACCATAGTGATGGGATGCTCAGTGACACTGTTTGTTGAACATTCCATGTTTGCAATTCTAGAATGATCTAAATCTACACTTATGACACAAAAGGCAACATTTTACAGGATTAATACTTTTTAGCTCTAACATTCACATAGTGCGCTGCAAAACAGTACACCCAACCACATTTATCACTGAGCCATGCACGGTAGAACATATGCAAAATCCTTATTGTGCCACATACGAAGGGGAGTCTGACGACATTCCCAAAGCAAACAAGAACACCTTAGAAGAAGGTGAGGTGTATTTTGTGGACCGGTCAGCATCCATTTGCCCAGAAACAGGTGAAAAGCATGTGGGTGCAGCAGTAGTAAGACTGGAAGAAGGTGAATATGAGATCATTATACAAAAACATCTACCAATGCATTATTCAGCACAAGCAGCAGAGCTCGTAGCACTAATTGAAGCGTTACATGCAGGAAAGGCATGTGCAGTAATTTATTCAGATTCAGCATACGTAACCACAATGGTAAATGCTGGATTATCTAGGTGGAGAAGGAGAGGTTTCAGAAGGGCTGACGGATCCCCAGTACAAAATGCAGAACGTTTAGATGAGCTGATAGAAGCCCTAGCAGAACCATCAGTTGTGGCTTTGGTAAAGTGCCAAGCCCATACGAATAACAGTGACTTAATCTCATTAGGAAACACGGCTGCATATGCTGCTAAAGAGGAAGCATATTTCCAAAAGCCCCAAGCAACATAATATTTGCTAAAGGGTAATGCGCAAGAGGAAAAAGGAGTTGGATATAACTCACTGCCCATCACACAAATAATTGACCTACAAAAGAGGGCACTGATCGAAGAACAAGAGATGTGGTCAAAGAAGTCTTGCACACAGTCGCCCACTGATCTCCTTTGACATCAAGAAAATAAAACAAAGGTAGAAATGCCTGTGGAGTTATTACAGCTTGCATTACAACAACTACATTATCCAGCACACACAACAAAACAACAAATAGTTGCGGACATCCAGGAAGACTGGTTTGTCCAAAATATACAGGAACACCTCGCTAAAATGACAATTGAATGGGTAACATGTCAAACTTACAACTCTGGAATGACCCTCAGGACACTGTGAGGGACTCTGCCACACCCCATGAGACCTTTCTGTGAACTGCACATTGACTACGCAGATATGGGAGAAAGGTGCAATGGAGCAAGATACCTAATAGTGGTGGTCTGCCCCTTTTCACGCTGGGTGGAAGCACACACAGATACAAAATGCACTGCAACATTTTTGGTCAGGGAAGTGCTCCCACCTTGGGGCATTTGTGACGTCATATGCTCTGACAATGGAATACATTTTGTTAATGACCTGAAATATTGGTTACACCTCTAGGATGTTAGAAAAGCACATGGCAGTGTAATGGCAGAAAGGAAACAGCCAAATGAACAAGAAGTGGCTGTACCCTGATGGGATTGAGTAGAAAGGAAGTGTCTGAAAATACAAGCAATATGAAAAAGTATAAATAGAAGTAGAAATAAGTGATTAATGAGTGGATAAAATTGAATGATAATTAATTGTACATAAATGTAAATTTCTCTCTCTCTCTCTCTATGGACTAAAGTTAGTTTTGCATAGCTGAAAGTGCACTGTATTTCACTCTGTAGGTACAAACATGGCAGAAATTAGGGCTCTCAATGACAACGCTACAAAAATAGTTAGCAGTAGGGGAAACGTTAGTCCTACTAGAGCTTACTCGTATGAATGTGGCCTCTACTTTACGGCCATTGTTTTTTTAACTATATTATTGTGTGTAGGACTTTACTGGTCTATCTTTAATTTTAGAGGGTATAAAAGAAGGCGAGATGGGTCAAACGGGTACAGGAGGGAACCCACTTAGTATGGGATGGGTTGAAATTGATGTGGGCTGACAATGTTTCAACAAATCTAACCTCTCTGCACAAAAATCATACAATGAAAGCCCCATGGTTTGAGAACTCAACAATGGATAGAGATGAAAATGTACTATATGCTTATAATGAAGGTTATCCAACATCTGATGTATCAATGCTGTCATATGCTTACCCACAATCGACCTTCGAACCTACCTCAAATAATGACTACATGCGCTTTAGGTCGCAAACACCCAGCCAACACACCCATCCTACCACGCAGTATTGGCAACCTAATTATGGTCAAAATAAAAAAGATGATTTCAGGCATTTTTCCTATTCATTATCAAAGAATTATGAAGCTATACAATGGTCTGGGAGAGTAACAGAAGGAAAAGGGCAGCGGAACAGAAAAGGTATGATGCATACCATGGCCTGGGGTTGGATGCAGTAGAAGACCCTTGTCACCCAGATCAGTCTAACAAGTGGTACTCTGACATGAGCACCATGGGTAAACAACCAAATAATGTGAGTTGCTATGTGTGTTCCCTGATACCTTACGCATCAAGAACACCAAATGTTCTAATACCCCAGGAAACACACATAGCGGATGCCCTGTGTCTCATTCATCTTGCACTTTGTACAATTCGAACAACCTTCCAAGCACACACAGTAACACTACAACTGATCCAGAACGAGAAAATCTGCCACAGCAAGCCTCAAGGAATACTCTGCATAAAAAAACATTTGTTGTCATAAAAGGGACAATGTTCACGGAAAACAAATGGCAAGAGGAAACAGTGATGTGCAAGGCGGAAGCACTTAAAGGACTATCAGAAGAAAAATGTCAAGAAAACATGCACTCATGTTTGCTCTCAGCACATCGCCAAACTGACATGGGTAACAGCACTTGAAAAGCTGATCAAGATCCAACGTGAAGTGCAATACGAACTTTGTTTCCACAGAGAAGGGAAGGTGCCCATGGGATCAAACAAACATTGCAACAAAACACCCTCCCTGACACGAAGAAAGTAACAGCTGCTCTGATGGACAATTATTGGGAACACAGCAAACAGGCTTACTTGCAACTCCCACCATCATGGAGAGTTACTTGTGCCCTGGCCATGCTGCATTCGGCCCTGATGGTGATTCCGGAGAGTCATGTCCAGGGGGAGAGGGTGCCCGCCAGAAGGCCACCAGCACCCCAGTCAACAACCGAAGAACCCCCCACATACGATGTGCTGTCGGTTGATAAGCTACAAGACAGATTGTCACACAAAAGAAGGGCATCAAATTACCTTTCTAAAGACTCTTCTGAACTTTTGCCACAGATACCGGACCAGTTTAAGCTGTTCAGCTCAGGAGAGACATTTTTTGCATCACTCATACCAAGCATCCAGGCACAAGCTAACGCTAAATGGTAACAAACAGTGAGGTCGGAGCTGATCCAGTTAGCAAACAACACTGAATAAGGGTTCAATGTCATCAAGGTGGAACTCAGAGCCCTGCAGTTGATGACCATGCAAAACGGTTATGTCTTAGAACTCCTCACAGCAATGGAAGGCAGTGTTTGCTAAAAAATCAGGAGTGCATGTTGCACATTCGTGCCTTCTGCAGATGCTGACAACAGGACCTTATCACATGTGATAACTGCAATACACAACCTCAGAGAAAGAATGAAGAAGGAAGGTGGGGTGCAGTGACTGGTTTGACACGGTTTTTGATTGGGTACCATCCTGGTTCACGACTGCACTGAAGCTACTGGTGCCCATAAAATATTTTTGCTGCAGATTTTTTGTGTGCCAGGTAGGAGTTCAATGCTGTGCAAAATCTCTGCTTAGTAGTGCAATGATGATGGTGACAATGGGCAGCCCAACAAAGGGGCCTCATGATGTGAAAGTCGTAAAAGTGCAAACAGGGGACAACCAGGAGCCCAAATAGTGCATGACAGCAGTTGTATTGCTCTCCCCAGAGTGCACAGAAAAACATAAATCACCAATGCAATTACAGAGCAAATACTTTGAAGATAGACAGATGCAATAACTCACAACCACACACTTTTAGAAGATAATCAGCTCTTATACGGCTATTTATTCAAAGCTTAGAAGCAACCAATAATAACATAGAAATAACTCACAGAAGTAACATAGACATAAATCACAGAAGAAGTAAAGCATTCAAAAGGAAATACATCACTGTGAGCGTAACAGGATTCCTCATCTCGCCCAGAAGCGGCTGGAAGACCCCGGGAACAGCCAGGCCGAGAGCACCACAGCTCACAGGAGTGCCGGACGTAAGCATCCTTCTGCGGCTGAAGTCTCACCTGACCACCTCCGGGCTTCCGCATATATACACACTCCACAAAGGGGAGTCAATTCTCGAACCTTCTGGAAATTATACTTGCACAGTTGATGAGCAGCCGTCGGTTGCCAGCTGGGTCAATCGAGAGCTACCCTCAAGGAGCAGAGTGCCTCCCTCCTCTAAAACACGCTCCACGGAGAACAGTAACAAACCATAACAAAGTTAGCTTTCCCAGCAGAAATGTCCTTGACCGCATACCAGGTTTCGAAAGCATGTTTTTCTCAGCATCATGAATCTAACACTCAGCAAAATGTGTGCAGCTTTTCACTGCGGCATGAAGTAAATATCCATCATGGCTCCGAGCGCTCCCAGAATGCATTGCGCACCGGTGCCATTTTAATTCAAGCATAAGAATTCCACCCTTGGATATTTACCTTCCATAGCCCAGTGGCACAGGAGCTGGTCTCTGAAACCTACGAAATGTTAAGACTAAATTGGGAATACATTGAATACAACAACAACAAGCTATTATGACAGCTACTATAATAAAAATGCAAGCAAAAGCGTAATGTAGTGTACCCCTTTATCAGGTATCCATGAAAATAACCAATCCCACCAATTCCCAGTACGATCTTGAGACACTAGAGAAATGAGATCCCTCAAACCTCGAATATGACTTTCAATAGATCGTGAATGGTCACTTAAATTGAAACAACACATACCTTCAAATGCGTTACACCCTAAATTATGTTTTAGCAATAGATAATCAACAGCAGCTCTGTTCTGAAAAGTTGCTTTTCTAATAACTTGACTATCAAGGAGTAATTCTTCTAATGCCTGCGAAGTATGATTAAGGCTTTTGGCTACTAAACATGCTAATTTCATCAAAGATTTGTAACCTCCAGCAGCTAAACCCCAAACGCCCACTAATGAAATGGTTAATGCTAGAACCTCAGCTTCTGATAACAAGTGTACATGTGAATCACAATCAGGAGATAGACCTACAGATTCGAAAGTTGACTTTTTACCTCGAGTTATCGCTGGGTGTTAAGGAAACATCATTAGTCCTAATCGAGTTAAAGCACATGGACCTCTGGAAATGTTAGCTGGAATATAAGTATATGTGATGTTACCACATGAAAAGAGCCATCCTGTTGGAAGTTTCACATGATTCAAATGACTGGCAACTATCACTGTATGATTACAAGACATAGTATTATTTACACTGGTGCATGTGCGTGGCACTCGTGAACATAGTCGTCTCTCAAACATTGTATGATTATGCTGGTTGGTTAAGTCGATTTGTCAGCATTTGCCAATTTCTTGTGCATTGCAGGTCATAAAATAACATACATCACCTTGGGTTATAAGTAATAACACGTGTCGAATTTCTCCATTTACGGTCGGTCTCTTGGCAGAATCTACAATATTCGTAAACTGAAAAAGATTGCCTAATATCTGAGTCTTGAACTAAAGAATCATTGTGTGTGACGCCGAAGATATGCTTTAAAACCGGAACAGGCATCGGCACTGCTACTAAACACGTAGTCAATAAAGTTTCAGCATTGGGCACATCAGTAAGACAAAAGTGTGATATGTTGAGTACTTGCTGTGCCAGATATATCCACATATTTTCCGTTTGGGTGATCATAGGATAATGTTTTCCCCTTCCTGCAAATGCATCTTGCACGACTGGCATCAAGGTTGTTTTCACTGGCTCCTGATGTGTTTGCTGCATTTCACGAATCCATGTCTTCGGTCTGGCTGGCTTTTCGGCACCGGCATTAGGCTGCTTTGAGACAACATTATTCATCACTATCAGTATCCCCTTGATCACTGGCACAGATGTGACATTTTTCGTTGGTAGCAGCAGGCTGTTTAACTCTCCCAAATGGAGTCCATGTAGTACCACAATTACACCAGCCAGACACAGGATCTACAAGGCAAACCCAGAAAAGAGATATCAGTGTTGCACATCACTCTCTCAGATAACATTTATCTGCGGGTACATATTGCCATTTCTTTTTACCAGGCTCCATAACTAAAACTACTTGATCTTTGCCTGATGCAATGACATCTGTGGGTACTGGTGGGCCACTTGGCTTTTCCACCCACACCTTTGCAACCGGTACCATACTGTCTGAAAAGCCAAAACCGCGGTCCCCACGGGTAGTTAACACTGTAGGAGGCTCCCCCTTCTTAATCATGGACAACTTAATGGGAATAATTATCAATTGGGCCACTCGATCACCCTTGTGGATTGATAACAATTGGTCCCCACTATTCATTAGGATGACTTTAATCTCGCCTTGGTAATCATCATCAATTACCCCTACCAACACTTGAACTCCCTTCAATGCTAGGCCAGATCTAGGGGCAAACCATCCCATATGCTCTGGGGGAATTTGTACTCCAATGCCTGTTTCAATTACAACTCTTCCTCTTGGATCTAATCTGATTTCTTCATGGGAATGCAAGTCTACCCCTGCTGACTCTGGAGTTGCTCGATACGGAGCTAAAGAACCTGGAGTAATTTCCCAGTACAATAGTGTTTCTCTGACTGAATTAGGTTGAACCTGTAAAGTAGGAGTCATTAATCGCATCAAAGGAGTTTCATGTTCATACACAGGCCTATTGTTTAATACTTGCACCGCATCAAACACACGATCACGCAAGCCTGCCAAACTGCCGTCTCCAGATTTGTGCAACTGTTCTTTCAATAACCCATTCATTCGTTTCATTAACCCTGAAGCAGCTGGGTAATAGGGAATGTGGTACAGCCACTCAATGCTCTTTTCCGGACAAAACTCATGGATTCATTTGCCTTTGAAATGTGACCCATTGTCACTTTGAATCTGCAAAGGCACTCCATAATGTAGTATGATCAGATCTAACAACTTGATGGTGTTCAGTTGTGTTGCACGTTTGCACTGCAAAACCATCAAATATCCTGAGTATGTATCTACAATAGTGCATGCATACTGACAACTTCTACTAATTGGCATGGGACCGATATAATCAATCTGCCAAATTTGACCTGGTAATTTTCCTCTTCTCAATGTGCCTCAAACAATTTGAGAGATAGGTCTATGCAGTTGGTGTTGGCACACGGGACATTGCAAAATGATTGTTTTCACTACTTCTAAAGGAAGACTGATTCCTCGAGCTTGTGCCCACCTAATAGTAGCCTTTTCTCCAAGGTGCCCACATTTTTGATGGGCCCATTTGGCCAAACCCTCCAAATCGTCTTCCTGAGCCTCTGCATCCACAGATGAAATCTTGGTGTGCTCGTCTGCAACAGAATTAAACCAATGTTCTAATGAGTCTGTGGCACAATGCGCGTCCACATGATATACAGTGACTTTATTTTTTTATAACATTTCTGCAATATCTTGCCACTGTTCTTTTCCCCACAACTCTTTTGAATGAATCTTCCACCCATTGTTTTGCCAAGTTGGCAACCACACTGCCAATCCATTCGCCGCTGACCATGAATCTGTGTACACATAACATTGACCAGGGGTCTCTTGTTTCAATGCTTGATAAACTGCGTGAAGCTCTGCAAACTAACTGCTCTTCCCTTTCCCTGTCGTTGTCAACATCTTTTTTGTTTTGGGATTGTACGACACTGCTTTCCAGTACCATTCAGTTCCCACATATCGAGCTGAACCATCCGTGAACCAAGCATGCTCTGTTTGCTCCACAGTCAAATCGCTGTAAGGTACTCCCCATTTCACGGGAGACTCAAGTTTTTCAGGCACTTCCGGTGGTATGTAATCTGAGGGCGGTATGTTGGCTACTTGCTCATGTAATTTTGCCACTCCACCCTTTCCTGATTTGGCTCTGTCTTGAATATACCATTTCCACTTAATTATGCTGGCTTCTTGAGCATGTCCTATTCTATGCATTTTAGGAGAGCTCAGTACCCAGTGCATGATTGGTATTTCTGGTCTCATGAAAACATCATGGCCCACCGTCATCTGCTCGGTATCAACAAGAGCCCAATAACACGCCAGTAATTGCTTCTCAAGCGGAGTGTATGGGCCTCATTACACGGTAGGTGGTAAGGGTTACCGGTCACCGGTAAGGGTACCGGTGACCGTTAACCCTTACCGCCTTATTACGAGGTCCCTTTGTGGGTTGGTACTTTAACGCCTGCTTTTAGCAGGCGTTAAAAAACGAACCCGCAAAGGGACCTTGGTGCTAATTATGGTACCGCAATTTGCGGTACCGTAATTAGCGCCTTGCCCATTCCCATTATGCCCTATGGGGGCAAAAATGGGAATGGGGAAGGGCCTTGGTGAATGGGGAATTACCGCCCCCGCTCACCTTAGAGTAGGGCGGTAATTTCGCCATCCACCAAGGCGGACACGGTAAAATACCGGCGGCAACCATGGCGCTAATAGCGCCATGGTTACCGCCTACCGTGTAATGAGACCCTATGAGTTACCAGCGTCAGGCAATTTAGGACTCCAAAACCCTAATGGCACACATTTCCTGTCTTGTTTCTGCCACACACTCCAGATAGCATAATTGTCTTGTACAGACACATTTAATTCCACTTCGCCTTCCTTCAAGGGCCATAAATCAAGCACCTGCTGCACGGTGTCTTTCGCCATCTCAAAGGCTTTCTGTTGCTCCTCCCCCCACTGAAACTCATATTTCTTTCATGTCACCTTGTAGAGGGGGGCCAATATCTGCCCTAAATGGGGAATGTGCTGTCTCCAAAACCCAAACAACCCTATAAATTGCTGAGCTGCTTTTTGTTCAATGGAGTGGTGAATTCAAGTATTTTCTGTCTGGCTTTTGGCACCATTTCTCAATGCCCATAATGCCACTGAATATCACTGTTTCAGCTGGACCTTGAATTTTACTCCTCAGGTTAATCTCCCACCCTTCCTTCTTCAATCCTTCCATAATGACATCTAACTGGCTTTGCACACTGTGCTCATCCTTGCCCTGGATCAAAATGTCATCAATGTAATGAGAGATTTGTATGTCAGGTTTAAACGGTATCTTGTCTAAGTGCTCTGCCACCAGCCGGTGACAGATAGTCGGGCTATGTGTGTACCCTCTAGGTAGCCTCGTGAAAGTGTACTGACGTCCACTCCACGAAAATGCAAACTGCTCTTGACACTCTTCAGCAATTGGCATGGAGAAAAATGCATTGGCTAAATCGATCACTGCATACCAAGTACCCTCAAACTTTTGGACATTTTCAATCAAGGTAATGGCATCTGGGACTGCGGGCACCAAGGGAGGAGTGTGTTTATTCAACTCCCTGTAATCCACCGTCATCCTCCATGACCCATCTCCCTTTTAATAGGCCAGAGAGGATTGTTCCATGCGGTGGTAATAGGGCGTAATACTCCCGCCTCCACGTACTCTTTGATGGTATCTGAAATTTCCTCGTGCCCCCCAGGAATGCGGCATGGTTTCATTGCTACCCGTTTGGTTGCCACTGGCACTTGCACTGGGGGCATCTTCAATTTGCCTACTGTAATGGGTGTACAGATTAATGCCCTCACCCCAAACTGGTACGTTTTACTGCCAAGTCCCAAGGTTAACCCTTCCAAAATGTCAAAGCCAATTACATATTCAGGTATCGGGACAATCAACACTTGGTATTTCTGCCTATTCAAATTGCCTATTTTCATCTCCACTTTCGTTTGTACTGTGGGGGTCTCCTTTCCCACTAGACCTGTAATAGTAAACTGTTTGCCTTTAAATCATGTTGGATTACCATGAATCAAAGAGGCCTCCGCCCCGGTGTCTATCAATGCTCGCACCCCTTGTGTATTTCCTGGCCCCCAAAAAATCTTAACATCAACATGAGGCCGCCTATCCACTATTATGCGGGCAGACGCTGCCGGAGCTTGGCCGAAGCCCTAGTCAAACTTCGAATGAGTGTAACTCGACTCCGCCTCTAACATCGCACTCACCAACTTTCTCAAATCAGCGTATGTTGGCTGGTACAGGGAAGGTGTTCCCATAGACCCTTCGTCAGGTTCTTCCACAGGGGGAGCAGAAGGTGAGGTGTCCCCCTGTGGCGTGGTGACTACTTGTTTCTTAACCTGTTTATAGCGCTCTTTGGCTACAAGTCCTCGTTTTTTGTATAATTCATACATTACTCTGGTTTCAATGCCATCAATTTCTTCGTGTGGCACACCATCTTTTAACAAAGCCAAAAACATGTCTTTTGGGAGTATCTACTATCTTGCCGCCTGCCTTTGGTTCTTCTCTCACTACTCCCCTCTCTCTCCCTTGGCTTGTTATCACTCTTATCCCACTCCTCCAAATCTGCAAGTTGCTGAATGGCATCTGCTACCTCATCAGTAGCCTTGCCCGTCATACCTACGAGCAAAGTCATAATGACACTTTTGTATGCGGGTGGCGCAGTTCTAATCACCATGTTTCGAGTTGAAACTGAGAGCGGCACGGCTCCCATGTGATCAGGAGCATCTATGTGAATTTGCTCTTTCATAGCATGCTCTCTGACTTTTTGAATTGCTTCTCTCAACGTATACCACTTCGTTTCTTCACTAGGCCAATCTGTGGCAATAGGGTATTTACGGTTACATGCTTGGGCTACCAGGTGCAACAAAGACACCTGAGTATCTTGACCATTGGCATCAGGGGGCAGTCCTGCTCTTAAGACCTCCTGTACATTGGTGTCAATTGACAGGGGTAAAAAACACTGTGAATCCGTAGAATCTACCAACAACCCTGCAGCACCCCCATCTAGTAATCTCACCATCCATGTCGATAAAGCTTCCCCTGATTTTTGCCTCAAACGGGTAATAATTTTCCCAACCTCCTGTTGTGTGTAATCCCCCAGCGTGGTTAAATCTACCATTCCGCCAGCAGGATTCTGCGGGTGGGGTCCGGCTCGCCGTCTTCTAACGGACTTAGCCGCCACTGTTTTCTGTTTCACCTCCATTTTGGGGTCAGACTCATTTGCGGAACTACTTTCTAGATTGGTTGAATCAAAAATATCACCATCCCACTTATCCGGATCCCAGTCCACACCAGCGGTAGTGATTACAGTTGCCACCTTTCTTTTGTTGACCCCTCCCCGTCTTTTCCTATACTTATACCGGGCTACTCTGACTGCTGCCCTCTCGGCCACCGCCTCATATGTGTCGGCCAGTTTAATTTGAATCTGCTGCATTAACGCAGTCTGCCGGTCTGCAGCTAGCTCTCTTTCTAATCGCAAGACCTCATTTTTCATTTCCACCTTCATTTGATGTATTTTCCTATAAGTTCAAGACTCAAGCCTGGATAAATCTAAACTTAAGGTTCTCAAAGGCCCATTTTCAATACCTATGCATCTGCCCCATAGATAAACCATAAAGGTTTCCAAACCATATATTTAGGTGTCAAATGCCTTTTTAATGTCACGCTATATCCAAGAGAGCCTGGAATTTGAACCTCCAAAGGCATTGCACAAAAGTTGCATCTCCCAGACTAACTTTCCCCAGTATCAGTGAGTGGTCAGAGAAAGTTCTGGGAAGAAACCTACACTCTCTTGTTCCATGCAGGAGACCCGCATCAGTCAGATATAGCCAATACGCAAATGCATATCATAGACAAAGAGTAATAGGAATACTCTTTGTCCATGCAGCATTCTCCATAAATCTAGAAGATCCAAGTCATTCATGCTAATAACGATTTCATGTCCGGACTGTGAAAGAGTACACAGAAAATCATTTGATCTATCAAGATCTGTATTTAATATAATATTGAAATCCCCAGCCTACACAACATGTGTGTATGTAAGTATCAAATGTACTTTGTAATCAAGCTGTTATGAAATGTGGGATCGTCCATTTAGGGGCCAATGCATTAATGATTGTTATGTAAGCGCTGTACAGTGAGCCTGTAACAATGACATATCTGCCCTCCAGGTCTCGCTCTTTCCCAGTGGAGCAAATCTGAGAGATTTGTGATTTAAGATCAGGCCCCCCCGTAAGTTAGAAGAGTATGAGGTGAAAAATCAAGAGGGGCCCCATGCCCTGGAAAAAGTGCCTTTAGTGGAGCCAGACAAGTGGGTTTCTTGAAGGATGATCTTGGCCATGTGTCAAAAAGCCAGCATCCTACATGCCTTTATCAGGTTGTTAAGACCCTTCACATTCCAAGTGATCAGGGCGCAGGTATCACAGGACATTGAAATAAGGTCAGTTGTAGATGGCAGAGTAATTGGAGTGTCTAATACAATATAGACTTAAACTATCAAGACCTGAAGAGGCATAGCTCCCAAATAGGCAATGTGAACCTGTTTTAAAACATAAACCGATGCCCCAACCTGCTGATTCTCCCACCCCCTCACACCATACCCAGACTTGCAGTGCAGTCCCCTACCCAACTCCCTTAACCAACAAATCCTACCGTAAACCATGGGCCATCGCAAGGAGGCATCATTGAGACGCGGATTGTGTCACACGCCCTTAAAAGATGGAGAGCAGAAACTTGATATTTGACAAGCTTTTTAGCAAAATGAATGGACTGAGGTTTTAGATTCTTGACATGTAGCTGCTCGTAACTGCTAAATGAAGGGTAAGGAACTACTCCCACTATTTGCCAGGAAAAGGCAGCACATCCACTGCAACAACAGTGGTCAGGCCCAGAATATGTTGTACATTTCCAACAGGAGCTCAGTAGAAAAAGTGGGGGTCCGAGAGGACCTTCCTAAAGAATTCTTCCATGAACAGTTCCATATTATTGGATGGGTCAGATTCCGGGATACCTATATCTCGTATGTTATTTCTTCTAGATCTGACCCCAAAATCTACATTCTTAGCTCAGACTCCCTTCACCTCATGTTGAAGCTATGTACAGCCATTGTCATCTCTGAGTGTCCTGCAGGACCCCGACTCGGTGTTCACTGGAAGAAAGACCTATTCCAAAAATGCCTCAGAAGTGCGATCATCTGGTGACCTGGCCGCTCAGCAGGTAAATATCTGTAGACAGGGTTTCACAGTGCACTCTCATTCAGAGGTAGACCAGAGCATCATTAGAGTTTCATAGCGGGCAGCAGGTCGCTTAGGCAAAGCTAATCATCAACATTCTCAGCTATTTCCCTCGAGGCTCCAGTTCTCTTCACTCCGATAAGAGGTCAAGGAGAGAGGCAGTTACTGCTGGGGGTGCCTCCAAACATCCCCTTAACTTGAGCGGTTACAGCAGGTCTGCTCGAGCGAACAGGATCTCCAGGGGTGATCACAGCTCTCCAAAGTATTGTCAGCGGTGTGGGAGCCAGGTGCTGGCAGGCCGAGCATACACCCACCCAATCAGAGCAGGCCTCCCAGAGAGTTCACAGTGGGCGGATTGTTCCTCCAGCACAACAAACACCCTGTGGAAATCTGGGTTCAGTTAATGACTCATATGTCATACTCAATGACTCTGATTCCATTATAGTTATAAGTGACTCTTTTATTAAGTCCCAGCATATTACATCACGTTCTTAGAGTCATATATACAAGATAGTAACTTCCAAGTCACAGTGGCAAACACCGGCATCCTCTCTCTCTGTGGGCTACATCTCAACTGACTCTCCTAGAACCTTAGTCATATCAATGCATTCCATGTCAGTAAAATCCACCTTCTCTGGATTCTACAAGGATGAAGGAGGAAGACACATCACTACACACCCCCACTCTACTCTTCCGAGGTCGCCGTCGGGCTCAGTGCCTTTTGTGCGTGACACTCACAGTAGGGGCAGCAATGCCTCTGCAAACCTTTGCATCTTGGTTGATGGCTCGGGTCTGTGTCACCTCTTCTCAGAGTTGGATCTCGATGGAGGATTGCTCGGATCGCGACAGAGGATTGTGCTGATGGCCCACAATTGAGTCACAAGGATCTGGGGCTTGTAAGGATATTTGGCGTGTTACAGCACAGAGTACAGCACTACTGCACAGGTAGCTAAAACATTTTTTGATGCAGCACCACATGGGTATGGTGCATGGCTATGTGTGTTGCCAGGATAACATGGACATATAAGTAAAGTCAGGCTATTCAGTCAAAAACGATTTTAACATATAAGATGCAAATCTATTTTTACAGTTAAAAGCACACGTGCACATTCAAAAATGCACACTATTTTTCACCTGAAATGCCTATGGTGCAAGAGACACATTTGAAAATTAATAACTAACATCAGTAATAACTAACCTGACTAATAAAAGTTCATTTAACATAACCCACTAATAAAATTGTGTCTCCACTGCAGAATTAGGCCTATTCTGAAAGTGAACTTTTAAACGCACATCCATTTTTTTTTCTCTTTCTCTGCTGCCCTGTCCACATAACTACAGGAAGCAAAAGGGCTCGAAAGAACAGGAAATCAGTTGGTTACAAAGTATTACTATAAAAATGAGCCATTGTGTAGAGAAGGAGGAGATGGCATGATTGATTCTGATTGGAGCAGCGTCATAGCAAGTATCATGCTAGAGGGAGTGATCAGGGTTTTGCTGGGGGGGAGTTTGAGGAGGAAGGAGGACAGTCAAGATGTGGCAGAGCTGGGAGAAGGACCTTTTTCCTGGCTGAGGCATTCCTATCTGCAAAAGCTGAGAATTCCAGATAATAACCCCGGTTTGAGAACGAAAGGCGTTCGTTTTCATTGGGGTTAATCTTCAAGGGAGCCACGTTCAGAAAGAGAACAGCTAAAGAAAACTCGGGCTAAACAGATAAGGTCATTACAGAAGTGTGGGGGCTGAGTGTGTACGAGAATATTCAGTCAGTGTAGGAAAGGAGATTCCTGTGCTTTAATCACATGTTAATGTTGCAAATTGAGTTCTTGTCTCTGCCACTCTCTTTTCAGTGTATCACAGACAATGCTGTTACTGTGCTATTTTATTTATTTCTGTAAAGAATGAGATCGTGTTTAAATGCAACTTTTATAATACAGAAAAATATTTGAAAGCAGACGGGTGGTGTGTTTAATATTTACCAATACAGTGCTGATGATGTGGGGAGATTTTTAAACAGTGCAATTGTCATTTTAAGACAGATGTGTGCATGATCAGATTCAGTATGGACAGTTGTGAGTGACTGTAGCATAGCTCGTTGGAGGTACATGAGCCAACGGGAAGAGAGACTCTCTGGACATAGTTCCCTACGGTATATAAGGTAGTGGAAATTACCACAAAATTACCACATATAGCTCTCTGTCGTAAATAAGTCAGTGAGATTGCCCATGGTGGCACACTAACACTAACACTGAAAATGTGGTATTCCTGAAATGTAGGCCTGAGGTCTCTCTAGTGATTACACGAAAAATCTAAGCAAAGATAAGGGATTCTGGACATTGGGGCTACAAATAAAACAAGGGAATTATGCTCACCAAAATACCACCAACCACGCATACCAACCACGCATACCAAATATGCATGTCTGTGTGCTGAAATAATGCATGTCCACTGTATTATTGTTGTACATGGGCCCAATCTGAATACAAGGAGTGATTGTTGCTAAGTTATTTTTCGGCGGTAAGAAAATACCGTCAGGCCCCAAATCTCCACAAAATACCCTACATATTTATGGTGCGTTGCAGGCCGGGAAAGTGATCATAGAGTACCTACTGGGCGTGGCAAGCGTGTCTCACACTGCCATTTGCACATTAAAGGGAACCCATTTTATAATAGCAGTGTGCCACATAAAACGAATTTCAGAATGTCACAAAGGGAAACCACATTCTCAGATCTAGTGCAATATTTAGAGGCAAAGTTGTTTGCACATGGGAATTGGTCGTCGAATAGCACGTTAGAATGGAGTAACCACATTCAGGGTGAGGTGCAAAAAGAAAAACTAGACAATATTTTTTGCAGAAGGCAGCATAATTCAGGTCTGCCTTACAAGATTATTTGAATGCAGCCGATAAAAGTGCAGAGAAAGACTGTTTAATACTGCTATGCGGCAAAATATGGTTTATTTTAAACAAGTCCCTGCGAATGCAAGAGAATGATACTCAGCTAATTAACAGGTTAAAGACTGAATTAGATGGGGCAAGTAAAAATCAGGAAATGTTGAGAGCAGAATTGGATGTATGCCAAAAAGACATGCAATTAAAATGCAGAGACTTTGATACTCAATTATCCAAAAGCAAGAAACAATTTGAGGATAGTGAGCAAGAATTGGTACACTTAAAAGCCTTAGTGGACCACATTAGACAGGATAAAGATGAGGTTGTTTCAGAAATGCAGATTTTACAAAAAGAACATTGTGAAAAAGAATGTGATCTCCAGAGTGCAGAACAAGAAATGATTAAAATGATTCAAGAAAGAGACAAGAGAAATAAAGAGTTCAATGAATGCCAAATGCAAATGTGCGACATGCAGGAGGTGATTAATAAGATGAGTGATGAAAATAACTATTTGCAAAATGAAGCAACCAGACTCCTTAAAAAGTGTAAGGACTTAGAACAGCAAATGTGCATTCCCAGGTCCCAGGAGAGGCGGCAGGGTACCACATTCAATGGAGTGGAGGTGAATTCTAGCTCTGCCCAAAGAGCTAGTGCTCCAGTGGCTGGGCCGGTGACTGAACTTGGTTGCAGCGCTCTTGGGGGATTTGATACTCCCATTGGGGGCAGCCACCAATCTCATACACCTGAAAACAGGATTGAATCACAAAATAGTGCAATTCCATGCATTGCAACAAGTAGCCCCATAAAAATAATGAAATCCATTAAAGCCTGATCAAACCATTTAAAAAGGGAGGTGAATGCTGCATTGAGGATCACTTAGAAGCGGTGCATGACATTTTTAAAGCACTCCAGATACCTAAGGAACAAATACAGACAATATTTTCATTTAACATTAGATGCCCGACGGCCAGCATCATAAGGGATTAAATGAACAGCAGAATATGACCTGGTTGGAGTTTGAAAAAGAAATTAGGCGTCATTTTTCTCCTTTTCAGTCATTGCAGGAGGCAAAGAAGTCGCGTACACAATTACTGCTGGACCTAATACATCCCCTCGCCAAATTTTTACAAGACTTAAAAAGAGCATTTTCTCGCTTTGACGTATCTTTTGACTCAAATTCCAATGAGTTTAAAACTGCATACTTCTATGGGCTACAGAAAGACATCATATCCCAATTGGTCCGTGAATTTGACCGTGACAAGTCCCTTGAATGGATTGTACATCAAAGCACAAAACTATATGAGGTACTCTATTGTCAGGGTAGAGAAAGTGATAAAATGAAAGATACTAGACCCAAATCTAAAGAACCCTCAGCCACAGTAATGGAAATCAGGTCAGCCAAAATGTCCCTTGAGTCTGCTCAAAGCCAAGGTAAAAATAATTTGACACCTGAACAAAGGGGTAATCAACAAAGATCGCCATTTCCTGTACCAATGTTCCAATCACATGATCCTAGTAATAAAGTAGGATATCGGCCTGATATGGCAGGTATGAACAATAACCAGAGACAAAATCAAGATCAAAGAAATGATGGTCCCTACCAGTCATTGGGGACACAGAGTAGATTTGATCCCAACACCATGATATATGGTAATCAGGATAGGCCCCGATATGTGGATCGATTTACTGATAATGGAAATCAACATAGGGGCCAGTACCCACAATCTGAGAGACAGGACATGAGGCAAAACATGAACTACAATCCACGCCAGTACAATGATTCCCCACCAGGGGACTATAATCAAAGGATGGGTGCAACCCGCTCCCCTCCACAAATGAATCAAGAGTTCAAGAAACCATCCCAACGACATCAATCACCTGAGAGGTATCAGAATAGATCCAATCAGGGGAAAACAACCAATATCGACCTAGGCCACAGAAAGAGGATCTAGAGAGATGGAAAGTTTCCAGTGCCTTGAGGCCAAGTGAAAATGTTAGCTGAGCAAATAGGAAAGCTCTATACAGCGCAAAAACAACCTTCCAAAGAGGGGGCTGATGGCCATAGCAATGACCGGGGGGCTTCCGAAAAGTGACTAAGTACTCATGATAACTGCAGTGCCAAAATGACAGATTGCTCTGATATAATTCTGCATAACGACTCTGAGATGCCTAATGGATTAAAAATGAAAGTACCAGTAAATGAAATTGTGACAGAAAGTGCAAATACTTCTAAAAAAGAGGTACGGTTTAACTTAGAGCTAAATAAAACAGTAAAGATTTGCACAAATGAAAAAGAAACATTAGGAATTCCAAAAGAACAAAGGGACAGATTTAAGAAAAATGATTCATGCATGGGGAATACCAGTGAACAGGGAGTAAGTGGGGATGCTATAGCTCCTTCCCTGGGCAAGCAAAACAATGACCAAACACAGACAGAAAAAGGAAATACTCAAAAGGAGGGTACAAGTCAATCACCTGAAGAATTCTTTGAGCCACATATTTTTGAAGAGGCTGAAAGGCTGGTATGACACTAAATGATTACAAATGCACAGAATTAAAAAATGACAAATTGCTGAATGATTTGTTACACATGTTCAGTTGGAGGATTGTAATGTGGTCTCTGATGTTACCCAGATGGATGGCGAACAGTGGCCACACTCCAAAAAACCTCTGATCATGCAGAAATGAATAAAGTCTCTTGCGCAGAAATGGGTAAAAAGGAGGGAAAAATGTCTTTCCATTTACCAATGTGCTTAGCCAAAAGTGAAAAAGATCTGAGAAAGGTGAGCCCTGAAATCAGTAAGAATTCACATTTCTTATGTGTATTAGAGGAAGTTGAGGACAGATATTTATGCACCCATCACTGTAGAAGAAAAATGCCACACCTTTGCTATGATTGACACTGGCGCACAGGCCACAATTATGTCCAAGGAGCTGGTAAAGAGTATCAATGAAGGGAGACCCCACAGAGTCAGATCACAGTGAAGGAAAATCAAGGCCCAGTGCATAACTTAATGGGGAGGAGGTGCCCATCATAGGTGTAACTGAGGTTGACATAAAAATAGGAAAGCACAGAATGAAACAAGAGGTATTGATCACATCTATTTGTGAAATTCCATTTCTGATGGGGACAGATTGCCTGAAAAGATTGTCTCCTCTCATAGATGGGGTGAATGGAGTGCTGTGGTCCTTAACCAAAAAACCATTGAGGCCTAAGAAACTAAAATCACAAAACAGCAATATAAATGAATGTCACACTGTTGCCAAAACAAATGATGCTGTGGAGGTATATCTCCAGAATAGCTGCATACCTAGTGTCACTGTTATATTAATGTGTCAAGACAAAATGCAGAGCGACAATGAAAAACTACCTGTACAAATATACTTGGACCCAAGGAAAGATTGGCAGAACTGCCATAGATGAGCACACATTACGTTTTTATTTAAAAGAGAAAACGTGCAAACAGAATATTGCTCCTAAAACAGATTCAGAAAAACACATTACCACTCTGGCAGAAATACACATGGAAGATGAGCAACCATGGGTTCATGTTGTATAAATGACTATTTAAAACAATAAAAGCCACTTAGCGCTTGGACATGAAAGGAGCTTCATTAATGAGAAATTGTTGCAAAAAATAATGGAGAGGGAAGAAATCCCGAAATTTAGGATTAAAACCAATATGTTTCTGGCTTGGACAGTCCAGACTTTGAAAACCGAATTGCAGGCAGATGCATGCTTAAAATTAGCATTGGGCAGAAAACAATTTACCATAATGTATGGATAGTGAGTGGAGCACAAAATGAATTTTACATGGGCAATGACATCATGCACAGAATGTGTATGGTGTTAGATTTCCTTAATCAAAAAATATGGTCACGCCTAGGTGGTCCGGCACCTGAATTTGAAGACAAAAGAAGGGCTTATCATTGTGCACAACTGGTTCCTTATGCAATCGAATTACAATGAGGAAAGATACTATATTCCTGCATTTACAAAACAGTTTGCAATAACACTGAAATGCAAAAATGGACAGCAGATGAAAGGCTCTGATGCATTTGTATGCCTGAATGAATCCATAAAACAGCAAGGCCTGGATTATGAATACATTCCATTGGTAGACATTGGTGAAGGATCTGTAAAAATCATGGTAAATAATAAAGGTTGTCAGGATATTCATTTAGAGGAAAACTCCCCATTAGGAATGGCCATACAAAAATCACATTATACGGCAGATTTAAATAACATGGTGATTGGAAATATTCCTGAAAAGTATGTAGATGCCAAGGGCGAGTTGCCAGAACACCTGGACTCTCAGCCCAAAGGAATATTTAAAATTCATTCTGTGTATCCTTATGATTCAAATGAGACAGTGTGCTGCCATCAAGAGGATTGCATAATATTTAATTTAAATGAAAATGAAACAGAAAATCAGCCCATTGAAGTGGAAGCTGATATGCCAAAATATTTAAAAGTGGCAGCTTTACAAAAGACACAGCCACACAGTTAGAGGAAAGCGCCGAGATTCCCTTACCAGAAGATTTTCCAGAATTTTCCAAAATGGTAGAAGAGCAGATCTCCTTAGCGGATGCATGTGAAAGCAATAAGGATAGGGACAATCTGAGGGAGATATTTATGGAGTTTAAGGATGTATTTGCAAAAGATGCTTATGATTGTGGTTTAACTGATTTACATGTGGCCACACTACAGAAGGTGTAGCAGAAATCCAGTGTTTGTACGCCAGTATAGACTACCGCTGCATGTTTAGAATCATTGGCAGAGATTATAAAAATTTGGAATCCGCGGGAATCATCAGGCCCATTCATAGCACATCCAATACACCTATTTTAGGTGTGTTAAAGCCAAATGGTCAATGGCGCTGTGTGCAGACTTGAGAGAGTTAAATAAAAGAGTACCAATATCTAGATGGCCACTGCCATTCATTGATCAGGGCCTAGCTCAGGTACATGGTTCAAATGTATTTACCACATTAGATCTCACCTCTGGATATTGGTGCGTGCCATTGGCAGAGGAGATACAACATTTATTTTCCTTTACATTTGACAGGACTCAATATGCCTGGCTTAGAGCTCCGTTCGGGTACATCAATAGTGGGAGTGAATTTGGCATATTTTTGAGAAAGGCCATGCCGGATGCAGCGGAAAGAGGAACAATAGTTTATGTGGACGATGTCCTGATAAAAAATGAAAGCCTGAAAAGCCATTTTGATGAAATAAGACATGTACTTGGCCAATTGCAGAAAGCAGGCGCCAAAGTATCTTTGCAAAAAGCACAATGGTGCAAGAAAAAAGTGAACTTTCTAGGCATGAAGTGACTGAACATGGGCTAAATCCACAAAAGAAGAAAATAGAGGCCATACAAAGATTAAAAGATCCTAAAAATGTGAAAGGAGTAAAAAGTTTATTAGGGATGACAGGCTATAACAGAAAGTTCATTGAAATTATGCAGAAATCACTCAACCATTGACTAAACTGCTTAAACTGAATACTCCCTGGAAATGGGAAAAAGAGGCAGTCTGATGCAGTGGCTAAATTAAAGGAATGTCTTGTAAAGGCACCATGTTTAGCATACCCCATAAAGGACAGGGATTTCTTTATAGAAATAGGTTTTTCTGAACATTGTATGTCAGCAGTGTTATCACAAAAACACGATTTGAATCACAAAACCATTGCATATGCAAGTAAGGCATTTTCCCAAGTTGAAATGAAATTTAATGAATGTGAAAAGGCCCTATTAACCACTGTGTGGGCGCTACAACATTTCCGCCCCATTGTTCAGGGAGAAAAGGAATTATTGAAACAAATCATCAACCTTTGCAATTTTTAGAGAGTAAAAGAATTAGATCAGGCAATCTAGCGCAATCCAGAATCACTTCATGGACGCTGGCATTACAAGGTTTCCCGTAGAAGTGAGATATGGACAAAATAAAAAGAACCCAATTGCTCAAGGGTTAGCTGACTTACATGACTGTGCAGCTGAACAAATACCAAATGAAATGGAAGTAGAAACTAGTTTGCAGGAATTTGAACAATCACCACACAAAGCTTTTGATGAAAAAACATGCAAGGATTTGCCAACTGTATATGTGGATGGTTGTGCTTTTCACATTGAAAATGACAGTAATAAACAATTAGTGGCAGGAATAGGAATGTCTGGTTGAAATGTGAAGGGTTCCCAGTATAGGGATGAGGATTGGAGATAGGAGCAGTCAGGTGGCGGAATTGGCAGCCATTTATAAAGCAATTGCTACTGCAGTTGATAAAAAGTTCAGTGAAATTGTCCTGGTGACTGATTCTGACTATGCACGGAATAGCTTTGTGGAGTATTTGCCTGGTTGGAAAGCAAGAGGCATGGTTACATATAACAAAAAGCCACTTAAGCATGGAAAAATGATACAAGCCATAGACAAATTGGTGTCAGAGAATAAGTTAACAATATACTGGAGAAAATTTGTGGCATTTAAAAACACCAGGAGAGGATAAGGAGGGAAATGATAAGGCAGACCACCTGGCTAAGATTGGGGCTGTGATGGGAGAATTGCTACCTATTGATTATTTAATGGGTGAAATACAAATTGATGCAGTCACACGTTCTAAAGCACCAAAGGAGGTAGATCAACCGGTGGTGCAGTGGAGTCATGACACGCCAGACCAAGATTTGATTGAGGCACAAAAAGAATGATCAAATTTTGGGAATCTATTATAATCATTTGATAGATCCCGAACAAAATCCTTTAACAGAAAATGATTGTATGGGAAAAGAAGAGTTGAGGGTGCTATTAAAGAACAAAACACGAATTAGATTACAGGATGGACTCATGATTAGAGAGTCCATAACAGGACAAATACAGTGGGTAGTACCCCTTTCATTCAGAGGACTAATGCTACACCATGCACATGATGCCATAACTGCAGGCCATAGAGGTTCACAAAAACATTAGAAATACTAAAAGATTATGCTTACTGGCCACATATGTCCCAAGATGTGGAATTATATACTAGAGGATGTCTAGTATGCGCCCAATTTAAACCTGCTTCACCAATGCATAGAGCACCATTGATGAAAAGAGGCCTAACTCTCCCATGGTCAGATTTGCAAATAGACTATGTAGGCCTTTAAAAAGGTCGAGCAGGGGACACCGTTATATTTTGAGTGTGGTATGTTTGATGTCGAAGTGGATTGAATGCATTCCTGCACCAGATTGTAGTGCGCAAACAGCAGCCACATTGCTGGTGAACCATGTGTTCTCAAGGTTTGGTTGCCACAAAGAATTGAGTCAGACAGAGGAAGTCATTTCACAAGTACTCTAATGAGTAAGGTATGGCAAATACTAGGTGTGAAAAGGAAACTACATATCGCATATCGGGCGGCGTCTTCAGGTACAGTTGAAAGAAGCAATAGGTCTGTTGGTGGATATTTTAAAGAAATTTGTGGCAGAAGCAGGTTCCAGCTGGGATTTACGTTTACCGTTGTTTTGATGGCAATCAGGTCGACTCCTGCCAAAGCAACAGGTGTTAGCCCCCATGAGGTCTTGACAGGTAGGAAAATGGTGTTACCACAACACCTACTATACAGAACACATGAGCAAACCCTTGTGAGTGCATCCACAGTTCATGAATATATGATGAACTGAGGAGGCATTTGCAACATGCATTTGCTTTGTGCAGAGAAATCTGGAAAGAGCTGCTGACAGTGCAAAATCTTATTATGACAAAAAGACATCAGTAAAGGAATACAGTGTAGGGGATCAGGTGTACAAGTTTCATTTGGAAAAAGTAAACAGAAAAATTCTAATTTCTAGCAGCCTGGCAGGGGCCATTTCGAATTATAGATAAGGTCTCTCCTGTGGTTTTATAAAATTTGAAAAATGAAGGTGAAACGGCAATAGAGCAGTTTGTCCATGTAAATCAAATCAAACCATGCCATCCCAGACATGAGATCAAGCAGCTTGAGCATGTAGAAACAGATAAAGTCCCTTGAACACAAAAAGAGAAAATAAATTGGTACAATCAGGAGGCAGTGACAAAGGAGTTAAAAAGTTGATTGTTATGATGGCACATAAACACTGTAGTATATGTAAAAATATATAATATAAAATAAATAAATAAATACATAAATGCACATGTAATGGAAGCTCATGGTTGGTGTGCAGAGAGAAAATGTGTTAAATATTGAATGCTGTTTTATATGTGCTTGTTTTCTTTTAACTTGTGTTTAATTTCAGAAGAAAAAAAAAACGAAATATTTTTACCAAGCATGTTTTATTTTTGGCAAAAGGGTGAAGTTAGTATTGTGCTATGTACTTAATTTGTTTATTTTCTATTTGATTTAGAAAATTAACATTATTTGGTCGGAGGTTCCGGGATCAGAGGCCACGGGAGACGATGGAGTCCTGGAGTCCCCTGGATGAAGACCAAAAGATGCCTGCCTCCAGGTGGAGGTGAAGACAAGATAACAGAATGCTAAAAAAGATGACTCCTATGGATCTAAGATGCCAAGATGAAAGTGTACTCGAATGAACCAAATAACATCGCTGGTCGGGACATATCAGAGGCAGACAAGAGTCCTGACATATGGAGTTCCACGTATTTATTATTTTAATTATTTATTTTAATTTGTTATATTAATTATTGTTTTAGTTAGTTGTTTTATTTCATTGTTTTAATTGACTTGGAAAATTCTAAACTTAAAGTAATGCCACTTCCACTGAGAAGGCAAATGTGGAACATTTTGTAAACTAATGAACTCAGATGAATACTGTGTGATTGCAACTTTTTCATTGATGCACATGAATATTCATTTTGTTGGATTGCTATGTTGTAAAAAAAAAAAAAGAACAAGTTGTTTTTAGGAATTGGCTTGGATCGTAGCCAAATTCTAAAAACAAAAGGAGGGTATGTAAGGATATTTGGCGTGTTACAGCACAGAGTACAGCACTACTGCACAGGTAGCTAAAAATATGTTTGATGCAGCACCACATGGGTATGGTGCATGGCTATATGTGTTGCCAGGATAACATGGACATATAAGTAAAGTCAGGCTATTCAGTCAAAAACGATGTTAACATATAAGATGCAAATCTATTTTTACAGTTAAAAGCACACGTGCACATTCAAAAATGCACACTATTTTTCACCTGAAATGCCTATGGTGCAAGAGACACATTTGAAAATTAATATCTAACATCAGTAATAACTAACCTGACTAATAAAAATTCATTTAACATAACCCACTAATAAAAATGTGTCTCCACTGCAGAATTAGGCCTATTCTGAAAGTGAACTTTTAAACGCACATCCATTTTTTTTTTCGCTTTCTCTGCTGCCCTGTCCACATAACTACAGGAAGCAAAAGGGCTCGAAAGAACAGGAAATCAGTTGGTTACAAAGTATTACTATAAAAATGAGCCATTGTGTAGAGAAGGAGGAGATGGCATGATTGATTCTGATTGGAGCAGCGTCATAGCAAGTATCATGCTAGAGGGAGTGATCAGGGTTTGCTGGGGGGAGTTTGAGGAGGAAGGAGGACAGTTCAAGATTTGGCAGAGCTGGGAGAAGGACCTTTTTCCTGGCTGAGGCATTCGTATCTGCAAAAGCTGAGAATTCCAGATAATACCCCGGTTTGAGAACGGAAGGCGTTCGTTTTCATTGGGGTTAATCTTCAAGGGAGCCACGTTCAGAAAGAGAACAGCTAAAGAAAACTCGGGCTAAACAGATAAGGTAATTACAGAAGTGTGGGGGCTGAGTGTGTACGAGAATATTCAGTCAGTGTAGGAAAGGAGATTCCTGTGCTTTAATCACATGTTAATGTTGCAAATTGAGTTCTTGTCTCCGCCACTCTCTTTTCAGTGTATCACTATTTTATTTATTTCTGTAAAGAATGAGATCGTGTTTAAATGCAACTTTTATAATACAGAAAAATATTTGAAAGCAGACGGGTGGTGTGTTTAATATTTACCAATACAGTGCTGATGATGTGGGGAGATTTTTAAACAGTGCAATTGTCATTTTAAGACAGATGTGTGCATGATCAGATTCAGTATGGACAGTTGTGAGTGACTGTAGCATAGCTCGTTGGAGGTACATGAGCCAACGGGAAGAGAGACTCTCTGGACATAGTTCCCTACGGTATATAAGGTAGTGGAAATTACCACAAAATTACCACATATAGCTCTCTGTCGTAAATAAGTCAGTGAGATTGCCCATGGTGGCACACTAACACTAACACTGAAAATGTGGTATTCCTGAAATGTAGGCCTGAGGTCTCTCTAGTGATTACACGAAAAATCTAAGCAAAGATAAGGGATTCTGGACATTGGGGCCACAAATAAAACAAGGGAATTATGCTCACCAAAATACCACCAACCATGCATACCAACCACGCATACCAAATATGCATGTCTGTGTGCTGAAATAATGCATGTCCACTGTATTATTGTTGTACATGGCCCAATCTGAATACAAGGAGTGATTGTTGCTAAGTTATTTTTCGGCGGTAAGAAAATACCGTCAGGCCCCAAATCTCCACAAAATACCCTACAGGCTCCTCAGGAGCAACACCCGCAGTGCGGCAGTGAATTGAGGCTCTGTAGCACACAATACAGTCCACTCCCCTTCTCCCATCTGGAGCGCAGAGCTCAAGCAACAATGTTCATTGTGCACCTCAACAGCACCCCGACACACATCTATTTGTGCTGCAAAAATTATGTTGGTCAAAGAAATATTCCAGATCTTTTGTATCTTTTAAAAGATGATTTTTTTTATAATATAGAGAGATGGCCAAGCATGACACTTCTTCTGTTATAAAAACATGTACATTCACTGAATAAACTTTGCTAATGGGGCATTATGGTTAAATTACCCTAGATCCATCTGTTAAATTGAATGAAAAAATTTCTTAAAGGGGCGTTGAGGTTGCGGATCCAAATACAAAAACCAATGAAATTTGCCAGCTATAGTAGGAAATACAACCATAACTCTCGCCTCTGCTATGAACCACTCACATCAGCAAATGACATCACAGATGACATCACACATGGTATAATCGATGACATCACTAAACTGTAGGAATCTTCACAGAAAGTTCTTACAAGTGATTGAGTGTAGTGTGACTACCGTATGAATGGTGATAAGTAGGTCTCTCATGATCTGGACCAAAATGTACATATTCAGGGTCTCCTAAAGTGCAGTGGAAATTGTCACAACATTAAAATATATTAACGTAGCCAATTGATAGAGCATGGACCATAGACTTAGAGTATTTGTTATAAGGTAGGCTTAGGCTATAGAAGTATAAGTCAAAACTCTGGTTAGTACACAGTGGGGCAGGTGGCGGTCTCCCACCCAATCCAGAGGCTCAGAACAGGGATTTTATCACATGCTCAAAACCCCACTCTGAACCTCCATGGATCTGGAGGCCGCCATCTTCCCCTGCCGGTACCGAGGTAAGTGTGCACCTGCGCTGCCCCACTTCCTCTTCCCTCCACCCCATCCCATTTTTCCACATATTTAACCCCCACCCCTGTAAGCCCCACTTACCTGGCACTCCCTTGTCCCTTGCTGGCACCGGGAATGCTAGTGTCCCTGGCGCATCCCTGATGCAGCAATTGCCATCATGCAAGGGGAGAAGGGACTATGTGTAGCTCGCTTCTCCCTGATCCATGGTGGCCATCTTCTTTTGTAGTTTTTTTTGTAAATTGAGAAATGGCAAACACTCCATTTCTCAACATAAAAACAAAAACACTGTTATTATCCACAACGTGCCGGGATACTAATAATGTCATACCCGTCTGGGCGGGGGCGTTACTGGGGTAGGTAATGCCCTGGGTTAAAGTTAAAGCCCCTGCTTGGCTGCATCTTCTAACTGGCCCAGGGCACATTACCAGGCCCGGTATTGTCCCTGTCCTTCTAGGTTTATTGCTTAAGTAATATTACATCTGTAGTTAATGGCTAAATGCAACACATAGTCGGCATGTGTTTGTGTGCACAGAGTATACTTGAACCGATGCATACAAATCTGATGGACAGGCATGTAAGATCTGGTAAGGGGCTAGTAAATACTAGGACAAAAGCATGAAACTAAGATTAGTGTCTAGATATAGGGACGTAATTTCACCAAAATGCCAGGGGACCTATGACCTCTGATGACATCACCGGAAGTGATGTCATTTGACACCCCCACCTCGAATTGACATCATGGGAAGCGATGGAACATGACCTTTCGCCCCTTGACAAAACAGGAAGGGACATCACATATTGTTCCTAAGTACACTATGAAAAATATGGTTACGATATCACTATAACGTTATATACATTTCATACAAGAATGGATCACCATATGTATCATTAATATCAGTGTGTATAGGCCCATATTACTGTGAATGCAAGCAGACGTCCAAGGCCAAATGATAATGATATATTATTATATAGCACTTACGCTTAAGCGCTTTATATAGAATAAATATACAATATCACCCAACCTGTGTTGGTACTCATTTATCAACCTCAGAAGGTTGAAAGGCTGAGTTGAGGTATTTAAGAACAGGCAAAATCAGTGACTCGCCCCCTGAAGTTTGCCTGGAAATAAACCTGTATGAGTCTAGCAATTATTGGATAGAATTCCAGAAAGACAAATTATTTGTATTCCTATTTCCTATTCTTTCTTATTTAGGGTCACTGCTCAGTGTTACACTTGTGGTACCCCTTATTCTTTTAAGAGGCCTGAACAAGAAAGTCAGACACTCCAAAAATAAAGAGCCACATGACACTGGCCACATCTCAGGAGCTTACATTTAAAAAAAAAAGTTTAAACAAAATATGTATTTTTATTTTTTCTAAGGGTAGCAAGGGAGACAAAAGGGGTAGCAAAGGAGACCTCAGGGGTCATAACTGCGACCCTGGAAACCCCCAAATGACGTCCCTGCATAGATATAAAGTATACAAATGATAGCTTATATGTCATAAACAGGCTGCTTTGTAAAGATTTCAGAAGGTTTCACCACCTAACCCCACTGGCTACTACTCCCCCACGTTCTCCTACACTGGTAGAATTCATCTGGGCCGTGACTGTCAGCCCCGTGCGCATTCACATGCAGTTTGGGTGGGGCTTAGCATGCTTGCAGGTGTTGGTGTTTGGTCTTTTTTGCCTGTGATGAATAAGTCGCAAGCAAAAGACCTAACACCAAATTATATTTTCCATTATTGTTCCATGTATGAGCACTTTGAGCTATCTAAAGCACATTCTGCAAGTTTAAGGCCTTCAGACTATCTTTGTTGTGCTTTCAATGAATTACCTCCTGGTACAGTCCCCTGTTCACTGTCACTAAATAAAAATCTTCCCACGATATTTGATGTCATCAATGATGCTATTTGTAATGTCATCTGTGATGTCATGTTTGTCATGTTTGTCAGTATGTGTAGTGCATGGGGGAGGTGTAAATTATAGTTGTGTAGCTTACTATAAATGGGAAATTTCAATGGATTTTAGATTTTGAGCTGCAACTAGTGAAATCCATGTCCCTGAAGAGGATTACGTTCAGATCAGTCAGCATAAAACAGAAGCCTTTAACAGACTCACTTATGCATTTAACCCGAGGTTAATCCTGTCGCAGATATGCGCAGATGCTCTCAAAGTGCTGCCCGTCACCCACTATGAGAAACAAGAAGAACACAGCACTAGTCTCACATGACCACTTATCTCTGCTTCCTTCCACAATACAATATGGTTTCATTTATGGCATGCAAGATGCACTAAGGCAAGGATCCGCCTGCTTACATTCAGAATTTTCATAAAAAGTGGTCTTTGGAAACTCGAGAGCCTTGGGGGAAATCAATACCTGTAATCTATCATATTTTATGTCAGGGATTGCCAGAACAGGTACAGACACAGCTCAAGAATCTGGTGGGTATGGAAGCAAAGCCATGGCCAGAAATACAGCTGACCATTGCGCATTATTGGCGATTGTTACAGGTGAAAAATCGAAGCGGGAAGATGCTAGGAAACTCGAGGAAGCTAAGCCAGTACAGAAAAACTGACTAGCAGAGAGGGGCTAGGGTCACAGCAGGCAGCTGTATGCCGCAGGCGAATAACCAACGGCAGACCGATCAAGGAGGGAACAGATTTATGTCAAGAGACAGGGGAGGCTTCTGAGGAAGGGGAGGCTTTGAGAATAATCAGGGAAACTTTCAGAATAACCATGGTGGTTTTCAGAATGTGCAGAATGATGACAAACCTTGCACCCATCATTTTTGTGGTTACAGAATGACACAATCATAGCGATGGGGTGTTCCATCACGTTATTTTTTGTGCTTTGTTTGCTGTTTTGGAGAAACCTAAGGGTACACTGACGGCTCAAAGAGCTTCTGCTTATGAGGTGGTTATATCGAACCCTTCAATCAAAATAGTCAGGTGTAAAATGGTGAATCCTGTCACATTTGTAGCCAATCCACTGGCAGTGGATGAGCAAGTGCATGATTGCTCAAACAAACTACGAGGAATTATATGGCTAGATCATGAGGGTAAAGGAAAATGCTCTAACAGCTTGGGTGGGGGGTCTTTTTATTGATGGTTCATCGAAGATCGACCAAACTGATGGAGAAAGGCATTCAGGCACAGCTGTGGTAATACACAGAGCCAACAGGGAATTTGAAGTGGTAGCAAGTATGAGACTACCGTCTCATTTTTTAGCACAGGCTGCAGAACTGGTGGCGCTTATTTTCGTGCTTGAGAATCACGTATGGCAGGAGTGACAGTGTACAGTGACTCCGCTTACGTGACGTGAACCGTACGCAAAAGGAGGGGCGCCCTCTGAGCGGACGGCACTCCAGTGCAACACGCCACATCATTAGACAGGCTTATTAAAGCACTAAAACTCCTGTAGCCATCGCAATAGTTAAGTGCACAGCACATATAAAGAGAACTGACTTTATTTCACACGGAAACCAAGCCACAGAAGAAGAGGCAAAAAGGCTTGCATACTCATCTGATATTTTTAGTTTTGCTACTCCTGATGTGAAAGAATAAATGGTTGTAATAGTGGTTGTCAATGAAGGGTTTAATAATTTATCACAAACATAATTGATGGACGTTCAAGGTAGAGCTCCACAAGAAGCGAAATAATTGTGGACACGGAGGGGGTGTTCTTTATCCCCTTCCGAAGCACTGTGGTGACAAGACAGCACTGGTAAACCTGGAGCCTTATTAAGGATTGCGTTAGAACCGCTACACTACCCTGTGCATGTCACTGAGCCTTGCAGCAACCATTGCGGAGGACTGGTTCATACCAAACCTGTTAAAAAAATGTTGCTTTTTTGTAGTAAATTGCATCATATGTCAAATGTTTACTGATGGGCACACGCTGCAAACAGTCAGAGCAGTAATTTCTCGAACCAAATGGTCCTTTTCAGCATTTACATATTGACTACATTGATATGCTGTAGGTCTGTAATGGATAAAGGTATATGATAGTGGTAGTGTGCCCGTTCTCGAGATGGATTGAAGCCGGTCTATGCACACATTCTGATGCCAATTGCGCTGCAAAGTTTTTAGTTCGAGAAGTGTTTCCTAGATGTGGAGTATGTGAGGTGATGAGATCAGATAATGGACGTCATTTTGTGAATGAGGTATTCGAAAAGAAGTTTTCTTCTGCTTATCACCAGCGAAGGGGATATGTGAGAGACTCAACCGTCTGCTCAAAGAGAGAATAGCAAAGTTGAAATTGACACTAAAGAAGGGGTGGCTGCATTGCCTGCCCCTTGTATTATATGCATTGAGAAATCAGCCCGGCTCTGACCACCACCTCACACCTCACAAAGTGGCTACAGGGAAGCAAATGAGTACGCCTCCGACTCCTCCATTCAGGACTAGGCGCGATGCCCAGACAACTGCAGAAATGTTAGGAAATGAGTTACCTGATGTAACGCTCACCTGACTCCCACGGAGGCGCTGGCCTGGTTCGCGCTGCTGTGACCTCTTCTAAGGTGATGCGCAGGGTTCGGAAGACGGACTGGACTGGGCCCCCAAATCTGGCTTGTCTGGCTCGCAGAAGTATCCTTCTGTAGGAGAAAATAGGGGATTAACTGTCTGCGGGGTAATGCAATCAGCCTCCCACTTTCCCCTATCACCCTCCTCGAAACCCTTCTGTGATTCCTCGTAGCGTCTCACCTTAGGGTCTGGAAGGACGAGCTCTCCATCCTGCTTCTGATGCAGGGGCGCGTTGGTATCCAGTTACTTCACTGGATTTTCGGATTGGTGAGAACCAAACTTGCTTGGCTTCCAGGTAAGTTTTTTGATAAGAGGTTCCCCTTGTGTCCATGCATTAATGTACTAATGCTAGTGTCTTTTTCCCCATAGGGGCCGGGTACGGAATGCCGGGGAACAGGCACCGACCCGAGATGAGAGGTGAAATCCTTGTAGAAATCAGGTAAGTCTTTAATGAGCGTTTTTGGTAATGTCTTTCATTCGCTCATTAACGCTGATGTCTCTTTTTCCCTTTAGGGGCCGGGGTCCGGAAATGCCAGGATGCGGCGCGGACCCGAAATGAAGAGGGAATGAATCAACAGGTAAGTTTTAACATGGAGATTTAGCTTTCCTTATTCCCTTCTCTCTCTCACCTTTTGTTCTGGTCTTTTTCTCCCTAGGCGCTGGGGCGTGACTGCGAATCCGGATGATCGCTGCTGAACATGGAGGCGCCGAGTAAAGGTGAGTGGAATGCGGCGCTGCAGCGATCGACGCGATGAGCTTTAAATAAAAGTCTTCCTTTTCAGGATTGTCGGCGAGATGTCTCCGGGATGCGGATTTAGCAGGTAAGGACTTTTCCTTCTTCTGTTCTCTTCTTCTCTTCCTTTGCAGGTGATCCAGGATGCTGGCAGGCATGGCAGAAGTCAGGATGCAGGAGCAGACACAGTGAGCGTCCAGCTGCTAGATGCAGAAAAACGCGAAGCACGTGTGGCTGTTCGGGTGGGGTTTAAATAGCCTTGGAAGAAGTTCCAGGTATGTATCCTTCCTCCAATCAGGTATGTATCCTTCCCCGACCACGCCCGGATGGTAAATTAGTCCCACAGGTAAAGTAGTTCCTTTCAGGCCTCAAGGAGGCCGGGGGCATCAGGTAAGTGCACCCAAGCACATCCATAATGAGCCTGGCGCCTATGGCACCAGGACTGATGTCTTTTATGAGCCTGGCGCCATAGGCGCCAGGACACTGTCCAGAGGGCCCCTATATGGGGTTGCTGGGTCCTTCCTTGGGGACTGGATGTCCGCTTTCGGGGACGCAGGGCTTGAACCGGCTCCCCGGAAGCGGGCATCATGACAGCACTCCACCCCAAGGCCCCTCCCAAGGTTGTTCCCTCCTGGGGTTTTGGTTTGTCTGGGAAGAGTCGGTGGAATTTCCTGACCAATCGAGGTGCATGCACATGGTCACTGGGTTCCTACGACCTCTCCTGAGGTCCGTACCCCTTCCAATCAATCAGGTAGAACAGTTTTGACCTAAACATTTTTGAGTCTAAAATGTTCCTCACTTCGAATTTGGGCTCCCCATCTATTAGAATAGGTTCTGGAGGTTTGAGTAGTCGGGTTCCGGGTACCACTGATTTCAGAAGTGACACATGAAAAACAGGGTGAATTCGCATACTAGCTGGTAAATCAAGTTTAACAGCCACTGGGTTAATTATTGCCGTAATAGAATAAGGTCCCAGATATTTTGGGTTAAAAGTTCGAGGCCCTTTGAGTGGTAAATGTCTGGTAGCTAACCACACTTGATCCCCAATCTGATACGGAGGTGCTTCACTCCGATGTAGATCAGCATTCTCCTTGTATTTTCTCTTGGCTTGTTGTAAATGCGTAGTTGCCTCTTTGAAGGCTTGGGTAATTGCAGAATGCAGATGTTCTACTGCAGGCATTCCGAGGTTCTGAGGTGAGTCAAGGTTTGAGGTTCGAGGGTGATGCCCAAACAAAGTATAAAAAGGACTGTGGCCAGTTCCAGAGTGTACCGAATTATTATATGCGTATTCGGCTATCCAAAGAATGTCTTTCCAGTTGCTTTCAGATTGCTGTAACATACACCGTAAGTACTGCTCAAGGGTCTGATTTGTCCTCTCGGTCTGACCATCGGTCTGAGGTGTGACTGGTCGATAATCTTACGTCGATCTGCGCCATTTGACAACATTTGCGCCAGAAGTGGGAAATGAATTGGCTTCCCCGGTCAGAGATTAGTATAGATGGGAATCCATGTAGCCGAACAATATTTTCGAGGAATTCTTTGGCTAGGACAGAAGCTGAAGGTAAACCTTTCAAAGGAATAAAGGGGGCCATTTTGGAAAACAAATCCACAATTACCAGAATAGTATTGTACCCCGAACAAGGAGGCAGGTCCGTAATAAAATCCATTGATAGGGTGTGCCAGGGTGCTGGCGGTATGTCTAGAGGTTGAAGGAGACCGGCGGGGCTTTTCTTTTGACTTTTATTTTGGGCGCAAACACCACAGGACATCACAAAAGATTTAACATCTTTTCGCCAAGAGGGCCACCAAAATTGTCGTTTCACCTTTTCCTCTGTCTTGGCAATACCGGGGTGTCCCTCTATTAATGCATCATGATAACCGGAAATAAATAGTTCGTGTAATTCCTTATGTGGCAGGAATAAGCGTCCTTGAAAATAAGGTAAACCATTATCTATGGTAAAGTCTGATCCCTTTTGTATCCAATCCTGTAAGGTTGTAGGGTCCAGGAGTTGTTTCACTCTGGCTTGAATGTCTTCAAGCGTCTGTAATGAAGTCATGCCTAGAATCCTCTGTTCGGGAATTATTGGTACTGGTTCTGAGTTTGTGTCAGATTCTCCCATTCCAATTCGGGATAAGGCGTCTGCTTTGCCATTCTTGCAGCCAGGTCGATAGGTAATCATGAAATCAAATTCAGCGAAAAAAAAAGCCCATCGGAGCTGCCGTGATGACTGAGCCTTGGCGGTTTTCAAATACTGTAAATTCCGGTGATCAGTGATCACTGTGATGGTATGTCGAGCGCCAAGCAGATAATGCCGCCAGGCTTTAAAAGCGGATTTAATGGCTAACAGTTCTTTGTCCGTGATTGCATAATTAACCTCGGGTGTCGAGAATTTTCTGGACCAAAATGCTACGGGATGCAGTTGGTTGGTTTCGGGATCTCTTTGGGACAGGACAGCTCCCATGGCTAGGCTGTATGCGTCAGTCTCGACGACATAAGGGAGATCTGGACGCGGGTGTTTCAATATAGGTGCAGAGGTAAACTTAGCTTTTAAATCCTGAAAGGCCTGCTCGGCTTCTTCAGACCATTCAAAACGTTTTTTTTTCCTCAAGAGTGCAGTAATGGGTTGTACCACGCGTGAAAATTCCGGAATAAACCTGCGATAGAAATTGGCAAAGCCGAGCATGCTTTGAACCCCTTTTACAGAGCGAGGTGATGGCCATTTGAGGATGGCATCCACTTTTCTTGAGTCCATTCGGACTCCTTTGGGTGTCAGGATGAAACCTAGAAACTCGACTTCTGTGGTATGGAAAACACATTTCTCCAATTTAGCAAATAGTTTGTGTTGGCGCAGTTTTCAAGTACTGCCCTGACGTGTTTTCTGTGATCAGATTCCGAAGAGGAGTACACCAGAATGTCATCAATATATACGACAACACAACATCGATGAGTTCCCGAAGGACATCATTCATGAAGTATTGGAAGGCAGCCGGAGCGTTACACAATCCGAAAGGCATCACCTGGTACTCGAATAATCCGTATTTAGTACGGAAGGCAGTTTTCCATTCGTCGCCTTCTTTAACTCGTACCAGATGATAAGCCCCCCGGAGATCTAACTTGGTGTATATGCAAGCGTCCTTCACCTGGTCAAGGAGTTCAGGGATCCAGAGGCAGAGGATAACGGTTTTTTAACCGTTATCTGTTCAATGCGCGGTAATCGATACAAGTTCTAAGGTCGCCTTCTTTTTTGGGCACGAAGAACAAAGCCGAGGATGCCGGGGACTTTGACGGGCGAATAAAACCATTAGCTAGGTATTGATCCAAATATTGTCTCAAATGCAGATTCTCAGGTTCGGTAAGGGCATAAATCCTGCTACAAGGGGGTTGTGCACCGGGCACCAGATCGATTGGCAATCGTACGATCTGTGAGGAGGTAACGTGTTGGCCTGTTCCTTTTGGAAGACGTCCTGAAAGTCTTGGTATTCCGGAGGTAGTTGCATGGAGGCAGAGGTTACAGATGCTAGATTAATCTTCAGGTTTTCTGGGTAGCAGGTTTGTGTACAATCCGGGAAGGTTATTCTCTTAGCTCGCCAATCAATTCGAGGATTATGTGTCTCTAACCAAGGATTCCAAGAATAACCTGAAACTGTGGAGCCTTGATTACATCAAACACAACACCCTCCCGATGGCCGTCGGGACAATAAGAGTCACCTCAGTAGTGGAATGTGTTACCGGTCCAGAGGCAATTTCAGTTCCATCGACTGTGGTGATGACATCTTTGCTGGTTTTAGGACGGAGAGGGAGGTTAATCCTAGAGACCAATTCACGATCCACATAGTTTCCAATAGCCCCACTATCGATGTATGCCTTATTGCATGCAACCGCTTAGGCTGTTCTGGATCTACGAGAACCATTGGCACAATGAAATGCGAGGTCTGAGAGTTAGTTTTCAAGCTCGGCAAGCGGACCCCTACACTTGTCGGGCGGAGTCGTTTCCCGAAACAGAGTCTTCATGGTTTTTATCAGCGGCTCCTACCGCCTTTCGGGCGGTTTTGCCGGGCAATCTCGTAGAAAGTGTCCAGAATTCCCACAATAAAGACATAATTTTAACTGCCGCCTCCTTTCACGTTCCTTTTGAGTTAAGGGTCCTTTAACCCCTCCAATTTGCATAGGCTCAGAGACATCAACTCCCTTGGGATTAGCATGGGTCTTGACCAACACCCGGGTCTCAAACCTGGACCGATCTGCTTTTCTGTTTTGAAGTCTGTGATCCAATTGGACCACTAAGTCTATATACTCTGTGCATTCTTGGGGCGGATTTACAACTTGGGCCAAGACATCTTTAAGTTCTCCACGTAGGCCTCGATAAAACAACGTGACTCTTTTATCCTCTGGCCATCCCGTTTCCACAATTAGTCTATTAAAGGTTGCAATATAGGATAGGAGGTCCTGATTGCCCTGTCGCAGGGATAGAAGTTCGTCATCCAGAGCCTGCCCCTGAGAGTGTCGAGCAAATAACCTTTCCATGCTTGCTTGAAACCTTTGAAAATCACGGAGAATCGGGTCATCTTGAGTAACCAGTGGAACTGACCAATCGGCAGCGCAGCCGCTGAGATATGACAATACAAAGGCTACCTTGGTCTGATCATTAGGGAAGGCCCCAGGTCTGCATAGGAAGTGCAAACGACACTGATTCATGAATACGGCGAATCGTTTGGGGTCCCCAGCAAAGCGTTCGGGTGGGGCCAGCGGCATGTTTCCAGGTAGATTAATCTGCACAGGGTTACTGGAAACCACAGGAGCGGGGTTCCCTCCGGAACCGGGTAGAGGAGTTTGCCCAGCTTGACCTTGCAAAAGCTGTCTGGCCAGGTCATCAGTTCTTTCCTTTGAT
>CM010927.2:290281388-290413746 GCA_002915635.3 Ambystoma mexicanum | reverse complement strand
TAATGATGTGGAACCCCAACAAAGAGGTTTGATCTTTTAGGTGATTTGTGAGCCATGATTTTAGCAATTTTTGACAATCAAGAAAACAGATTTTCAAACAGCTCTGTGTTTCTTTTTCAATCGGCATTGCTATTTCCAAGTGGTTTCAGGCTACTTTGTGGGTAGCCCCATGGTGGTTTTTGGCAGTGATTTCCTGTGCTCACTAGGATAGGCAAAAGTGGATGGTGGCCTATTTTTCAGGTTTTCACTGCGCAATTTCTGGTGATTTCTAGCGAGCAGCATGCTTTCCAGTAGCCATTATGATGTTTCTGCTGCCAGCAATGCACAGTGATGTTGCAGGGCTTGGATGAGTGGGTTGATACATCCCACAACTTGGAACTCTGCTTCAGTTTAGAATCTGATTTTGACCTGGATAATTTACTGCCAGCTTAAAACCAGCATCTGTTTACCTGAGAATGTTCCCTTGCTTCATCACATTTGCCTACAAACACTGCTTTGGACATGACTATTCTGTGCCGTAATGGAATTTCTTACTCACCTGCGGATGTTGTCCAAATTTTTACTTTACTCTCTGCACTACGAACCGAGTTCCTTTACCTACCTACCTACAGTGTCGTGTGAAGAGTTGCCCTGCCTATCGGTGGTGTTGTTTTGTCAGGGGGAAATTCACCCGGGGTCGGCTGGGCCGTCCGTGGACCTCCGGGCAGGGAGGCCCCAACTCCTCCCATGTATCCCAAAAATGAGTATGAGGCACACACAAGAAGCAAGGTGGTTCTGCTGTTTATTGAACAAATGGCAGGGATGGGTCAAGGAACGTACGCGTCCGTCCTGACACTCTCACTTCACCATGGGCTCGCAGGCCCTTTTTACCTTAGTATGACGCGCTACTTGCGTCACCTGGGAAAGTTAGCAAAAAACCTATCGCCACTCTGGATTGGCTCTTCGAGTGGTAGGGTTAGTATAGCATACGTATAGAGAGCTCTGTTAGTGGTCGAGGGTTAGTCAGGTGGTGTACTTGGGTTGTCCCTACAAATTGATACATGAAAATTGTTACATGGAGGCCCCTGAGGATTGGTCAATGTTAGTGGCGTCAGTGATAAGAGCCCCATGTTCTGATTGGTCCACACACGAGCCCCCCAGTCTGGGACCATCGCTATTCCCAGCTCGCGGTGCACCTGTCATTTGCAACAATGTTTCACTATTGATATGTGTAGACAATGTAAGATTTATTCATATGCTGGAAGGCCGGTTACTCCCACTGCTGCAGATGTCCTTTGAGACGCTTGCTTGTATCTGCCTGGGCCTTTGAAGCGGGGTATCCAGGCGCCTCTCTCTCCTCCCGGACCTGGCACTCTGTCAAGTTCGGCTTGGTCACGTGAGGTGGGACCGTGTTTGAGGCATAATTCTGCACAATTAATATTGCATTTTCCCCTGTGCGCTTCGCTTAATTGCAGGGCGACCTTGGTGTAGACTTGTGGCATGCGAGTTAGCAACATCGTGCCCTTGACTGTCTGCTTTAGCCGGGCTCATTCTGCGGGATCAGCAACTGTACTCTTGCTCATCCAATGTTCATGGAAACTCTTGCTTGAGGCCTACTTGGGCCTGGTGTATAGGTGGAGCCGTTAGGTGCACAGGCGCTTTAGGTTATGGTGCCTTATTGCTTTTGTCCCCATTGTCGTGCCTTTATTAGACTTTTCGTTGTTGCACATGGGTTTAGGAGAAGCGTAAGCAAGCTTTTAGAAGAGTTCATTGTGCGTCTTGCGTTTCTGCATTTTAAGAAGCCTGAGTGAAAAATAATAAAGATGCGCGTCTGTGGGTGTGTCCGTCATCTACGTCATAGCACTGAGTATGTTCTTCGTGCGGATTGGTGTGGGAATGTCCATTGTGTATGTTGTACAGGTATTCTGTCCGCTGGCTTAGTCGTCATGGCATCTCTAACAATGTGTTGAGGTAGTGCTGGATGGATCAGTCAAGTCCCTCCATGCCGCAGGCGTCGGCAAGGGTATGGCAGGCTGGCGGGCATGCAGGTGGGCACATCCGTATGTTCTTGTACCAGGGTACTTGGTCATCTGGGATATGGGCAAACTCCTCTCGTGGTGGGTGTCTGGGCCGTGATCCTCTAGGCCAAGGGTGGGAGATGATCGTTGGGAGCCGTTTCTTCCATTCTCCCACTTCAGTCCCCCCTCTGGTCGACTTGTCGACCACAAACACATCCTTTTCCTTATCTCCTCTTACTCTCCATATTTTGGTTATTCCTCCTAAATGTCCATAGTGGTTAACATGATCTTCAAATGACCAATACATATATAGGCAAGCTCCTCCAGGTGTGCAGTATACCCACTTCCCTACGTAGCTCCTTGGATTTCTTGGGTTTTCGAGCTTCACAGACGGTGGGTCTAGATGGTTAGCGATGATCTGGTTGCGCAACTTCTCTCTTTCCTTTATTATTATACCTGTGTGAGGACCGTCATCTGCTGGCATCAAGGGGTGCATACCAACCATTTCGATCATTTCGTCAGTGGTCCGTGCTTTCCGGGCCTTCCAAAATCTTGTCAAGATCAGTGCAGCTCCAGCCAGGATAATGCACCCATCTATAATCTTCAGTCCGTCTGACAGCCAGGATGGCATCCACGACCATAATATTGAAAACCAGCTCTCATCCTTATTTACACCTTTACTTTCATCCATCATCTTGGAATGCATCTTGGCCAGTTGTGATACTGCTTCTGTCAGTGTGCCATTGTCAGCGTCGTTAGCAGGAATGAATGTGCAGCATGATTGTCCTATCTTTGCGCAAACTCCTCCTTCCATTGCTGTGAGGAGGTCCAGTACATATCTATTCTGTAGTGCTACCATCCTTACTGCTCGCAGTTCTTCCTTTATTGCGTTGAATCCATTTACTGTAGAATTAATTGTCATCATTAGTTCCCACCTGGTTATCTGGAGCCATTTTGCATTTGCGTAAGCCTGTAGTCCCGGATGTATGATTGAGGAGAAGAACATTGCTGCTCTGCTGAATAGTCTGTGTTCTGGAGGGATTGAAGAGAGTGCCGTTTCCGATCGTCCCCATAGATAATTTCCTGTCAAGGGTTCTCCTTGTCTCCTTTTCCTGTTCAGGACAGTGTTGTTGCTGCTGTCTTTACTTTCTGGCTCCTTTTGAGTGTGTGCAGATCTTTTCTTCCTCTTGTTCCCTTCATCCATCTTGGGAAAGTTTGCCACATTCACATGTTTTTGGGGCACCACTAGTGATGGCACATTGACGTGTACCATTGAACATATACCATTCCACAGAGGGGGCAGTGTGTGGTATGCCTTGTTTCCGCAGGCCCAGTAATGGTCCATTATCACTGCTGTTCCTGCTCCCCCCTCAGGTAACTCCGTCACACTTGCACAGTTGGTGTTGTATCCCACATCCACTTCTCCTTTATGCTGGTAGCATACCTTAGGCGCAGTCAGTGGCAGTATTGTTATTGGGTCTTCATCCTCCTCTAACCACGTTAGCATGGGTACATATTTGACCCAAGTCATCCAACATCTTTCGTTGTGTTCAGCAATGCTCTTGGTACCTTCTCTCGTTATCATATTGCTGCCAGCCACACCTGTGTCCCATTTGTCACCCAGGTACACCTTCCCTGTTATTATTATCAGCGGCCTTTCCCAACATCCTTGTTTACCAGGACTTCAGTGGCATACCAATCACATGGCAGGTACTGCAGTGTTACTTTCTTTGTTTCTCCTTTTTCAGGGCCGCTAGTTATATATCTGAACGCTTCAGTGTACAAACTGGCCTTGTGGTAACTCAAATAAACCTTGAGGAAGTTGTTTTCGTACGGGTATGTGTCTCGTGTTTTCCATACCAGGTGCACCGTGTTCCCTTGGAACCTCCCTTTCGTTTGGAATAGTGCCATGTATATTATACATCGTGTTATTTTTTCATCAATTTCTGTGGCAACGAAAGTTCGGGAAGCACTCATGGCGTATGGGATCAATGAGCAAACGTAGCAGCTGTCTTCTGTTGTCTGTTTACCGATTTGGGTCATGTGCTGGTACCACATGTTGTTCGAGACGTGTGCTGAATCTTGTATGTAGTTGTCAATACCTTTACGGTCTGAGTATGTGCTGCGTTTAGCTCTATCTCCTTTGTGTGTGATCTTTCTGGTACCACCTGACGTAACACCTGTTGCAGCCGGGGGTGGGGGCATGTTAGATTTGGGAACAGCCAAAATATTGATAGCACAGCTGTTCTGCCATACAGAGGCAGCCAAGAACCCGGTGATTATCAATATCCCTATCATTTTTATTACAGATGCTAGTCTCACCGGCATTTTGCTCTTACCTTGCTGCAGTCCGGCAGCTAATTCTTGCGATGTTAAAGTTGCCCGCCTGAAAATTCTCAATATGCTTTTATTAGTGTTAGTTGTTGTTTTCAAGCCCTCCCTATCAGATAGTCGTTCAATGCCCAGGCGAAGAGCTGTTCCCACGCCAATCTAAGTGATCTATCTCTTAGGACAGGCAAGTAAGGGTGGAGGTGGGGCATTGATTGTTCTATGGCCAAGAGGAATGCCGTGTAGTAGACACGTACCCTCCTTCTTTTTAGGTACTTTGGCCTTTTTATGTGATAGACAAATTGGTGTGATAATTCTTCAGGGTAGTTATTGTCTGAGGGTAGCATCTACTCCTGGGCAGTGAGCCTTGTTAGTTACTTATATTCTTGACAGTACAATAATACACGGTACCTGCATGTGCGAGAGAAAAAAGAAGAGAGCATTCAAGTGTTTACATGTGTATATGTGCAAGACAGTGTCCTTCAAATGTCCTTCAGTTGGGTTATACAGGCAGGGGGTTTAGGGCTCAACTGGCGGGGGTTACTTTACTCTTTGATAGTGTGACCATGGGGTGGGCTGTGTGGGTATTGTCCTCCTCTATGTTGGTAGTTGTCTCTGGGGGATCAGGGGGGTGGTGGGGGTCGTTAGCTGTAGAAAAAGTCACTACTTCTGTGGGAGACGCTGTTGCTGTTTTTCCAACGGCCCTGTCGGTGGCGCTGGGGCGGGTCTGGAGTTTGCAGATCTTTACATCGTGTAGATGATTCCAGGCGCGTTTGTCCTGTAGTTTTGTAGTGCCGTCAGCTCTCCTGAACCCTCTTCTTCTCCATTTGGACAACCCTGAGTGGAGAGTGGATGTGACATATGCACTGTCAGAATATATGGTCACTCGTTTGTTAAAGCTTTCCTTCAACGCCAAGATCAGTGCGACCACTTCGGCAGCTTGAGCAGAGTAATGTTGCGGTAATTGTACACATTTCATCGCCACACACACAAGTACCTCCGTCATTTTCACCACTGCTGCCCCCGTCCTCCTTATCCCATCACTTTGGTCAATTGTTGATGACCCATCAATGAACAAGAGCTCACCCCCCTCTAGTGCGTTCTCTTCAACTTTCCTAGTACATGAGTACATTTCAGTAGTCTGCGTACAGTCGTGTACATAGTCTCCCTCCTCAATTTCTTCTGCTATGAACCTTGCAGGGTTAACCGTGTTGCATCTAACAATGGATAGTTCTGGTCTGAGATAAGATGATCTCATAACCTGACGCCCTCTGCGTGGTTAGTGTGGACTTAGGCTTGTTCAATATTGCAAATAGTGCATGTTCCACAAATAGTGTGGTTGGGCACCCCATGGTTATTGCTGATGCTTTCTCTACCGCAAAGGCAGCTGCGGCGAGACCTTGTTCGCAGGGAAATGTCCTACATCACAGGATCCAAGTGGCCGCTGTAAACGCTACTGGTTTGTAGCCCATGCTTGTTTTTTGGCCAACACTGCTTTCATTACTGCTGAGTCGCAATGTGAAAATATAAAAATTGTCGTTCATAATCTGGGGTGGCCAGTACCGGGGCAGTGGATATTGCATCTTTCAGTTCATCAAAAGCCTCTTTCATTTCCATTGTCCACCCCAACTTTTTTCCCCTCTTGTTAGCTTCTTTTAACCCCTCAAGTAGGGGTCCTATGTATGAGCTGTATCAAATACCCATGCTCTACAGTAGTTGCACAGTCCCAGGAACTGCTGTAGTTCCCTTACTGTTGTGGCAGGGGTGTTTTCGAAATGGCTTGTGCCCTTTGTGGTGCAATCTTTCTTCCGTGTTTGGGATATGAGCTGACCAATGTAAAGTACCTGTTCCTGACAGTACTGTAATTTTCCTTGTCTACCTTGTAACCCTTTTCAGCCAATATTGTCAGCATTTTCAATGAGTCTCTCTGCATCTTCTCTCCTTGTGCTGCAAATTATTATGTCATCAACATACTGCAACACTGTGCTTTCCACTTCAATGTTACCCAAGTCCATCTGTATTACTCTGTTGAATATTGAGGGTGACTCGCAGTACCTTGTGGCAATCTGGTGTGTTTCCACTTTGTGTTTCTGTAAGTGAAGCTTGTCAGGTCTTGTGAGTCTGGGTGTAGGGGTATTGAGAAAAAAGCATTTTTGAGGTCTATCACTGTGAACGTGATGCCTCTGCTGGAATGCCGCACAAGTATTGTGGCGGGTTTGCTGCTATTGGGTATTCTGCCTCCACTATGTTGTTCAAGTGCCTGAGGTCCTGTATGAAGCGCCAAGACCCCCCTTTAGCCTTGCGCACTGGGTATACAGCAGTGTTACATGGTGATTCTGATGGGACCAATATGCCATTGTTTATAAGGGCCGTTATTGTTTCATATATGCCCTCATCTGCCTCTTTTGATAGTGGGTATTGTTTCACTCTGGGTAGTATTGCACCCTTTTTCAACTTTATCCTCACTCCCCCAATGCTTTTTATGCACCCCACGTCATAGGGGCTGGTAGTCCATAATGATGTAGGTACCTTTGCCATAACCTCCTCAGGGAATGGAACTGGAGAGGACGTGGGTGCCTCAAGGGCCATTGCCATTTTTTGTGCCACTTGTTTGTAAGTTACTCTTAGCCAAATTTCCACACTCATCATAAACACCATTTCACCTTCTTCCTTTCCTTCTGAGAAGAGCTCCTCATCTGACACCTGGGTGAGCCTACATCCTTCTGTTAGTGCTATCCCGCCCTCCAAGCTCTTCCCTCTTTGTCTTGGGCATGCACTGCGATGTAATCAGCAGTTGCTATTATGCTCTCTATGTCTACTGAAATCACCTTTCCTTCTGGTTCATTTGTCGGCATTTCAGGTCTGAACAAATATGCTGCTGGCCGTCTCCAAACCCTTCCTTCAATCCCTGGCATCCATGCAAATGCCATGTCTGTCCCGTACTGAAACAATTCACCATCCACTGGCTCAGCCCTAACCACTGTCTGCCCACAGTATGCTTGCATAATTTGTCGTGCAGTGAGCATGTTAATTCCCGGCGTGGAGCAAATTATGCCGTCCTCCGTGAAGGAGATCGTCATATTCAGTCTGCTCATGATGTCTCTCCCCAATATATTCACTGGTGAGGCCCTGGAGTACAACAGTGGAACTGACATATCATAATCCCCTATAGATAAGGGAATGTTATCAGTGAAAGGAACCAACCCCCTAGCCCCAGAGAATCCTTGTGTGTTCATGGCTTCACCTGACATCTTAAACTTACCTTCCCTTATGCAGGACCGGGTCGCCCCAGTGTCAACAAGGAATGATAATTTTTTGTCACCTATCGTCACCTCTATGCGTGGTTCCTCCGCACTATTAGGTGTTACTGACAGGATGGGACACACCAAGGCCGTCTGTGGGCTGTCCTATTGGGGGTATAAAGATTGACCACTTCCAGTGTAAGGGTTGTGTCCCAAGACCGTCACCCTACCCAGTTGTGTTTGCTGTAGCTGTGTGTTGGTAGAAGATACGATGTTATCTTGGATTTGTGCGGGTTGTTGTACTTGCTGTGTTTGGGGCTGTTGTGTTAACGCCACCTGTTGTTGCGGTGGTGAATATGTCTGTGGCTGTGGTTGAGTTACCAGGTGTTGTTGTCCATTTCCCATTTGCAATGTCTGCTGTTGTTGGATGCTCTGCTGTTCCTGTGTGAGCCCTTGTTGCCCCTGTTCATTCCAGGACTGTGTGCCTGGTCTTACTCTACATGTGCGTGACATGTGCCCCACCAATCCACAGATCCAGCACACTGGTGGTTCCCTGCTCTGCCATGGAAAATTACCTGTGTTGTCCTGATATACTGGTTGTCCGGCGGGGTAGTAGTTTCTAAGTCCTCCCACCTGCTGTTGTGTGTTGTATCCATATCCTCTACCTCTCATCATCCCTCCCCGTCCCCTGTTGTAATTATAGTACCCAGCTCCTGGTGTTGTGTATCCCCCTCCCATGTTTGTTGTGTATGGTGGGAGTGGTGGCTGGTGTTGTGTTACAACCTGTGGTGATTGAATTTGAGAGGGATCCTGTGCAGCCACTACTTGTGTGGGGCTTTGAGTCATTGTTGTAGGTGTGGTTATTAGTGCGCCTTCCATCGTATATTTATTCAGCTTTTTCTGCACTAATTTAGCCTCTTCTGCTTTTCTATCCTCTTCCTTTTGTATCATCTTTTCTTGCCATGTTCTACAATGATGCACTATTGTCAGTTGTATCGCTGGCCATGCTTTTGCTTCCATCCCCACCACTTTCTTCAGTTGTTTCTGTACTACGTCTGGGAGCCCTTGTACTAGTGTGTGGTAAAATATTGCTGGTGTCTTGTCCCACGGCTCTCTAGTTTCCATGCGCCACTTCTCTTGAATTTCCTGGATATAATCAACAGGATCTTCATTGTCCCTCATCTTGCGCGAGGTAATTGCCCCTATGTCTGATGTGTCTGGGTACTGTACCCTTAGTGCCTGCCATAATGCATGTCTGCAGTTTGCGAATGGTGCCCCATCGTGTGACGTGTTTGTTATTGTTACCCCGGGGAAGCCCGCTCTCTTCCAGATATCATCCGCTGCATCCCCTAATATTGATATTAGAAGGCCCTTTACATCCCCCACTGCCAACTTCTGTCCTGCAGTGTGCTTTTCCATTTCATATATCCATTTACCCGCACCTCCACTTAGTGATGGGAGTCTGCACTTTATATTTTCCTTGTCTGCATGTTTCCAGGGGACGTATTGTGGTCTAACCCCTCCCCTCTCCAGAAGTGGCATCAAGTTGTGTCCTTGTTTGCCCTTGGGGTCCCACACAATCGCATCCGTGCACCCCTCCTCCTCTTCTCTCTCTTCTACATCGTCAATTTGCCCCATATCGCATGTATCTTGTTCACCTCCCTCTCGTCCTTTTCTTATATCTTTTCCTTTATCTAATATGGGCGTGTGTAGTTGTTCTCTCAGCCTACGTCCAGGGAGGTCCCTAAGCTTCCCTGCATAGGGGGTCAGGTCACGTGGGAAGGGCGCTAAGTTAGATCATGCTGTCACACGTAATGAGCGCAGGGTAGTGGAGCATGTTGGGCGGGAGGGTGACGGTGTAACTGCACGTGTCTCTTTAACTACTGACCCTTGCTCATTCTCCTCACTTCCCTCCTCCTCTTCCTTCCTCCTACATATCCATGGTGATTCTCTGTTTGTCCTAGTGATGTATAGTTTATCTAAACTCTCCCTTCCACTATCTCCCCCTTCCCTCTCAATTCCCTTCTTCTTCCTCGCTACAAAATCCATTAATGGCAACCCCCATTCTGTCCTTTTCCCTTTTATTGTTGCTGTTTGTAAGTCAATTAGATCTAATTCTTCATTTCTTCTTTGCCATTGCTCCCCTTTGTTGTGATGTTGTTGCTACTTCTGTGTCTCTGTATACATACCTCCTTACTTCACTCCCCCCTCTCCTTTCTTCTCTTTCCCTTCATTTTTCTCCGCTATTTCTCTACAATTTCTCTCTTTTCTTTATCAATTCCTCCAACGATTTTATATCCATCTTTTCCATTATTCTTTCTTCTTCTTTCTGTTTTTCCCCATCTTGCCCTTTCCTTCTCTAATATGCCCTCTATCATCCTTCGTTCTTCGTATTCCTTGTCGTTTCTGATAGTAATTTTCTTCTACATATTTCCAATTTCTCTTCTTCCTCTTCTTCTTCCCTCTTCTTGTCACGCAGCGCTGCTCTAGATACCCTTTCTGCTGCTACCTTCACCCTTTCTGCTTCTCTCCTTTTCTCCTCATTCCGTTCCCTTATTTTGTCCAGCTCATCCTTGCTTTCTTTCCTTTTTCGTGCTCTTTCTCTTTCCTCTCTTTCGAGCTGCTTGATCAGTGTATTCTGCTCATCTCTTAGTTCTGCTAGTCATTCTTCCAACACCTCTTCCTTCTGCCTTAACAGCTCTTCCCCCTTTATTTTCCCCTCTACCTCTGTCCCGTTGCTCCTCCTGGTGTCATCCTCCTCCACTTTCCTCACTACCTCCTCCTCCTCTCCTGTTAATGAACCTCGTAATTTTAATAATACCTGCGCAGCTACCCACTCGTCCTGCCCTATTCCAGGTATCTGTTCCTCGCCAGTCCCTCCTCCTCCTGTTCGTTTTTTCGTGCAGGCTGATCCTGTCGTGCTACTCTGTCCCCTTCCTGTGTAGTTACCTGTAGCCGTATACGGTGGCTGTATGTCGGGTTCGAGTACCCTTCAGCCGCCCTTAATTCAACCATTTCTCGTAGTTCTGTTAGAGGATATAACCACCCTCCCTCTGTTTTCACCACCTTCGCTAGGGGTATATCTTCTGTCTGTTCCTTTTTTATTTCCTTTCCACTTATTTTGCTACTCTTCTCTCCTCCCTCTCCTCCATTTCCCGTGTTCGGTGTGCTTTCACTCTCCTTTTCCCCATTCTCTCCCTCTTCCTTAATCTTCTCTTCCTCCATTGTTCCACCCATAACAAACATTCCGTTTGGTCCTGGTCGGGACCCTTGGAACATTCTCCATAAGTTAAACACCTCCACGTGGTGTGTCAACTTCTTCCCCTTGTATGTGTTATGCAGATGGGTCAATAGCGAATGTTGGATATACGGGTCGAAACTACCGTTAGGTGGCCAGGGTGTCGTCATTTTTTTGTCCGTCCCCTGTGTCCATTCAATGCTATACTTGATAAGTTTCTCTCTATGGGGCGATAATGTTTTACATATGTGTTATAGTGGGGTAGTGAGGGTGTTCCCCCACCCTCCCGATCCTGTCCCGTATGACATGGTAGCTCTTCCACTCGTTGTCCCTCCCTTAGTTGGTAGTCGTTACCTTACTGACAGTTATAAGGTACAGCCTCTTTGATAATCCAACAATAATGTATAGCATTCACGTTTGTATATTCTTTTCTCTCTTTTCCACCTTTACGGCCCCCTGCAGCCGAGGCGCACGTAGCCCCCTGCGGCTGCGTGCCCCTTATTTACATTCCTATACCGCCGCCCCACTTGCTCCTCCTCCCTCCTTTATACCTGCCGTGGCCGGCGTTCTCCGTGCGCAGCCACGCCCCCTTTTCCGATTTCCCCCCTGACCAATTCAGTACCGTTTATCTCCGCTTCCGCTCCCTTCACAACTCTCTTCCCACCACATATCAAAAATAAAAGATGCCTTGTGCTCGAGATATCCTATGAGAAAGCCCTACTGGTGACATCACCGATCTTTTTCAAACTACTGGTAAATTCTTCAAAAGTTCAAAATATATTTGCAATCCACCCCCGTTAGCCCCACAGCTGTCTTCCTGTCACGCCTGGAACAAGGTAATCAACAATATAATCGGACTGCACAGGCTGCGTCGCCTCGCGTGTGATACGCCCCTCGACAGGAGGGCTTAACCAGCCAATTATCTTCCGTATTGGGCAACCAGCTAGCTACCGCCTACAGGGAAACGTCATCTACCTATCAAGTTTCTTGCTCGATCAATACGGATCCTCATCTACTAATTGATCAATAATCACCAAATCGTAGGAAACCGCGCACGCACACACACCCTTACACGTGGTCGCGACCTATGCCAATCAGTGTCTCCGAGCAGCCGCACGTGATATTTTCATGCTCCGCCCCCTTCTCTCCCGTAACGTAGCGGACTGCTCTCGCACTTGTCCGGCTACCATTCAATCATTGCCAACACTAATTTGTCAAATCTTCGCTGCGCGCCTGTGTAACACCTCCCGCCTCCCGCATTCAATTCCTCCCCCCTCCCTCACAATTTCACATTGTTTGTTGTGCGTGGCATACTCACCAAGTGCTCTTGATGCGGGGCCGCCCGACCGCGTGCACCCCTCCAAGCGGCTCGCCACCTCCCCTCGTCTGGACACTCGCCAACCGCGGGCGGGATACTTCTCAACCGGCTCCCGAAGGCCAATATCCGGATTGCGCTGTCCGGTCTTCTCGCAGTTCCGCGATGGTCCTGTAGTCCTCAAAAGGGGGCAGCGGCAGAGGGGGCCGCGCCGCCGGGCCTCCTCGCAACAGGGGCACTCGGAAAAAATAAAAATAAAAGCAGACCTCAAACAGATCTCAGCAGTGCCTCCAACTTGTCGGGGGGAAATTCTCCCGGGGTCGGCTCGGCCGTCCGCGGACCTCCGGGCAGGGAGAACCCAACTCCTCCCGTGTATCCCAAAAATGAGTATGAGGCACACACAAGAAGCAAGGTGGTTCTGCTGTTTATTGAACAAACGGCAGGTATGGGTCAAGGAACGTACGCGTCCGTCCTGACACTCTCACTTCACCATGGGCTCGCAGGCCCTTTTTACCTTAGTATGACGCGCTACTTGCGTCACCTGGGAAAGTTAGCAAAAAACCTATCGCCACTCTGGATTGCCTCTTCGAGTGGTAGGGTTAGTATAGCATACATATAGAGAGCTCTGTTAGTGGTCGAGGGTTAGTCAGGTGGTGTACTTGGGTTGTCCCTACAAATTGATACATGAAAATTGTTACATGGAGGCCCCTGAGGATTGGTCAATGTTAGTGGCGTCAGTGATAAGAGCCCCATGTTCTGATTGGTCCACACACGAGCCCCCCAGTCTGGGACCATCGCTATTCCCAGCTCGCGGTGCACCTGTCATTTGCAACAATGTTTCACTATTGATATGTGTAGACAATGTAAGATTTATTCATATGCTGGAAGGCCGGTTACTCCCACCGCTGCAGATGTCCTTTGAGACGCTCGCTTGTATCTGCCTGGGCCTTTGAAGCGGGGTATCCAGGCGTCTCTCTCTCCTCCCGGACCTGGCACTCTGTCAGGTTCGGCTTGGTCACGTGAGGTGGGACCGTGTTTGAGGCATAATTCTGCACAATTAATATTGCATTTTCTACTGTGCGCTTCGCTTAATTGCAGGGGCGACCTTGGTGTCGACTTGTGGCATGCGAGTTAGCAACATCGTGCCCTTGACTGTCTGCTTTAGCCGGGCTCATTCTGCGGGATCAGCAACTGTACTCTTGCTCATCCAATGTTCATGGAAACTCTTGCTTGAGGCCTACTTGGGCCTGGTGTATAGGTGGAGCCGTTAGGTGCACAGGCGCTTTAGGTTATGGTGCCTTATTGCTTTTGTCCCCATTGTCGTGCCTTTATTAGACTTTTCGTTGTTGCACATGGATTTAGGAGAAGCGTAAGCAAGCTTTTAGAAGAGTTCATTGTGCGTCTTGCGTTTCTGCATTTTAAGAAGCCTGAGTGAAAAATAATAAAGATGCGCGTCTGTGGGTGTGTCCGTCACCTACGTCATAGCACTGAGTATGTTCTTCGTGCGGATTGGTGTGGGAATGTCCATTGTGTATGTTGTACAGGTATTCTGTCCGCTGGCTTAGTCGTCATGGCATCTCTAACGATGTGTTGAGGTAGTGCTGGATGGATCAGTCAAGTCCCTCCATGCTGCAGGCGTCGGCAAGGGTATGGCAGGCTGGCGGGCACGCGGGTGGGCACATCCGTATGTTCTTGTACCAGGGTACTTGGTCATCTGGGATATGGGCAAACTCCTCTCGTGGTGGGTGTCTGGGCCGTGATCCTCTAGGCCAAGGGTGGGAGATGATCGTTGGGAGCTGTTTCTTCCATTCTCCCACTTCAGTTTCTTGAAGACTGATTCTCTGAGCCATATCATAGCCTCAGAGACTCACAGGAGACATTCGACCCAGAAATCTAATAATCCGGTCTCGCAGGTCTATTACACTATAGAGTGAAGGTGCACTCCAGAGCTTTGCTCCTTATCCAAGAGCAGCCTAACACAGGTACCTAAAGTTACATAGGGGGGATTGAAGAGAGTTATTGGGGTTCGCCTAGTTTAGGTCCTAAGCATATTCCCCATCTCGTTTCAGAGGCAGTTACTGCAAGTTGGAATAGCAGAGGGAGCAAGATCAGAAAAGGCCTCCTGAGACGAAATGAGTACTGTAGAAAAGTGCTGTAGCATTTCCGGGATGAGCAGGGGCTAAACAGCGAACCCAGCCCCACACTACCACTAAATCAGCAGTGACCCCAATCATAATGATGAACCAGGCACAGCCCAACAGCTATTTTCTTTGCCTCTTTTGGTAACGGCCTTGTGTCCTTCAGATCGCGCACTTGGCAATCCTTATGGTAATCTCTTAATAGAATGGTTCGGTCAGAAATATTATTGGCCAAAAAGATGGCCAATAATAAAACAAATACCTAAAATATAGTCCCTATACAAAGTTTCGAGCAAATGAAGCTCAAACTTTAAAATTGCAAGCACTAGGGGGCATCCATTTTGTGAAATGGATGCTGCCTGTGCTTGCGTTTGCGGCACTAATGAAGCAAAAGCCAGCCAGCTGTAGTAAACAAAAGCTACCAGTTGGTGGCTTTTGCTTCATTGGTGCCGGACTCGGAAGACAGGGACCAAAGACTACAGGCAGGAAAGCTGCAGATGCATCTCGGTAAGTGCTAGTTTTTTTTTGTAAATAAGCACTAGCTGCGTTTTCTTTTAAAGTTTTCTGGGCTGGAGGAGCCTGGAAAACTTAGAAATAAAACTGCAGCTTTTAAATCGTTGTATTTATGTTTGCGGTAGATTCAGCTTGGAGCCCCTCTGGGCTCCAAGTTGAAGCTACCGCAACCATATATACAACATTGTTGTGTTTCAAAAATGCTGCGGTTTTTCTTTCTAAGTTTCTCGCGCTCCTTCAAGCCGGAGGAGCCTGAGAAACTTAGAAAGAAAAACCGCAGCATTTTTGAAACAAAACCGTGTTGTGTTTCTGCCTGCCATGGCTATCACTTTGGGTCACAGGTGTTCCCCCGGGGAGCACCGGAGACCCAAAGTGAAGCCAAGGTAGGCAGAAACACAACACGGTTGTGTTTCCATGCCGCAGTGTTTATGCCTACAGCAGCTTTCACTTTGGAGCTCTCGGGCTCCCCTTCAGAGTGAAAGCTGCTGTAGGCAGAAACACAACGCAGTGTTTAGCAATGTCGCAGTGTTCTGTGCTTCCATGCCACAGTGTTTAGAAATACGTTTTTGTATTTGTAAATACTGCAGTATTTACAAATCCAAAAACGTTGTTATTCTGAATGCTGCAGCTTTCGCGGAGTCTCCTGGACTCCCTCAGGGTTGGGGGAGTCCAGGAGACTCCCAGCAAAATCTGCCGCTGTCAGAATAACAACGTTGTTGTATTTGTGATTGCCGTGGTTTTTCAACCACGGCAATCACAAATACAACAACAATATATTTTTAATTGGTGCGCCTCAGCTTTTTGCCTTCATTTTACATTTTCTGTGCTTCCCCTGGGCTTGGGAAACACAGAAAACATAAAATGAAAGTGAAGGCAGCCTCCTCAGCTCTGCTTTGGCTGCAGTAATCAAAAGCTCCCAGTAGGGGGCTTTTGCTGCTTGTTTAGTGCCACAAAGGCAGAACCAAGGAGGCTGCCTGAAATCACAAAATGGATGCCCCCTAGTGCTTGCAATTTTAAAGTTTAAGCTTCATTTGGTCGAAACTTTGCATAGGGACTTAAAAAATATAAAATATTTTAAGTATTTGTTTTATTATTGGCCATCTTTTTGGCCAATAATATTTCTGAACAAACCATTCCTTTAATTTGGAAAACTCCACTCTGAGTGAGCAATCCAGTAAAACAAAAGGATTCTTCATGCGAGACCCCTTGATGGGACACGTTGACGGAGTCCAATGTAGGCAGAATTAATTCACCTCCCAAGGTTTAGTAGGGGGTGATTGTGCCTAATACTGAGACTACTTAGTTCAGTACATATATATTACCTTTCCATCAGCACACTTTACAGTCACAAAGGCACAATCCACCCTCTCGCAGAATGCATCTAACCGCCATGCATGACTCTTCTTGCAACGTGAGGTGCACCTTCCATATGATAAACATTTGCGGAATGGTGCAAGCGTTCAAAATAAAAACGCATTCTTGAATCCTTAAATTGGACAAGCTCTTGTATTAACAGCCACATGTATGTCAGAACACGCTAAAAATCCCACACAGATCCCTTTGGTAAACAACTATGTCTATCCCTGCCCTTCAACATTCATGTATTTGTTTGCAGAGTTTTACACTGTGCTACATTTCACAAGCTGCCACTTCGGAGCACTAGAATGGTAAAGGCAAGACAAGGGGAAGAAAAAGAAAAGAAAACTAGGACAATATCCATTTCAATGTCCTGGAGAAAGAAAGACCTTAGAGTGCAGCCTGTTGAGGCCAGGACCCCCTATTGCGCATTCTTTGTTAGGTTGGTTGAAGGGCTTGTTTCTGAATCGCAGGTGCGCGGATTCTGTGTTCTATATTTTTATTTTTTCACAATAACAAATAAGAACATAACAAAGTGTTAATCAATTAAATATACATTTAGCCATTCAAAGTCAATACATATTAAATAATTCATGAACTAGTTCTAAACAACAAATACAAGAGAAAGAATAAAAGTGTAATAGGAAGGAAAGAGGAGAAGAGAAGGAAGAAAGGGAAAAGAGACAATTTTGAAGCCAAGAACCAAAATATTACATTTGAACCGAACTTAATAGCAAGCACAAAAATATCATGCAACTATTGTATGAAACAATAAGTAAACATGTTCAACAGTGGAGTCTGCTCTAGGGTTGGGACCAAGCTCTTTCCATAATCTTCTGTCCAGTACTCCCACATACCTGCCTGGGCAGCTTGGTTAGAGCTGGTTACAGCAGGAACCTAAGTGATCTGGTAGGAACGCAGTGTAGGGTTATTTTCTGGATGTACCTTGGTGTAGTAACTCAGGAAAGGAAATCACAAAGAAATCCAACTTGATTGTAGTGTGAAATGAGAACTTTATTTCAATCTAAAAGACCCGACATCCTCCATGCTTTGGGCAGGCCAATGGTTGCTGTGGTGCGATGACATTCTTAATTGGACCCTTGAATGTCACTGCACGCCTGACATAATGTGACATCCATTTTACTGTATTACTGGATATGACACTTGGTCCCTTAAACCAATGTCATGTAAATGTTTCCAATAGATATGTTTCACTCCAAAGCCCTCCATACGCAACCCTTTGAAATGATAGCTTAACCCTGGCTTTAATTACTATTTTACTGGATGGAGGACAGTGACCTTCGGGCTGGTCTGCACCATACACTATCAGTACAACAACCTGGTTGCTTCCCTCCTCAACCCTCCCTTATATACGTTTCATCTGGCTCGTATATCTTCTTACTTGCAAACACATTTTATTTGCATATTCTGAAAGCCGTCGATGGCAGAAGCACCTTTAAAGTTTCCAACATGATTGCCAGCAGCAACATTGAAATCAGCACTCTTCAACTGCTCTGCACTTTAATTTTTGTAATTACACTCTTCTTCATTAACTCTCCACACTCCCACGCCTTCTCTCGTGCCTGACCCCATTAAGCCTGGGCCTGCTCAACGATGCGAGCAAACTCTTAAGTAGCGTGTAAACAACCCTGCTTCTCTGCCCTTTCTCTTTCCGGAACCTTTGTTTATTTTTACTGGGCATTAAGATCTGGTCTCGGATCACTTGCTCTTCCTTGATAGTCTCGAGTTTGCACGGTCTTCCAAACCCCTCATCACAGCCACATAGAGAGCTGTGCATTCTTGGCAATTTTGCTTCCATAAAATCGAATGTGTCCCTGCACGATTTAGTTGCTTTTCTCCCGTACCCTTTCTTTCATTTGGGCTATAGCAGGGGCTCAAAGCCTACATCTCTTCGGATGTCTTTGACTTCCACTTCCCAGATAGCACCATTGACTGTCTATAATTGCTATGGCTGATGGGAGATGTAGTCTGAAACATCTGGTGGGCCCAATGTTGCAGACTCCTGGGCATTAGCATACTCGAACACATTTAATGTATCTCATTCAAGTCAGCTATTAAGTTATTTATTTATAAGCCAGTGTTTTCTTGGTCGGGGTCTGAATTTCATTAGCAAAAGGCCGCCTTTGCTAATCTCAGGCTCAGAAGACAGGACTCAGATGTCAAGTTGGACCTCACAAGATCCAGCGATTCACCCACACGGCCTTACTCATGCAGACACACAATGAGGAGGCGGACACAGGAGGAGGAATCAAGCACACCATTATTCCTCGAACTCCAACTGCAAACTGGAACTTCCCATCTCCCGTCCCTCCCCTTCCCGTAGCCCTGTGTCCTTCTCCACGTGATGTGGGAGCTGGCTGTGTTCGGAGATGACACCCGCCCCCGGTCCTAAACACAAAGATGTACCTTAGTTTATTTATTCTCTGAGTCTCTGAGGTCGATTTCAGGCCCTCTGTGGCTGAGCTGTTGCTTGGGGGGTCGAAGTTTTCACACCTTCTCTCTGAAGTGACTGCACCTGTTCTTCACACAAGTCTTCACCATCACCCTCATAGGACAGGTCCAGGATCTGTAAGGGATGATTCTGAAAGGATGCCTTCTGGCATTCTTTTGAAGTGTGAAGAATTTCTGGGTTATTGTCCTCCTTTCTCCTTCTGCTAAGGCGAGAGATCCCTTTATATGGGTCACGGTCAGAGGTTCTTTGTCAAAAGCAGCCACATTCTTCCTGGTTTGCGGTTGCCGCACAATTACGACATCTCCTGCTTCCAGATCATTGTCTCTTGCTCTCTTGTTCTCGTCTGCTCGCCTTTTCATGCTTTCCTTGCATCTGGTGTCCTGTTCCTGCATTTCGGCATCCGCTTTGTATCTTTCTTGCCAGCTGGTGGCATGAGGTATTCTTGTCCATATGTTCCTACCGAACATCACCTCTGATGGAGTGTTTCCTGCAGTGCTGTTTGTTGTGTTGCGATAGTCGCACAACAGCTGGTATAAGATCTTCTCTACATGTTCCCCCGTCAACCGTGCAATTTACACATTCCTTGTGATGTTGCTCATAAAGGGTTCCACATGCCATTGGCTTGTGGCCACAGCAGTAGTGAACCCGTAGGCCCGTTAAGACAAGGTAACAGTATCTGAGATGGATGGGGATGCAGATCTTACTCATACATCAATAATCATGGCGACTCAGGAAGTTGGCAAAAACATAACTGTTTTATTTGCAATTGTCTAAAACAGTAAGTACAACAGACATCAACGGACGCCGCACAAGTATTCTCATTCTAAAGAGTCTCAACGTATTACCTAAAAAAACACACAACTTTATACTAGAAATTCATCATCACTGACGTCATACTACATGGCAAAATAAGAAAACCTACGGGAGTTTGTGATAGGCTTAAGGAGAATATCTAACTTTACTTTCTATGGGGTATGGGTTCATGATTGGATCTCTAGGGTCAGGTGGACAGCTAAGCCCATCCCTACTGCAAGTCATCTTCCATGTCATACTAATACACAACGTTCTATTGGCTTCTCAAACTATAGGGCTCTTTGCTATGTGGCCCTCTATAATGGGTTGGCACACGTGTATCCAACTGGAATATTCCACTCGCTGACAGCACGCAAGCTGGTACCACAGGTGCATGTGGTTGGACTTGATCATGTCTTCCCACCCAATTAGCCCAACATCCATCAGCACTCCTGCGGTCTGCCATTCAATTAATGTCTTTGAACTCGGCATTGCAAAGGCTCAATGTGCCTCAGAATAAAAGGGAATGAGAGCATGGCCTTATCTTCTGGTCTCAGTGTAGCTCTCCCCAAAGTCTATTTTCATCTGACCATGTGAATAGAGACTGTGTTTTGAGCTCCTCTGTTGTATTCAATACTATTAAATGAATAAAACCTGTCTCTTCTAGTGTTTTTCCATTACACCTCAAACAAAAGCTCGCCTCGCTTTTCACGTTCATTGTATCTTCTCGAGTAGATAACCACGTTCTTGACAGCCCCAACTCTTGACGCTGGTTCAGGCAAGCTTTCTCGAATCTTCCTTCACCGTCAGCTGTTTTATTCTACTGTGCCAGATTTTCAGCCCTTCGGTTCAGAGGGTTCAAGTTTGCTAAAATGCATCGTGGAACATCCAGATTCTATACACACATATATATTGGCAGCACCGCCTGCAGTCTATTCACTACGTAGAGCCAGCCTTATTATTACTTCACCTACTTGCGTTACAGCATCTGTACATTTATGAAATAGCTTTGCATTTTCTTCTGTACTTCTCTGCACGTGCAGTCTTCATTTTGCTCCCAAAATGTGGCTTGATTCTCTAATTCACCATCAGAGTCTATATGGTCTATATACTGTCTTCATTGGCATCTCTTCTGTGTGTGTCATTTCTGCTTCATGTGACGTCACCAGCCTTCTCTTTCACTCATCTTCACACTTATTTTGGAACCTCCGCAGATACATTATGTATGGCTTTCTCAATGGATACCTTGTTTCAAGGACTTTTTGTGTTATAGGTACCATTATTGGCTTTGTGCATGTCGCAATTTCCGGCTGCCAACATACAGGCAAAATTGAGGCTCGACTTCCGGTAGAGGTACTTGGCTCCTCCTCTACAGTGTTATCCTTCGGTGCACAAAACCCATGCTCAGCAAACACTTTGAAATCTTGTCCCTTGAAGGGGGGGCACATTGTCTGATTTCACGACTCTCAGTATGCAGTATGTGGCAAATATCCTGTTGAGTGCTGGCGTGGTGTAGAATGCGGAGGTGGCTAGCACTAGCTGCAGATCAGGGAAACAAGAGTATTCGTCAATGGCCACTATTCTGTATTCACCCCCTTCGAAAAGTCAAAAGAAATCTACTGCAATCTCGTCCTAGGACTTTTCTGGGCGGTCTGTCATTCGTAGGGGCTCTGGTCTTGTGTGAGGATTGATGACAGCACATGTGGGACATAGTCTAGCTGGGGGTACCACACTTTCTGCCTCAGTATTTTTTTTGGGGACAAAATGCCTATATGTACTTTGCAGGATTAATATTTTTGTTCGTTTTAGTAGGAGCCCTCCATCCATCTTGGTCAACTCATCCTTGACAGCCACCAGGCAGCTGATGTCCTGCCTTGCTTCGTCACACATGCTTTCTCCTGTTTGTTTGGCTGGCATCGACAATTAATTCTGTCTCTCTCTTGGAGTTGAAATAGGCCATGTTTTTGACGTCCGATATTCTCTGCTTGATTGTTTGGACTGCCTGCTGGCACTCCTCTGTCCACTTAAAATCTGTGTGTAACTTTGTAAGTGCTCTAAGAGACACGCTTACTGACACAAAGTCCTTAATGTGGTGGATGCATTAGCTGGCGCAGGTCTGAGACATTCTTGGGCGGTTCTGCGTCGGCGAGTGCCCTTACTTTTCTGGATTCGAGGTCATTCCCTGCGATGAAAATAAGTGTCGAATCAAACTGAGGGTTTGTTTCCTAAACTCTCATTTCTCTTTGTTGAGAGTGAGCTGCGCTTCCTCCAGGGCCATGCATACCCGGGTGCGTGTGTTGTCATGTTGTTCTTGATCTTGCCCGAAAACTAAGATATCATCACTGTAGTTCAGGTAGTTGGGTATGTGCTTTATGATGTTATGTATTTCTGCCTGAAAGATTTCTGCCGCTGAGGAAACCCCAAAACCGAGGCGTTTGTAACTATAAAGTCCTAGGTGAGTGACAAATGTGGTGATGTAGCGTGATTCCTTGTTTAGCTCCAGCTGGTGGTACCCCTTGTTGAGGTCTAGCTTTGAAAAACAGTGTCACCGTTGAGCAAGTGTACCATGTCCGTGATTCGAGGGGCTTGTTGACGTTCACATAGTATGGCTTTGTTTGGCGGTCGCATGTCCACTCATATGTGGATGTCTGTGGAGTCCTCCTTTGGTACTGGGATGATAGGTGACACCCACGGGGTGGGCCCTTCGTGGGCTCTATGATTTCTGCTTCAAGTAATTTGAAGAGTACTTCCTCCGCTTATTTCTATATATTTATCGGTATCCCTCGGTAGTGTTGCTCCACGGGAGGCACTTGGGGGTCGATTTGGAGTTCAATCTCCCGCTCCTTGAGTTTCCTAAACCTTTGAATAGGGCAGGGAACAATTGTTCTATCTTTGCGGCCGTGTCGAGATATTTGTGGGCCATGAGCTGATACAGTACATGTATGAGGCCCATTTCAATGGCAGCTTTGAAGCTCAGGATGCACCTTCTTTCTGTGGCTGCTTCTAAGACGTGCATTGGAATCTTCTTTGTCCTTTGTAGCTGCATGATGCCATGAAATATCCCTTGCATGGTAGTGCTTTTTACCCGTAGGGGTAGATGGGGGCTTACCTGGTCAAAGTCGTGGGGCATGTGTCAGGCTGCCATACACTTCTTCATTTATGACATTTACGCTCCAGTGTCTACTAAAAATTCGGCCACCATTTAATTTATCTGAATGAGCAGGATTGGGCTATGTTCTTTTGCTATGATGCGCTAGACCTACTGTCAGTCTGTGGATTATTAAACAAGGTACCTCACATGCCTTCTGGGTCTTCTCCTGGTCCTCGATGATGTTGATTTGTTATCTCACCAATCTCCCGGCGTCCTACCATGTGATCTATTCTCCACCCGTTCTTCTCTGGGTCTTCACTGAGGTGGCTCGTATGATTGACTTGATGTTTGGGGGTGCTTTGCATTTGTCTCTCCTTGCCTTGTGGTGCCCTTCCCACACTTCCTTCTCCTCTTAGTTGACTGCGGTACATGCAGCTTTGAAGTGGTTGTCTTCTCCACAATCTGAGCACTGTTGGCCAATGGCAGGGCATGTGCCTTTATGTGGGAATTCATACCCGCACCTGTAGCAGAATGGTTCACCATTTCCTTTGGCTTTGTGCATCATTTTCAGCTTGTTAATTCTGTCAGGTTTTCCATTAGAGATTTTAATGTCGCTTAATCCCTCAACTTCGGATGCTAGGGCTGCATCCAAGCTTGCAAGACACAAGATTTCTTCTAGGGTACAAGGCTTTTGTAGCAGCCTTTTTCTGAAATCTGCACATTCACACCCGGTTATGATTTGCGATCTCAGTGCCTCATCATTGGAGTAGTTGTTGAAATCGCAATTCTACAGTATTAGCCTCAGGCGATTGATAAATATGTCCATTGATTCCCCTTTGATTTGTTTAGTTGTGTGGAAAATATGTCTTTCATAGTCCACATTTGTGTGTGGATTGAAATAGTCTGTCAGGGCTGTTTTGAGATTGTATATGTATCCGTTGTACCTGTAGGAAATTCATCTACAATGTCTCTGACATTGGGGCCTATGGGCAGTAAAAGGGTACTGTGCATTTTTTCTTCATCAAAGGGTCCTATGGCTTTCACACACACTTCAAAATCCAGTACTCATCTCTTCCATCGAGGCCCTAGACTGCTGGATTCAGATCAATCAAAATATGTAGGCAGTTGCGTGATAAGACTGTCCTGAATCCTCAAGGGCAAAACTGGTGTTGCGGTGATGGTTACAGTGAGTGTTTCATCTCCTGACATTTGGCCCAATGATGTCTTCTAAGATTGGTGTGGTGGGTTGGAGAACAGTAAAAATGCACGGAATCCCCTTTTGTATTGTACAAGCTTTGCCTTTTTAACTGCTTGTGGCCCCTGCCCAGGTCACTTGGAGTCTTTTTGGTGGAGGCCTCTGGGTCAAAGAGTTAACTGACCTTCTGTGTGTAGATGCGCTGCTGTGTTATGTTTCTGGAATGGTGCTGTCCAGGAAAACATGTGGCGTTGAGCTGCTTCCAGTTTGACTTTTTTTTTGCACGTGCAATCGCCCTCTGCTGCTCTCTTGTGTGCAGTAAGAGTCAACGCACACATGCGCACCTGATTTGTGCTTGCCCTGCATTGTCTCTGGTCTGGACTGTCTCTGGTGCAGTATTTTATTAACTGCAGCTTTATGCTGCTTCGACACGGCCACAGGGACACATGGAGACTCCATGCCTTCTAGCGGCCTGATCCAGTAGGCGGAGGCAGTGCACATGGACCTCCGCTGCCCGGGACTTCTCACACAACTTTGTGGGAGATGGGGGCAGTCCTAACGAGAAACGCGGCCTCTGCTTCGTTAACATCATCTTCCCCTCTGGTAGGCGGAGGCAGTAATTTGCAGACCTTGACTGCCCAGGACTCCTCACACACCTTGCGAGGGATGGGGGCGGGGCGACAAGCCTCCACAGTCCAGTTCTTTTCCTCTCTGTCCCTCGACGGCTCACACCAATGCGAGGAGGCAGTACCCAGCATTGTCGGTTCAATCAGCTTCTTTGTCGACAGGGTCAAGTTGGACCTCACGAGGTCCAGGCATTCACCCACAAGGACTCACTCATGCAGACACACAATGAGGAGGCAGACACAAGAGGAGGACTCAAACACGCCTTTATTCGTCGAATTCCAACTGCAAACTGGAACTTCCCATCTGCTATCCCTTCCCGTAGCCCTGTGTCGTGATGTGGGAGCTGACTGCGTTCAACGACGTAACAGTCAGCTTTTTTTTGTATACAGCCCTCTCATGGTACTTTTTGGGGGCTGTGGCCCTCCTCTCGCCTTTCACCGCTAGGCCCCCACACTTACCTGCTGCTGGCTCTGGCTTCCCCCTTATGGCAATCTAGATACTGTGACCCCAGAAGCCTGACGCACATCACATATTGGGCCTCTTTACGAGATTGGTGGTAGTCATGGTGCTATTTGCGCCATGACTGCCACCAATAACGGGTCCGGCACCGGTGTAGTTCAATGGGGACTTACCGGTCTAGTACGACCCTGGCAGGACCGGTAAGTCCCCATTGAACATGCCATTCCCCATTCCCATTTGAGCCCCCATAGGGCTCAATGGGAATGGGGAGGGCGCTAATAACGGGCTCGCAACGTGCAAGCCCGTTATTAGCGCCCTGGTCCCTTAGTGGGACCCGTAAGGGACGTGTGGTCTGACCACACGTTCCTTACGGTCCCCGTCAAGGGATCTCAGAATAGGGCAGTAAGTGATTACCGGCACCGGTCTCCTTACCGGTGCCTGGTATCCCTTACCGCCCTATTCGTAATGAGGCCCAATGCTTTTGTGTGTGACATTTTGCGCATCAGGCTTCGGGGTTGCCATATCCAGACCAGTGGTCAAGTCCTCAACTAAAAGTGGGAAGACACATTAGCATAAACAATGGGATGTGATTAGCATATCAAGGTAACATATGCAAATGCCATTCAATTGGCATTGCATAGCCATAAAAATTGCACAGGATGAATGGCATTTGCCTTTCATAAAATCAACACATTAACAAAACGTTAATAGGTGTGCATGTTTTAAACTCCAAGGATCAATAACAATGTTTTCCCTGAAAAATGCATTCCTAAAATGTGACATGTTATCGTTAGTTGCTTGCTCTTTTTCATCAGTTTATCTGATACAGTGGTGAAGTGGCGGGTCTGCGAACCTGGTGACCGCGTATTGATTCCTGTGAATTCAAAAGTTCATCAAAAGACAGTCTGCAAGGAGTTCAACCATCCACACGGTAGGTGTGCGATTGCGTGGGCTTTTTTGAAATGTTTTATTTAATGGAATGATGGTAGACCAATCTCAGAAAAATGTCTGGGGCTAATCCAAACACATTTTCCTATACTCACAGAACGACAAACGCATAGACCCATGTACTCTGGGTGGACACAGCCTACAGATACAGTCCCCCTGTCATATTTAGTCTGAATATGACAGCGAGGGATATACAATGCATCTCCAGAAAGGGGGGACCAAATCTTCCGCCTGCCATGGCCAGCCTGATTAACTAACAAAGGCTCCATGGATCCGCTCTGCTCTTTTGTTGTACCCTGCAGCTGGTTGCAGCTATTAACATAATTAACATACTAAGGGGATCATAGTTTAGGGACAACACACTTGTCTTGGAAGCAATCCGATTCGGAGCAGCGCAGGTACGATCCCCGTGTCCATGCTTAGAAACCTCTGGGTATTAAGTGCATTATGAATAACCAGGTATACATTACATAGTAGAGTGTAATTCAAGCAGTTCTGGCTGCAGAGGTTAACAAAGTAGACAGGTAACCCCAGCAACCTTTCATATGCAACCATGTCAACCTGAAGCCAGCTCCCGCCCTCAGTATCTATAACAGTGAGCTGTCTGGGACTGTGTGTTTACAGTAGTTCCCATGGGAGGGGGACCCTGTTCATAAACTGCGAGAAGGTGGTTTGCAGGAGCCAGAGAGTCTGGTCTCACTGAAACTTCAAGGGAATCCTGCCTCTTCTATCAGGAACCAGAGAGAGATCCTTTAACCAGAGAGATTATTTTGTCAAATGAGAAATTATATTGTGCCTCCTATCACAATAAATATATGTATATTGGCCTACGCCAAGCTGCTTATAAGTCGCTTGCGAAGAAATCTGTGTTGCAAGGTCCTGACCTTAAAATCAATGTGTGCCGCCATTTTAGGTCAATCTGCCATTTTAGGTTCACTTTGTAAAGTCACCCTGTGAGTTAAAATGGTGGACGATGTCATTCCGAAATACAACTTGGCTGTCTTGACCTCTGTATGTAGCTAATATGTAACTTGCCTGCAGGCCACTTGTTGAGGTCGTGAACTGAGACCTTGTCCTTCGTAAACCTGTGTGTAAAGGATTACTTGAGCAATGAAACTAATCCATGAGCATATGTTAAGAACAATGTATTCAAATACTGAATGTAGAACACTTGTCTAACTACATTGTATTAATGTTTGAGAAGACCTGCATAGGAAATCCCAGAATACACAGTTGCCGTATAAGCTTGTTGATATATGTATTAAAAGCAAACCAGTTACATGTGGATGTGCAAAACTCGGCATGAACCCTAGATCGGTGATGTATTAGCGGAATATTAACCCGAAGTAGGGCTGGACATCGTGTTCACGAAGAGTATAAAAGACCAATGCATTCTAATGTACAGCGTCTCTCACTGAGTGTCACATGTTTTCACCCTTTTAACTTTCCTGTTGCAAAGCACTCTGGTTATGACCTCATGAATACAGGAGATTGTTGGTGGGGACCCTCGGATTGGTTCATTAAGGTAGGCCTATCCTACACCAATCCCTGTGGCTCATTTGGCTTTAAAAGAGGGCTGAACCCATCTTTGGCAGAGAAGACTTCGCAAGGAGTAGAAAGAAGAACTCATCAATGCACTGTATTAAAGGGGCAAATTTAGCGCCAGTTAGGGGCGGCACACCTACCACCTATGAAAGTAAGCAAGGGGGGACAGGGCACCCAGTGAGGGGGAAAAAACACAGGAACACAAACGAACTGCAGTTACACCGTAAAAAAAGACCTCATTGGAAACATGACGGTGCAGGATGCATTGTGTGAACAAAAGGCCCAAGGGACCTTTCTATGATTAGAACCAGTGAAAAAATAGCCCCGGTAAACACATTCAGCAGTCATGCCCCCAGGAAAGGCCCTGCCCAGGAAGCCTCACTCTAAACACATGATTACCACCACACGGGCCAGGGAGGAGGAGGCTGGGCTCAAGCTGCATGTCACAGACTCGACTGATGCAGCTAATACAAAACTGAGTGAAGTAAAGACAGGGTGACAAGCTAATCCTGCAGGGATTCAAGGGCAGAGGGAAAGTGGACTTGAGCCAGAGAACTGTTCACAGGGCCACAAGTGCCTATTGGCAGGTGACTATTGTAAGAGGATACTGGACGGATTGGCCAATCAAAAGGTAAGCTTCGATGTTACTGGGAGGTGGCCAGCCTTCAGAGTATCCACTTCAGGATTTGCGAAGGCCAATATCTACCAGGTATCATGTGAATATCTCCCTTCCCATCAGAATCAGGGTGCCTCATGTTTTTTCCTCAATGATGCTGACCAATGGCAGCCTGGCAGTCAGCACAAATATTATTTTACTAATTTCAAACGTTTTCTTGGAGGCGTGAATATTGATGTGGCGTGACATGGGTAGGCGATCAGATGGGATACTGTTGATCTTTTAGCTTCAATCAGTTTCTACTAACATATGTCAGCCCTAAGGATATGACATAGCATAGCCAATTAATTTCTTGAGAACGGTAAAAAGTGCAAACCTTCAAGCAGTAACTGTGTCAAATGCCTTGACCATTCTATTCAGAGTATAAAACTAATGTTCACTGTATGAACAGATGTCAGCTCTCATCAATCAGTTCTAGTCCACTGTTCTGTTTGATTTGTGCTTGCTCAGCGGTAATCAACAGTGTTGCTTCTTTCCCGGTGTGTGCTCCTTTTTCAGTATGTGATTTTATGGTGTGATCGGATGACCCCTGAGTAAAGGAGCCTGGCTAAAGGTACAGTCTGCCTTATATCTTCCGCCTGTGAAGGAAGGTCAGGGCCTCCAAGAGGGAAGCAAAATCCCTCCTCTAAACATCTGCCAGGGAACAGAGGGAGGTACAGAATGCAGAGGACCCTCCAGCAGCTCAAGAACCTGTACCCAGCCAGCAAACAGCATGCCCTGCTAGGCTCTGCAGCAACAAGAGTCTCTAAACCCAAAACCAAGGACAGGGCAACTGGCTGCAACAAAATCCCCAGCTTTGGGCAGTTTACCTTAAAGGACGACACAAGCCTAGTGAAGAAGCTAGGAGAAGTGCATCGAAGAGCATCTGCCGACGTCCACATTAAAGGACATTTTTGAGCCAGTAGAGTTCCTCGAGCTGCCACTAACTGCAACGCTGGCAGCTGTTATGCCGTAGTTGCTTAACGACATCTGAGACATTTTGACCAGTGCTTTAGACCAGCTAAGCAGCAGTGAGATGATTACTGAACCCAAGCCGCTATGTAGACCAGTCTACAGTTGTTTGTACAGCTTCTCTCGCCAAACCATCTTGCTGCCTGATACCCGCATATGAGTTCCATCTTGAACTCTGCCACGAAAGCCTGCAAAGTGCCCTGAAGCAGAGTCAACCCTGTAGACCATCGAGAGCACCTAAAGCACAAGGCACATTGTAGTTCTGTCCCCTTGGTCCTTCCTACAAGGCCCCTAGAGACAATTTAAAACCCATTGCTCCCTTTGTGCTGAAGCTAAGAAACCTCCAACTGTTGTGGTTATTAACCATACTGACTACCCTCCTGTCAGTATCCAGGGTGCATCCCTTTTCCTTCTTTGAAACTGTCTGTCCTCTGCATTCCTTTCCAGGGTTGGTTGTATTTCATAGTGTTGCTAGAACTGTCTGTTGTGATAATAATAAACTAGATATTTGTACACAACTTTGACTGGACAGTCTCCTTTATCATTGGGTGATAATTGTATTTTTCACTGTGTTGCAACTAACCAACGATCCACAACCTTACGGAGATAAGTCTACCGTTCCGTCAACATTACCAAAGGGAACCAGGTTTATAATTTGCTCGTGTTTCCAATCTGTTCCGATCCCTTCTGGTGTACTAGAGGTGTACTAGAGGTGTGGGGCTGATTGATGGTTTAGAAACCAATATTCATCCCTGGACTACTGGTTCCCGGAAGTGGATTCTTCACATGTTGCCAGGCTTTGGTGTGGAATCCAACCTTTTTGGAGCTATTCTGCTGACCTTTCTTCTGCTTTTGATGCAATCAATCACTCCATCCTGATCAATCGACTCTGTGAGAACCTGGGCATCACAGATCAGGCCCTGAAGTGGCTAACCTCTTACCTCCTGGACAACCCTCCCAGGTCCAACTTGGGTCCTTGCTCTCTGCCACCTCTATCTCCACATGTGGTGTTCCCCAGGGCTCTAACCTCTCGCCTGGTGCTTTAATCTCTATGTGGCCCCTTTGGTCCCTTTGGCCCATCTAATCTCTACCTTCTGCTCTAACTTTCAGTGTTATGTGGATGACATACAGCTATGTTTCAGGCTCCCTACAGCTTACTTTCCTCTCTCGTACATTCCACTCTGTCTATCCGCGATTCAGAATTGGTGCGCCTCCAAAGATCTCTGCCTTAATGCCAGTAAAATGAAGATCCTTCTTCAGTGGGACCCCTACTCCCGCTTTCCCTCTCTTACTCTGGCTGCCCTCCATGGGCTCTCTTCCTGCGCCTTCCTGTGAGGCAAAACACCTTGGTGTTTCGACGCCACTCTCTCCTTCTCTCCTCACATTACAGACCTTTCCAAGAAGGCCCATTACCAGTTGCATGACCTCAGAGGTACTCTTCCTTTTCTCACTTTCCCTCAGAAGCTCATTTTCTCCAGAGCCCTTGTTCTCTCTAGGTTGGACTACTGTAACAGCCGCTTTCTTAATCTGCCTTCCTCTACTCTCCTCCCTCTGCAACTAATCCAGAACAGGACCGCAAAACTTATCCTTGACCTCAAGCACAGGGACCGTATCTCTCCAGCCCTGGAATCTCTCCACTGGCTCTCGGTGGCTGCATGGATCAAGTTCAAGACCATCTGCATCATCCACAAGGCTTTCTGGTGCGGGGACTGCAATACATCCAACACTATCTTCCTAAATACCTTCCTTCTCGAGCCCTTTACACCACTGGCTCCAACTCTCTGAGGGTCAGGCGCTTGTCCAAGCAAAGATTAGGGTATAGATCACTTTCCTCTGCAGGTGCCTCCCTCTGGAACGGCCTCCCTGGTCCTCTAAAACTTGAGCTGGACCACCTGAAGTTCCAAAAGTAACTCAAGACCTTCCTTTTCTCCTCTGCTTTCTCTCCCTCCCTCCCCTGCTAACCGGGCTCCTCATTGACCAGTCTCCCTCGCATTGCCTCCGGGCCTATCAAGCACTAGGGGCTGTTACTGTAACCTCTGCAGTACCCCCCCCCCCCCACCTCCTTGAACTCACCCAGAGCCGTGCTGCCCTGGCTGAACTTACTCAGAGCAATGCTGTCCTGATTGCACTTTCCCCTTCCCTCCCCCTTCTGCTTCCCCTGTTCCCTTCCCCTGCACTTTGCGCACTGCACTTGCATGATCTGAATGACACAAGGCCTAGTAAGATCGCTAGTCTTGTACTCCCTCTGTACCCTCCCTTGTCTTGTCGCGCCTAGAAACACATGTGCACAGGCGCTTTATAAATGACTTATCATATCATATTCCCCATAAGTGGTTTGCCTTATCAGGGTGGAAACTAGACTTGATGGATAAGAATGTGTATATTTTGGTCTGACAGCATGTCAATTGTCTGGGTGATCAATAACCATAGGGCATCATGTAGCATGGTGCTGTGCTTTCTAAAGAAAATTGTGCTTTTGTGTCCGCTTGTAAAATTCTGGACAAAGAATTTACCATGGGTGGGAAATAATGTTGCTGATTCCTTATCTCGTTACCAGATGCAGGAATTCAAGTGGTGGCATCCAGAACTGGGTATGATCAGTGCATCTTTGCTGGGGGCATGGAGGTATCAGTACACATTCCTAATATTCAGAGAACGGTTTGTGATGGCATTCTATCGGGCTTGTTGCTTAAGGGAGCTGTCGCCTCGCAATAAAGGCTACACTGTGGGGGTATTCACAAGGGAAGACATCTCAATCTTAGAGGGGTCAGTGGTGCACTTGTGAGTAAAGAGATCCAAAGCAGAGCAGGAGAGCACAGGGCTAGCCAGGGGCCTGGAGGTGTGTCTGATGCAGGCTATGGTAGATAACTTGGCCTTACGAGGAAGGGCCAAGCAGGGCACGTTGTGGTTGCACAAGGACGGTTCTTGCTTGCCAAGTTTCAGTTTAAAAGTGTGTTTCAGGTGGCCCTGGTGAGAGCTGGGTTTACTATTCCAAACATTTGTCTGGATTGATGCAGACACAATGGAGGCCGGCTCAGGATAGGGGATGACCTGGTCAAGAAGATCTGAAGGTAGAAGTCGGCAGCGTTCAGGGGCTATGTGAGGCTTCATCTGCTATAAGAAATGGTGTTTGTAGCTTGGGCAGGGGGAAAAAAGGGGACCCGGGGATAGAAAATCTGATGCCCAATTTGCCTGAATGTGGTTGGTGTTATTGTTGATTTCTCCACGCAGAGCATGGCGGAAAGGCGAGTGGTGTGGATTGTTGGCTATTTCTCTATTTCTCATGAAGAGGCCATCCGACTTGTGCAGAAGCAACGTCGGTTTCACAGAGAATGTATCCATTTGTTGGATTGGTATGTGAGGCTTAAGAGTCCATCAGCTGAGGGTGGGGGTGCTGCTGGAGGCTGGCATCAAGAGACACTTGCCACAACCTGATCTAGTGAGCCCCCATACCTCCATATTGGGAGGAATGATTTGGTGACCATGGGGTGGAAGGACCTGAAGGAAATCTTGGGTTCTGCATTCTCTTAGTTTGGCAGGTTTTGTCCCGGCATGATTAACGCCTACTCTCAGATCATCCAGAGGCATGTTTGCAGCAAAGGACTACAGGTCCCATCACTGAACGTGACTGCAAATTGATTTGTGAGATTTCCCAGTTGCCATCAAACCACAGGCATCTCCGGGAGGCAGCCTATGGCCTGCTGAAATCCCAAGCCATGTTTCACTAGGATGCTGTGCATTTATACGAGCAAAGGAAACAGATATTCGTGCATGGATTGTTCACCGTCGCTCGTTTGGCTTGGATTGGGGTTGGGGTTTGTCCTGTAGTGGTAGGTTCTTTGGACGGTGGCATTTGGGGGTGCACAAAAATGATTTTTTCTGTGCCAAATATTAACCCCTATGGGTGGGCCTGGTGTCCTGGGTTATTCAGTTAAGTTGTCAAGCTGGCACTTACCTTACCAAATGACTCCTAGGTGTCGAAGTGGGAGGATGGGACCTACCCTCCTGTCACACCTAAGATATCAGTGTCCAGGCGGCCGGTGATATGCTATTTCCCATGTTGACGCATTTGAGTAATGTAAAGGTCTTTTCACTTGTTGACTATTGCTTTTTGAGTTAATACAATGGGCCTCATTACACGGTAGGCGGTAAGGGTTTACCGGTACCGGTAAACCCTTACCGCCTTACTATGAGGTCCCTTTGCGGGACCCGACCTTAACGGCTGGTGTAGACAGCCGTTAAAGTTGGGACCCGCAAAGGGACCTTGGTGCTAATTACGGTACCGCAATTTGCAGTACCATAATTAGCCCCTTCCCCATTCCCATTGAGCCCTATGGGGCAAAAATGGGAATGGGGAAGGGCCATGGAGAAAGGGGGAATTACCACCCCACCAACCTTGGAATGGGGTGGTATTTCCCCTTTTCTCCATGGTGGTACCGGTATGGTACCGGCGGCAACCATGGTGCTAAAAGCACCATGGTTTACCGCATAACTTGTAATGAGGCCCAATGTGGCCTAATGTATTTCAAAACTAACATGTGGGTCCGGGCACCTGGGCAGCCCCATGCTTGGGGCATCTTCGCATGCTATTGTTTTTCCTGTTGGTGCTGTAAAGTGGCATCATATTTAGATTACCAACATTCATGAGTTTTGAAAGTTTCACAGATCCTTTGGCGGTTTTATAGATAATGATACCCCATGCATACATACACAAGTAGACCTTACTGATGGTTAAGTGTGTTTTTGTTTTCACCTATGGGAGTGGCTCTGTGCTTTCTAGCTTACACATATTCTTTTCAAAGTTTGATATTTAAAGTGTTACCCAGTACATGGCCCATGTTTATTTTTTAAAGCTTTATTCAATGTTGCCCTATTATTATGAACTAATTCCTCATAAGGCTTCTATTGTTCAATCCTGCACTTTTACAAATGAGAGTTTCTCCTCTGCTTTTGGAATTGTCCTCCTGGTTTTCAATGCTTTTATGTGGATGTGCTCATCGTGTTCCTTCTATGCATGAGGTTGCTAGCTTTCCTCTAGCACAGAGAATGCTTTAGGGGATGTTACCATGCTGTAAAGTGTGGTGGTATGTATGGGTTACTAGCTTTAGCTAGTGCGTATGTGTGTGCAACATGCTAAGTGTGCCTCTTTGCTTTATTGCATAGGTAGTGTGCATGCATGTTCTGGTGGTTGCAGCATGTATGTACCTAGTTTTGCTCTTGTTGCATATGTGAATGTATTCAATGTTCATTGGTGCTGTCTTCTGTTCCCTCGCCTGTGCTTTGGCTGTTTCGATGGTTTCCTCGATCTGCTTTTTTGTATCACTTCTCTTATCCAATTTCTAATTTCTCTGTTGCAGTATTGGAGATGTTCTCCTTGTGGTTGGAGGTGGTTCTACTGAGCTTTGTAGGTCCAGGCTGCAACCTCTCGTGTGTGGTCTTTCCCTCTTCCTGCTACGGGGCTATTAGCCATTTGCACAACTTCACTTTCACCGGGTAATGTATCTGTGTTGGCATAGAGTTGGTACCACCTATTGTAGTTCTTATGTGGGTATCTTTCTTTTGAGTTAGAGCCTTCTTGGCTGCCTGGTACAGGGCAGGCGGAGACTGTTCTGGATCGCAGTCTTCTGTGTCTCCTGGCATTCCGGCTGGTTTGTTTGGTGTGGTGTTACTATGTATTGGTGTTGTTGTGATGTCCTGTAGCGATGGACACATAAGGTTCAGGGGTGGAATCTACATATGCTAGGTTCTTGGGTGTCGTCGCAGTGGCAGCTCATAGCACTTGAGTGAATGGGGACTCAGCTGAGGCCGACTTTGGAGAGTTTGTGAGTGGTTCGTTTCTTGAGTGTGGAAATGCCAGCAAAGATTTTCTTAGTTGTTTTGTTTAGACTTTCTATGATGGTAAATCCTTTCTATTCCTCTCTTAGCTCCCGTCATTCTAGTTGGGCTTAGTATGGGTTTGGTGTGAGCATGTGTCCTCTTGTTATTTGTGCATGTCTTTTAGCCTGTGAGCTGTGTTGTGCTTGATGTTGTGCTTGCTGATACTTTCAAGGGAGGAGGGTGAGAGTCTGTCTCCTGTTTGAGTGACCGTCCGGGTTTATGGAGTGTTGTACCTGCTGTGTGGGTGCCATCATGTATGGTGCCTGTCCTCTGTATGGGCTTCGGTAGTGATACCCTGAGTGTGTGTGATGTAAGTACGTGGAATGTTTTGCCCTAGGTGGTGTATGTGGAAGGCTGTGCCACTGGATGTTCCAAGAGTGATCATTGGGAGTTGCCTGGGTGGTGTGCACTGGTGGGTTCACTCTCCTGTACCCAATAAAGACAACTTGCCTGAAACCCAATGACTTGGCTTCTATCCTAAATGGACCCTGCATTCATAGAAATTGAAATTACAAGAACTCAGAGGGTGTCTGTGGAGGGGGTGGTATGTGAGTGTGTGCACACAGGCGTTGAAGCATGATCATGAAGGAACGAAACATGTCTATGTTTCGGCTAAATTGACATAAGGAATAATTTAGGCTCCACCCATCCCAGCACAAAAGTGGTTAATTAACTTCATGGAAGGCACAAATCCTGGCAGGGTCGGAGCAACCGACCGGCAGAACTTGGTCACGTAATCAGCAGCCTGGGATCTATAAGTAGCTGCCCGAATGCGTTAAACCTGGCGGTGGGTGGAGCAACTGCGTGGCAGGACCTGGTCACAAGACCAGCAGCCTCCTCATTGCTTTCTGCCTGAACCTGGCCGGGAGATCTTAAGTAGCTGCCTGGTTTGTGCGAAACCTGGTGGTGGGTGGAGTAACTGAGTGTCAGGACCAGGTAATGTGACCAGCAGTCTCCTCAATGCTGTTTGCCTGGTAGTGAGCGGACCAACTGTGTGGCAGCATATGGTCACTTAACTAGCAGCCTCCTCAATTCTGTCTTCCTGGAGCTGTCCTGGAGTCCTTAAGTAGCTGCATGGAAGACAGGAATCCTAGTGGTGGGATGAACAACTGTGCGTCAGGCCCTGGACACATGGGCAGCATCCTCCTCAATGCTTCCAATGATGGAGTCACTAGGAGTTGACCACAAATTACAATTCCGGTAGGTGAGAAATACAAACCACAAACACTGAGCCACACTAAACACTAACTTTGGCATCAGAAATGCTCTGTTTATAGTTATTTAATGCTCAAGCTTCTTGCACATTTGCATGGTGATACGTTAATGCATTACATAGACAGTAGGTTTAGCTGCATCATTCACTCACATGACCAGGGGCATGTTTTTTCAGCTTAGTGAAATGGTGCTGGAGATTATATTATAACACGCTGGCAATGAGAACAGGTGCAGTTCACAGACGTTAATCTTTCAGAACGTAAGGTAAACGCTGTAAAAAAAATGAATGCATCAAAATATGGTGCGATGTGGATGTCAGTATGATTGGTCGAATAAAACACGTGGGTCAGCCTTTTCTTTTAATGGTAATGTCTGGAAACTGTTGTATGCACTATGAGTCTGTGTCAGCATGGACATCCTGATAAATCCTTAAATGGCTAATTCACCGAGAAGGTGTCCTTCTATGATCATCAAATGCTATTTATTATATTTATTCTGACCACTATTTGACTTAGATGGCTGGAAGGTTTAGGATGTATCTTAACGTTGGCATTGCTTTGGGCAAACCTCCAGACCATCGTTCTTTGCCTGCTAAGCCATTATAAAAGAGGAAAGACCATATGCAAATCAGGCTTGGTACCACCCCAAAAAGGCAGTCCAGCCCGAACAGCTTGGTCACATTCTTCTGTGCAAGACCACAAGTATCCCCAGACAAGTTTCACCCTCAATGGGCATCATCAGTGAGGAGTAGCTTGGGGATCTAGGCCCAGTAGGCACATGACCGATGTCTGGGAATAGGTGTCGCACTCAGGGTAACTACAGCAAAACAAAAGAGGTGATGGCTGGAAGGTTTAGAATTAATCCTAACCTCTGGCATTGCGCTTGGCCTAACTCCAGACCATAGTTCTTTGCCTGTCAAGCTATTACAAAAGGGGAAACACCATATGCAAATCAGTCTTGGTATCACCCCAAAAGGGGCATCCAGCCCAAACTGCTATGTACAGCAGCAGGTGAATGTGTTTTCCTTATCTACCAGCCACACACCGCCACATATTGTAACAGCAGGAGAAGAGCTCTATGTGGGATGCCATGTGTTGCCCCTACACCGCATTGAGCGAATGAGAGACGATATGCATTCAAGCAACCATATTGAATGTACCCGCATATAGAAAGAGTTGGGAATGTCAGCACACCGTTGGACATCAAGTAGTGCTGAGTGAAATCGAGGGCAGAGGGATGTCATGAAGAATATATACGAGGAGATATAGAAACGATACAAAAATACTTAAGGGTAACAATGTAACTGCAGTGTCAAGAGAAACATTTACGAAATGATAAATTAATCATATATACAAAGAAGATAAAGTAACTTGCTGACCAATAAATGTAAATATGCAGTAACGCACGGTAGATGGGGAACATAGAAACTTGCTATAGAGGGAAATATGACATGGCTAGCACGGCCATTGTAGGAAGATGAATGTCGGCTCGTGCTAAGACTCAATCCAGCTACCTCAGAGACAGACCAGGGATGCAGATTTAGTAGACGTTGGAGAAATAGTTTTTGGTGCAGAATAAAGAGGAGTCTGGCCTGGTATCAAGGGTGCTATTTTAAGGAATAATTGCAAGGCACAAAGGCAGGTGGACGGATAAGTCACGTGCGTAAGACATATTTCTCTTGGATTAAAAGAAGAAGAAAACATTTGTGAGGGCCAAGTATTGGACAATTAACAGTGGAAAAGGTCTATTCAAGATCTAGTGAGCAAGTTTGTAGAGGCCAAGAGGAGCAAGAACACCCAGTATAACTAAATCAAATAGCAGTACATTAAAGGTAAAAATTGACAAATGTGCAGTCTCTTCAGATGTGATCCAGAAGTTGAAAACCTGGGCTATTCATTAAGCTTTGGATGAAGATAGTGATGTGCTACACTACCTCAAATGACCCAGAAAAGAGAGCAGACTACAAGGTCAACTACAGATGGGAAACGTTGGCATATGGTTGGACTGATGAGAGATGATGGATTCATTGGGAAAGCAGGGAGTAATCTGACGTGACTCAAGCAACTGGGTTTCGTTTTGCTCACATGCTGCTAACGAGAAGAAAGTCCAAGGTTGGGTGAGGATGGATACCAATCAGAGATCCATGGGGCAACATGCTATACAATGTTGCATAGACCAATTGACTATTTTCTCTGCAGTATCACACATTTTTTCAGAGGGAGTTTGAGGTGCGTCCTACAGATAAGGGGTAGCCAATAAAGTACTAAATCCTATTTATACCAAAGGTAAACATGTTCCCCTAGCCAATCATTCCCTTTAATAGGTTTAGCAGTGTGCCATGTTGAATGGCATATTAGATGCCGCATATTGGGGTACACATCCCCTGTAAAATCAAGGTTGTGTTTGAGTGTGTGAGCATCAGTCCATTGTTCATCAGTTCGCCCTGCTTTATTGAACTGAGAATAAAGTAGTATTTTGCCATATTTTCTGAGTCTGTCCGATTATTTGGTCTGAATCTTTATTGGTAAATCCATCTAGCACAAGAAATGCTTCAAGGTGCTAGAGAACATTTTGGTAGCAGTTCGGATGGTTCAGGATTAATCGACCTAGGCCTAGATATAGACCTTCAGACTTTTAGCTGCTTCTGACATTAGCCAGAAGATTGCACAACAAAACATGTGTAAGAATCATGGTTGACAGGTCTCTCTTTTATGAAATTCCTGTCCGGTGCCCACAGGTGCCCAGCGGACTGAAGGTGAACTGGTCAATTTGGGAAGCGTCGATGCTGAGGGACTCGAGCTGAGCCACGGAAATTAGTAGAACATTGAAGGTGGCAAAAATAAATGGAAGGTATTGTTTTGTAAATAAAAGGTGTAAAAGTAACTGTATTTTTTTGTGATTATAAGGAAGAAGAAAGATAGATAACTTTATTCCTGGTTCCAAGACGGGCAGAAGGGTAGGCACTAAAAAGACTCCAAATTGGGGTGTTAAGGATTCCTGAGGCAAGGCCAACAAGAAGAGTGTGTATCAAACTCCAAGATGGAGTAAAAAATTAGATGAGATACATTTACTAAATTAGTAAAGATAGTTAAGGAAGGCGTTTGCAGGGCGAATTCAGTGAAGTGCACATGTGTAAGAGGTTAAAATATGTTGTGCGCAAATCCCTTTAAAGAGCCAGAAGACACTACTGGGTTGAGGATTCTCATGGGGACATTTACATAACAGATGTGGCAAATACCAATGTCATATAAAGCAGATTTCCTTTTCCTTCAGCGTTCCACAACATGGTTTGGTATCTGCCTTTATTATCTGCAGCTGGATACCTCCTTTCTTTTTACCTGCATTTGATACAGGAACATCTTTTCCTATCTTGACAGCAGCTGAAACTTTGACCTCTTTGGAACATTTTTAACTCAGTAGGAATAGGGATGTTATTGGATCTGTGTGTTTTCTTCTTTGGGATTATGGAAGGGGCTCCTGTCTATCTAGTTTCCTTCACTTCCCCTAGACCTTTCCCATGGACTCTCAGCCACTCTTCTTCCAGGCTATCATCTGAGGTCTTCTGCTGCTATAGCTCTACTGATTCCTTCAACCTCTCCAAGGTCCCCTGACAACATCCGGCAGGCATTCATTGACACGGAGTTGTGCGTATTTTACTTTACTTCATGAGATTTGTGCATTAACATTCTTTTTTTCTTTTACAAACTCCAGGTTATCCTAGTCTGTGATTGTCCTCTCCCTTTCCTTATATTTCCTGAGCATTCTCTTAATAATTCTGGTTTCAGGAGGATGGTGTTTATCCCAATAAAACTCCAGGGTCTACCACCTTCAGATTGTCAGTTTTCTTCAAAGCTGACGACTCCAAACTGATGACCACCCTGTCCTTGTCGGACAGCAAATACACCAAAACAGTGCGGTCTGCTTCCCATCTCACTCATAGCTCGGCCCTCTGACACTCCTTTTCTCAATCTAAACAACCTCGCTTGACACCATTATGATCTTGCATTGATTGCCACAAGCACATCTTCGCTGTTCCATCCTTCACTCCCTACCTACCCCACCCTATATCCACTCCTCCATGGCCGCTATTCCTTCAGAGTAACTGTAAAATCTGATATACTTATGGCACATGAGCCAATAAGGGTATCAGGTAATATTATCCCCACCAATAATATCGTCATATCGTTGTGTGGTAAGGCCATAGGTGATATTATTAATATGTATCTTTTATGGGGCAATTAGGACCAGGGGTTGTGGGGGTGTCCCCCGCACGGTCCATGGCTTAATATCACCGCAAAAATATGGCAATATTTTTGTATGGCAATATTTTTGCGGGGATATTAATACATGGAACCCAAATAAGACCCTGAAAAGGGTCGATTCAACATAAAATCAGAAACAATGTTTTTTCCCCAGAGACTAGTGACCCAGCCTGCTATCCTTCAAGGCACATAATCTATAGATGTCCTTGATATCAAAAATTGTGCAGAGAGGCTTGTGAAAGAAAGCACTTTTGTTCGACGTCCTGACCACTCCCTTCTTAATATATCTCATTTCGGCCTCTTCAAAACATGTGATGCACATGCAGTTATTCCCATGTTTGCTCATTGTCCTTGATTTAAGATAGCTCCAAGCCCATATTCACTTCCACTGTTATAGACTGCAATAAACCACACTTTATCATATCCTGCTAGCACTCGAGCAAAACTGATAGTAGTTTGATATCCTGAGACTAATTGTCACATTTTACACTGCAGATACATTCTGTATTTTTCTTATCTAACTCCCACATGTGATTCGTCCTCTTGACAAAGCCCCTCACAAACTTTGAGGAATATTCCACTAGTCCAAGAAAAGATATAACTTCAGTTGCACCTTTGTTGGGCCATTGTTGAGAATGAGCAATGTCTTTGACTGCATCCTGTTTGGGTATCTCGAAGGTGACCCACATACTCCATCAATGACACAGCAATCTGGCATTCCTTCTAATTGGCAAGCCTGCATTCTCCAGCTTTCTGAACACAACATGTAAGGATCTGTCATGATCTGACTAATCATTACCATACATGAGACATCTTGAAAAAAAAAAAAAACTCCCTCCTTTCCTTTCCCAACACAGTCGTTGCAACCTTCTGAAACACTTACTCCACAGACACACGGCCAAATGCATTTCTCTAAATTTGGATAACACTGTCAGGTCTGATGAACGTCAGGAATGAGCTGAAGGCATGAAGAAGCCTAATATGACTGTAAACAGATGCCAGATTGATGATGCTGAAACAAATGACATTCCAAGGCAAACGTATCATTCATTCCTCCTATGTTGACATATGAAAGCTTCTCACTGAACACAGTAGGTCTTCTTAGGTGAACAGATAATCAGACTTTTCCTGAAGCTTTCCAGGCAGCCAGCAGAGGACCCAGCCACTGTGCTGCGACCACTCACTCTATGACGTCATTCTCAATCAACTTTTCAGTCTCCTGTGTTACTTCTTCCCACAAGGACAGAGGTCATTTCATAAGCTTAGCCAACATAAGAACCACTCTCTCCCCCTTTTGAATCTTGTGCTGGAATGTATTCAGGCAAACTGTCCTGTTGGAGCAAATGTTCAGAAACATGTGCATCTCAGAGATTGCTGCATCACCCACCAACTTAACTTGTCCTGGGGTATTGGCATTGAGTATGATGCACAACCTAATGTTCTCCTCCCACTTCAAGGGGCTGCCACCGTTCATTATTATATGAGCATAACATGTAACCATGCCCCTTTTGAATGACAATGCTGCTTTTAATTTTCTCATGGTGTCAATTGTGAAATGTACTTCAATGCAGCCTCGGGGCCTGCATCCCATCATTCACACCAGGGCTTCCAGACTCAGATGTCAGTGACACTGAAGGCTTTTCCAAGTCATCTGATATCGCTATGTCATCCTTCTCCATCTTCATTTTGTTTTTACACTTCTGTCACTGTTGACTTCTTAAAAAACGTACACCCTTTTGCAAAATGGGTTCTTTTACAGAACCGTGATGTATTGCTCCAACACCAGGATTCACCCTGCCACTGGCACGCTCACGCTGCTTTTATCTGAGGAACCTATAGCAGCCCCTTTGTCGCGTACAGCTCCTCCTAAACCACTTTCACCTTCCTTTTATATTACTAACTAACAGAACCCACATAGAAAAGATAAAGTACGCTTGCACTTTCATACAACCACTGAACCTCTCGTAGCGCATCGAAACTCCCTGGGAAATGTGGTAGCTCCGAAAGACCTGCAGAACAGAAACCCACATGCACAAACCCAGGAAAGGGTTTGGACGGCATTATCGGCAGCTGGTGAGCCCCGCACAATCATGCAAGTCCACTAAATCCTGCCCTCGTTTCTTCGTTCAACCCACATGTAAGCCGCGGTGGAATTCTGCCAAGTCTTATCCCAGAAGAACACATGTGTGGCCCCTTAATAGTATGGTGTGGGAATGTGTGCATTACAGAAGAGAACTAGTTGGTGAGAGACACCCACCCTAGATGAGGTAGAAGCTCTTGCCATGGAAATGGAATGCCCCTTAAGTTGCTCCAAGGAGACAACAACACGGTAAGAGCCACTCTTATAGTACTGAGTTCTTTAATAATCCAAATGGTCAAAGGATTAGTTCAATTTTGAATGGCAGTTTCGAGTATCCAAACATGCCGAATAACACTACCCTCTAGCTGGACCTAGATTTAAGGGGTTTTGATAGGATGACAAACTCAAACTATTTATTGGAAGTGTTGTCTAACACATTAAGACCCACTTTTTGCAAAAATGTTGGAAGAGCAATAGTTTTTTTTTAAGGCATAGGAAGCTTTTAGAGCAGTGTTGTCTGCTTTGGGGAATACCCTTATCCAGTCCTCTCGGTATCGAGGCATCAACAAGGTTCAGATCTATCAGCTCGTTTCTGCACAAAAGGAAAAGCAACAGTACCAAAATACACCCCTGCTGTGCACCAGGTTATGGTGGGAAGGGGAGGTCCCCTCAGCTCGCTGATGCCATTTAGCTGCAACTGAGCTATCACTACATAGACATTGGATCTTCGTCATTATCTCTCTAGGGACCCTGCTTTTAGCCAAAACTTACCACAAAAGGGACCAATCCGGGCTGTCAACAAACACGCTATAAATAGCCAATAGTTTCATGTACAATTAAACGTAATAAAAACTGCACCAACCCCCCTCCTAAAAGCTGATTTACATTTTGAGACTGTATTATGTTCCTCGACCCAATTCAGTATATACTCTGCGCATACATTTTTCCTGATGCACAAACAATCCGGCCGTTCTTTTCAGTCAGAGTCATGTCGCCTTATTAAAAAACTGGTAACAATTTAATCTTGTTGCCATCGCTCTCGCCTTGAAACACTTGTGTATAGGCGCGTTATAAATGCCATATCATATAATATCAACGTAATAGGAATCGTTGTTTATATATTAAAAATAGTTGTCAGGATCGGCTCTGAAATTTCACTTCTCACTTAAAAGATGCAATAGGCAACCTTTCACATCCTGGTGCCGTCCTTCCCTGCTTCGGAATACACAAGAAGTCATCAGCATCCATCTCCAGAGATCTGTTTCATTAATCTCTGCAGACCTCTAAAGTGCCTGTGCCATGCATCCTCTGGAACAGTCATCTCTAGCTCGAATTGTTCACTGTGATTGGCGGCCTGTTCAACAATTTCCCAGAAGGCCTTCTGGTCTTGTCTTTGTTGTTCTTGGCTGCCGACAAGAAAGATCCCAAATTCCCCTTTCCTTTTCTTTCTTCTTGCTAGATATTACAGGCCAATCTGAAGTACTTAATACAGCTGCATCTGTGACTTGGTTTAGTTTAGTTTAGTTTAGTTTATTTGCTTGTGTAGCGCACCAAACCCGTAGGTATCTGGGCACTTTCACTTGAAAATTCAACAATTGTTACAAACTGGTATTGATGATACCAGGACAACAAAATACATACATTGACAGAAAAAGTGTGGCGCAAAACAAGGAGGGTGTAAGTCCCTTTAAACCAGAGATCAAATAGTGTCTGAAGGAAGACACATCCTTAAAAGCTTGGTAGTGCAATGAGATGTAGAAGGGGAAAGAGGGGGATCAAATGACGTCGCCTCTAGCAGCCCAGCATTCATTTCAATCCCGAGATTACAATAATATTAAAATCATATGATTTTAGATGAAGGAGTAAAAAGACGGTGAGTCAATTGATCAATGGAGGAATACATTACTGCTGTCTACAGTCTGGCAATTACTTGTCCATTTCGGGTTATCCACACGTAGGCCTGGTCGAACCTCTTCTGGTAATATTCCAAAACACCCAAATATTGGACTTTTCTGTAGAATAGAGCTTTCGTGAACATTATTAGCGGTTAGGGAACATTGTTTGCATGCTTTAGGATGAAATAGAAGATATGTAGGGCATGCATGGCTCCTTATTGAGCAAAAGGTTGCAAGATCAATTGAGGGAACAGGCTTTAGTTGAGGGAGAGGAAATGAAGAAAATGAAAAGCGGATGTAGGTGAGGGAAAGGTAGTAAGTTAAAGTAGGATTTATTGAAATCAGGTAGTCCGTCTTGTTGTGACCACTGCTACTACATCCCTGTTACCAGCTTGCATGACATAAACAGGTAAAGCATTTCTTGTCAGAGTGAGGAGAAGAACATAACAGAATTGTTTGGAGGCTGGAGCATGCATTTTCTGTAAGTGATTGTGCCATCCTTTTATGACAAGAGAAAGTAGTAGCAGCAACTATACAACGTCTTAGAAGCCTTTTGGGGGAAGGAGGGACTTATATTCAGTGCCATGTTTCGTGAGATGAGAAAATACTTGTAGCAACTAGAAAATGTCAGAATTCTTTGGAGGCAGGAGTAGATTACATTAAGTAATCTCTGGAACCGTTTGTGCTAGGAACTTGGTTTAACTTTCCTCTGAAAGCTTAGAATCTCAGCTTTTCAACAACCTGCTAGTTACTCCTAGATCCTTGCTAAAGTGAGCCTGAACTCATCCCAAGTATATTTCACTCACCCTGAACCTCCTGAAGGGAATTAAAAGCATTTTCAGCATATTTCTTACTGCATTGTCACCATATTCAAAGCATTTTGCCTGTGTTTCAAAACTCCTATCTGTTGTATAAGCTGCTGGGGGGGAATTGAACTGAATTCTATTTGATTGCATTCCTAAGAACTGTGTCATCTTCATCTCCTTACAGTGCATAAAAGGGGGGGGTGAATTGTCCAAGAAAGTGATTACATTGTCTTTTGCTGAAATCCTATCAAGTTATTTTCTGTACTGCATTTCATTCCACATTGCATCCATTTGAAACCATAAAAGTATTGTTGCTATCTTATCCATCCTATAACCACTCATCATTGATTATAAAGAAGTGTGCTAGTGCCAGACTATCCATTATTGATTACTGCTCAGATTAAGTGTGATATCCAATTATTAATTTATCATAAAGTGTGATATATATATATATATATATATATATATATATTGTTTAAATTCTCAAATAAACCTTTTAACTTGCAAAACAGAACTACTTCTTGGCTCAGTGGGGTCAGGAGGATTCCAAGAGAGGGGTGTTATATAGGGGTAGTCATCCAGAACGCATGAACTGGACATAAAGATATATCAATAAGGGTTTCCATTCAGTATCCCAGACTAGGCATTGACTTAGCTGTAGTGTTGAATTGAATCCTCTTACAAATTGGGGACTCGAGCCGGACATTTGGGTTAGATCTATCACTTGTGCAGATTAATACAGCGTGCCAGCTGACCAGATACACATATCCGGTCGGATCACCACGCTGTGTTATGATGTAAAGCACTCCTCAAAGGACCGCTCTAAGGAAAAGGTCTGTTTTGCAAAAATAAAATACAAACTTCTGTAAATCAGGACAGAGACCAATCTCTAGAATGACGACCTTAGTAGACATGAAAATAGCCAGAGAGCACTTCTTATATAAGTTATTTGTGAGAGGTGAGTGGACTCACAAGGACCGCATGGTCTGGTTGCAGGCCATCACGCAACAGGTCACTGAAACAGGGTCAGATATATGGAGAGATCAGGGTCCCTTACATGTGGCCCTGAGTGAACTATACATGGCTCCTAAAGCTAAGGATGAACAAGACAAGATGGTTAGGATAGCGGCATACCTGTACCTATATATGGGAGACATGCAGGATAAATGTACTGAAAGCCAAGATCTGGCGAATAAGCGACAGATGGCGTTAGAGAAGGTCCAATCTGACCTGGTCTCTTCTGAGCAGAGGCTGCAGGGGAGCCAGGAGTCAGAAAATGATAGTAGGCAGTATATCATTAAAATAAAAGAGGACATGGATATACTGCAACAGGAAAAGACAGACCAGGATACCAGAATTCTGGCTTTGCAGAAGGACGCCAAGACAGTTTGGACTCCCTACTGCAGAGCCAGAAAAAGCTGGAGCAACAGATCAATTTCAACAGGGCATGCACAGAGCAGGTAGCCACCCTGCAAATCCAACTAGACAGAGAGAAAGAGGAGAGCAATAAACTGATCCTGAAAGACCTGGATACCCAGGCAGAGTTTGATGCAGGAGCGCCAGAAAGCTGGTGCCTTCCAAAGGCAAAGGGACGACCTGGCGTCACAAATTCAAGCTCTTGGTCGGGAGAGGGACACCTTAGGCCAGCAAGTCTGCCACTTAAGAAGAAAAATGGAAGAAAATCACCTGGCCCACCAGGGACTGGGTGACCTCCAAAAAGAACACCAGGACTTGCTAGAGCACACCAGGAGGGTGGAGGAGGCTCTGGCAAGACAGGAGCAGGCCAGTAGGGATGGGACTCAGGAGGTAACCCTCCTGCAGCAAAGACTGGCCCAGTGCTCCAGGACCAATCAGGAAACGCAGAGAGAGAATGAGGCTCTCTGCCAGCACAATGATAGGCTCCAACAACAGGTAGCGATGCAGGAGAGACTGATAGAGTCTAGTAAGGCCTTAACTGAGGAACTGAAGGCGCAGGCTCTTGCATTGCAACAGGGAGCAGGGGCGGATAGAGACCAGGTTCGCTGGGAAAGGGAAACTCCTGAGCATAACCTCAGGAGCCCTAGTACTAGAGGCCTTTATCTCTCTCAGTCCCTGGACTCTGCCACCCCCATGTCCCCTGGCGCACATGAGCACCGGCCACGGGATGGCAGATTACTATCCAGCCAAAAGCATGGGGCTCATAGGCCAGTACACCCAGGAATGGAGGGGCGGGCATCTGGGTATGGGCACCCAAGCACAGTGCAATTTAGTGGGGAACCCCAGGAGAGTAGGCCCATTAAGGGCATCCTGAAAACCTCTTCCCAGTTAGGTCAGTGGGGGGGGGGTACCCATCAAATCCTGGCAGCAAAGAGGAATATGAAGACTCCTCTGAACGGCGCAGGACACAGGAGACCAGGTCCCCACATTCTGCCAGCCATTCCCAGGCTCGCAGAATCCGGGAAAACCTGGAAGATCAGACAGGAACCTCTTGGAGCAGTGCCTCTGAGTCAGAGGATGAATGGACCAGGGTTACCCGAACCAAAAAGGCCAATAAGGCAAAAAGGGCCTTGCTTAAGGACCCATTGAAGCAAATAAAGGCAATAAGGAGTGTTATCACGCCTTATCATAAGAACGCCAAGTATTCCGTATGGGAACACTTGGAGCTCTATGAGCAACTGATGGAGACTTTCCATTTGAAGGACAGCAGTAGCTGTCTCCAGTACGTCAAATGGACATTCTCCCCAGAATACTCCAGTTTATTTGCGGGGCTGGAGGACCAAAATCATTTAAGATGGTCCATCTATAAGGCGGCCATCTTGAAACATTTTTGCTGTTCACAGAAATCCTCAAGAGGCTGCAATTTGCAATGTGGGGAGGATCAGGCCCCACAAGAATTCGTGCAAGAACTGAAACGTGCCTTTGCGCAGACCACCAGAAGGGTGCGCACAGACAGCAGAGAATTTGTCAATACATTTTTCCATGCCTTGCCCAAATATATAATGACCCAGCTCGTGAAGGAGTTTCATGAGAAAAGATCTTTAGACTGGGTCAATGAACAGGCTACCCGGATCTATGAGGTGCAGAAGCCCATAGAAAATAAAAGCAATACCCAGAAAAATCCCAAAACCAACAGCACCCCTGCTGCTGCCAAGGTGGCAGAGGTAAAGGTCACCCCCGTTTTGGATTTGGAGATGGGGAGGCCTAAAAACCTACCTGCACCTAATAATTCACGGCCCAGAAGGCCCTCGGGCCAGTCACAGACAGGGAGTCCCACAAATGGGGTCCCCCGCTCCCCTGACTATGTAAGTCCCCGCTACAAGGGAAACCGACCAATCCTGGATTATGTGTGGACTCCTCCAGCCCAAGGGGGGGGGATCCAGCCAAGCACCTGACCCGGGGAACTTCCCTCCTAACTTCCCCCAGGAGGGCAGAAATTCTCCAAATCCTGGGCAGAACTTTTTCCCCAGGTATCCGCCCAATTTCCAGCCCCAAAATCATCCATCCTTCTTTCCCCAATTCCCTGAGCCCAGACAACCTAATCCGGGAGAGGGGAGGCCAAGGGTGGAGGGGTACCAAAATCTTCCCAACCAGGTGTCCTACCAGAGAAGGGATAGCTACCCTTCCCGGGATCAGCCCAGGGGAGAAAATAGAGCCCCGTATCAGCCTGAGCGGGTTTCAGAACTTGAGCGCCAGGTCCAAAATATGGCATGGGATCTGGGTCACATACTGAGGGCTCAACAGAACCCTTGGATGAGCATGCCACCGCAGAATGCCCCAAACTCTGGACCTTGTGCTCCAGAACAATGACGGGGGCAGCACACCGGTTCCCAGGGAGGAGGCACAAGGGGAAGGGGGGTGTAAAGCCTTGGAGGAAGCTTCCTTCCCAACTTGTAAACAGCCCCTGGAAAACCAGGAACCTGAAACAAAATCTCCTGCCCCTGAAAGCCTGCCTCCCAAGGAGCAGAAGGGGGGGTAGGAGAAACAAAGGACCCAAACAGACCCACTTTGTGGAGGAGGTACAGATCTTCCAATTTGAGGGAGAGGGATCCTCAGAGGATCCTGGGGAAAGGACCTTCTCCTTCAGAGATGGGGGAACTCCTCCCAAAGAAAAATGGGTCCCAAGGGATTCCAATCCAGACTGGGGAGATATGGAGACTGAGCTACCGCTGCCCATCATCTCAACCTAGACCCACAATACCAAAATCCCCTGGTTCCAACCCATCCTGGTGACTGCCTCCAAAAAGGGGGGGGGGCCCGGAACCAGGGGAACCCACAATGGCTCTGATCTCCAGTTGCCAACTTTTTCTTTCAGATTCCCAAGGCTCTCCACAGAATTCTGCCCAAATCTCTTTGCTAGCAATGTCCAAAACCAGAAAGTTAGCCCACCAGTTGTCCAAAAATGTGCATTATCTGTGCCCCCTTGAGGAGAAGGAGGGAAGATACTATGCCCCGGTACAAGTACAGGGGCAGGGTACAATTCTGGCGCTGGTGGACACTGGATCCCAAGCTACCCTTCTGTCCAGAAGGGCCTTTGACGAACTGAATGCAGGAAGGGGAGAGAATTACCAAATTCCTCTCACCTCTCTTCCTGGACAACTGCAGAACTTTGACGGGAAGGAAATTCCCGTTGAGGGGACTGCAGACTTGGACATTAAGATTGGGCGACACAAGGTGAAACACCCGGTCATAGTAGTGACTCCAGGCACCCCTTGTTTACTAGGGAATTACCTCCTGAGAAGGTTGTCACCCCTAATAGATTGTGTAAACAAGGTCCTCTTGACCCAGACTAGCCGACCAATAAAATTAAAACAGAGTGTCAACCATGTTAGTTTAAACAGCACGTGCCACATGGTTGAACAAAAATCTGACCAAGTAGAATTTCACTTCCAGAACAACCAAATTCCAGACGTGACAGTAATAGCAGTAGGACAACAGACTGGTGATGGGGGGTCCTCTCTATTTCTGAAAATCAACCTTCCTTCCAGTTTAAGGTGGCATTCCACACTGGAAGGAAACACCCTGAAATTCTTTACTAATCCAATATCAGAAACTCCCACTCCTATAGTCCAGAAAGATGTGAAATCAGCTCAGAGCCTGGCTGACATTCAGCAAATGGGAGAGCAGTTGTTCATCCCTGTCCAGTTAAATGATGGGAAGGTCTCTGTTCTCGCTCGAGTGTGTGTGCACAACGGTAAGAGCTTCATCAGCGAAGCCATGTCCCACCAACTCCCATACAAACTGATAGACAAGTGGGAAATGGACCTGGAAGCACCTAATTCCAAACAGCTCCTGCCAAGCAGGTGTATGCTCAAAATCTCCATTGGCAACAAGAGCATAGTCCATAATTGTTGGGTCGTGCGAGACGTCTCTGCCGCCTTTTACTTAGGCAGTGACATTCTCAATCGCTTTGCCATTAGTTTGGACCTAATAAACTTCAAAGCTTGGTCCCAATTAGCGGATAATCCCATGGGCTTTGATGATCCAGAAAAAGCATTTAGGTCAGCTCAATTGCTACCTTATGCAGTTGAAATTCAGATCAAAGAGGAAGTCACCATCCCAGAAAGGACCCGACAATTCTCCCTGGAAGTGAAAGTTAAAAGAGGACCACATTTGAAAAACCCTGATGCTTACATACATCTAAATGCTTCTCTCCAACAGCAAGGGTTGGGGGTAAACCCAACTCCATTAGTCAACATAGAACATGACACCATTCTAATAGAGGTGGATAACAGCGACTTAAAGAGTATTACTCTACCCGCAGGCACCATTATTGGAATGGCGGTTGATGACCGACATTTTTCCATCGATTTAGGAAATTAACTGTTAGGACCAATCCGCAAGGACTGTTTTGACAGTGACAGTGAGGACAATACAACACCAGACAGGATTTTTACCCGGCATGGGGGGAACTTCCTGGTGTACACTTCCTGCCCCTATGGTAAGGAAGATGTGACTTGTGACTTCAGGAGGGATGAGGTGATTTTCCAGGTCCATGAGGGTTGCCTTTCCCACCTGAGGCCTCCAGTCCAAATCAGCACTCTGACCAGGGACTTCTCCACCCAGCTGGAGGAGGCCACTGAGATAGCCAAACCAGAAGTCTTTCCAGGCTTCAGGCAGATGGTGGAAGAGAGAGTCAACCTAGCTGATGCCTGTGTGACTCTGGAACAAAAGCAAAAGTTGAAACAAGTCTTCTTGGATTTCCAAGATCTCTTTGCGGTAGACTCATATGACTGTGGTCGCACCGACATCCACACAACAACAATTCCCACGGACCCTGGCATGACTCCAGTGTTTGTGAAGCAATATCGCTTGCCTCTCGCATCCATGGAGTCCCATACTGAAATAATTAAGAACCTTGAGTCCAGGGGAATAATCCGTCCCGTCCACAGCACCTTCAATAATCCGGTGCTGGGAATATTAAAGCCAAACGGCCAGTGGAGACTCTGCGCTGACCTTAGGGAGCTCAACAAACGGGTCCATACTTCCCGATGGCCTCTTCCCTACATTGACCAAGGGCTGGCCCAGATTCAGGGGTCACAGGTATTCACTGCAATAGACCTGACCAATGGATACTGGACCGTGCCTGTCAGCAGGGAGGACCAATACAAACTGGCTTTTACCTTTGGGGGCCAGCAGTACACATGGACCCGGACTCCCTTCGGATACCTTAACTCCGGTAATGAGTTCAACATTTTCCTTCATAAGGCCATGCCCGACCTGGGTGCGAGGGGTAACCTGGCTTATGTAGATGATGTCCTCCTCAAAAGTTCATCTGTGGAGGAACACATAGCTGAGATCCGTTATGTTCTGACCCAGTTGAGGGCCCCCGGAGCAAAACTTTCCTTTCAGAAAGCACAGTGGTGTAGAACCCGTGTTAATTTCTTGGGGCATGAGATTACTCCTCAGGGTCTCTGTCCCCAGGAAAAGAAAGTGGAAGCACTTCAGAAACTGAAAGACCCCACAACTCTGCGGGAACTAAGGAGCCTCCTTGGACTGACTAATTACAGCAGAAAGTTCATTGAGGGCTACGCAGAGATCACCAGACCCCTGATTCATCTCCTGAAGGGGGGGGTCAAGTGGGAATGGGGTCCAGAACAAGCCGAGGCGGTAAAACAACTCAAAAGAAGCCTCTCACAAGCGCCTTGCCTAGCTTACCCTGTCAGAAACAAGGAGTTCTTCCTGGAGACGGGGTTCTCTAATACGTGCTTGACGGCGGTATTATACCAAAAGCATGACAAGGTCAATAAAGTAATCTCCTATGCGAGCAAAACTTTATCCTCTGTGGAGGAAAAATTCAACGATTGTGAGAAGGCACTCCTGGCAACGGTGTGGGCATTGAAGAATTACCGCCCGTTTATCCAGGGGGAACACATCATAGTGGAGACTCCACACCAGCCTCTGCAATATCTCCAAAGTGACAGAATCCGGGCCGGAAATGTGAGTAATTCCCGAATTACTACCTGGATTCTGTCAATGCAAGTCTTTCCTGTGGAGGTCCGATATGGCCAAAACAAGAAGAGTCCCCTCGCGCATGGTCTGGCTGACTTGCATGATTGTGCCAGAGAAAACTGTCTCGAGGACGAAAGTCTAAAAATCAAGGACAACATGGAGGCATACCTTAATTCCCCACACAAAGTCTTTGAAGAGGACAAGTGTGAGGGAATGCCCACTGTCTATGTGGATGGATGCTCTTACCATGTTGACAACAACGGGGAAAAATAACTGATGGCCGGCGTAGGGAATGCATGGGTGAAGGAGTTCCCAGAACCCTCCGCTGGGTACAAAATTGGTCCCCGAAGTAGTCAGGTGGCAGAGTTGATGGCTGTGCATCAAGCCATCCTCACCGCTGTCCAACATCAACTCCACGAAGTGGTCATAATCACAGATTCGGATTATGTCCGGAACGGGTTCGTGGAGCACCTGGTTAATTGGAAAACCAGAGGCATGTTATGTGCTAATAACAAACCCTTGAAACATGGGAAGTTAATCCAAAACATTGATGAGCTGGTCACCTTGAATGGGATGACCATCTATTGGAAAAAGATCAAGGGTCATTCCAAAGTAGAGGGACCAGACAAAACTGGGAATGACTTAGCTGATCAGCTGGCCAAAACCGGGGCCATCCGAGGGGATCTAATAGAAACAGAGTCCCTGTTGGGGGAACTCCAGGTCACTGTTATCACTCGGTCCCAGACAAATGCTCACAATGATCTTTCCACTGCACAATGGAGCAAGGAGACCCCTGATGCTGATTTGATTACAGCTCAGAAGGGGGATCCAATAATTGGTAAATTTTACCAACACATTGAGGACCCTGAGAACTTCCCCCTGACGGATACCGATTACATTGGGAGAGAGGACCTAAGAGTGTTGATGAAATGTCCAAAAATGTTCCGGATCCAAGACGGTTTGTTGGTAAGGAAATCCAATGCTGGCCACGATCAGTGGGTGGTTCCTACCTCATTCCGAAGCCTGATGTTAAGTCACGCCCATGATGCGCCCACCGCCGGTCATAGGGGGTTTCACACAACACTGGAAATCTTAAGAGAGGTTGTATACTGGCCACACATGGGCCAGGACCTCAACCAACACTTGAAGGGTTGTCTTGTGTGTGTACAATTTCAGCCAACATCCCTCACACACTGGGCGCCTCTCCAAAAGAGGGGGATGACACTGCCATGGTCAGATTTGCAAATCGACTTTGTAGGCCCTGTGATTCGTTCGTCTAGAGGAAACAAGTACATGTTAACCGTTACATGCTTGTTTACCAAGTGGGTGGAATGTCTCCCAGCCCCAAATTGCAAGGCAGAAACTGCAGCTGCCCTGATGATTAACCACATCGTTTCCCGTTTTGGTCTACCTCAAAGGATTGAGTCAGACAGGGGTAGCCACTTCACCAGTGAAGTAATGACAACGATGTGGGAGATACTGGGGGTCAAGAGAAAGCTACACATTGCTTACAGGTCAGCTTCTTCTGGGGCAGTAGAGAGATATAACCGAACCATTGTGAGCATATTAAAGAAGTTTGTGGCAGATTCTGGGCCAAGTTGGGATATCCGATTACCTCTGGTCCTAATGGCCATCAGATCTACCCCTTCATCTGCAACCAAAATGTCACCATTTGAGTTGATGACTGGGCGCAAGATGGTGCTTCCTCAGCATTTGCTCTATAGGACCCAAGAGCAGACATTGATAAATGCCTCCACAACTCATGAGTATGTGGAGAATTTAAGGAAACACCTTCAACATGCTTTTGCCTATGCTCAGCGGAATCTAGAAAGATCAGCTGATAGCATGAAGACCCACTATGACCTGAAAACTTCCAGGAAGGAATATCAGGTGGGAGACCGGGTCTATCTATACAATTTCCAAAGGAACCAGGCCAAACAGCGAACATTTTTGCCTACATGGAAGGGACCGTTTGAAATTATAGACAAGATCTCCCCTGTAGCTTATAAAATCTGCATCCCCAAAGGCGGTTTGGCAGAGGGGGAAGACAAGTGGGTCCACATAAACCAGTTGAAGTGTTGCCATCCCAGGCGCACTTTGCAGCAACTGGAGGAGTCCTCGGTAATCCCAGAGGGTACCGCTCCAGAGTAATTCAATTCCAACCCTAAAAGATCCTACCTATAGCCTATCAAATTCTGTGTTTCTCAAGTTTATGTGTTCCTGTCTCTTAATAAAAAAAAAAAATGTGCATGTTCATATCTGTTGAGTTCTAAAATATATATGCCACCCCACTATATCAATGGTGGGGGAGAAATGTCCATGAATAGGTATTGCCGCTCTTCCTTTGTCATTCTAAGAGAAAGAAAACCTGGAGACTGGCCAAGGAGGACGATCCAGAGACCGGGAGCAGAGACGCAAGGGGCACAGTGTACCGCCCAATACTCCCATCAGGACCGGCGAGGAGAACCGACTGATCCACCCCTGATGGAGGAAAGGATGCTGAACTTTGTCATCTGCGGAATGGGAAGAAGATGATGCGGACCTCCCAGCACGTGGGTCAACATCCTTAGCACCCGACATCCCCTCGACTCAATCCAAGTGCAGTCGGGCGGTGGCATTTGTTGGGTGTTCTGACCCACGTTTGGACTATTATGCTACAACATTTGGTGCTGTGGGCTTAGGAAATCCAAGATGGCCGAAAAAGCCCACATGTGCGCCAGAATCTATGAAAACCGCGCAGTTTGTGCGCACACCAAAATGGTCGCCTGACTTGCCACCCCCGGTGCAGGTGTGCTGGGTCAGAAGATCCATGAGTGAAATGGGGTGCCAAAGAGAAAAACAGCAGGGCCTGTTCGCTAGAAAGCACTTTAAAATCCCCTTTTGTTTCTCTGAATGCCAGCTCAAAATGCCTATTTTCAAACATTGCAACACATCCAAAAATCTCACTGAACACCAGCGGACATCTGGCAGAATGAAGTATGTGTGCATATCAAATCTGGGAAGATCAAGAGCCCAAAACAATGTTCATAACAAAACTGGCTGAGCTATGCATGTCAGCAGCCTAACTGAAACTGGATTAAAACCACCAATATCGAAATGCTTAAATTAACTGAGTGACCTACTTTTGAGTGTCACATAGTTTGTAACTGTTAAAATGTCATAGTTTTGAACTTAGAATCAGCATTCCAGCTGCATGTGTAAAAATTGTTAGTTTATTTGAATGCATAAAACTGGGTAACTAGAAGTGACATTAGCTGGGGCCTGGCTTAAGGACCTGAATTCTGCCTGACATCTACCCCCACAGGAGTTAAAACCTGCTCAGCCACTCTTCCCCTTGCCAAAAGGAGTTGTCACCTCTCTGATTAGATTAGGGGTGGAGCAGCTACAGGGAGTTGTAGAAAGGCCTGTCCTGGGCCCAGGCAGAGGGTTTATTGGGGGGAGGCCATAAATGGCTTCCTCTTGAACAATGGGCCTTCCAGGGCCCAGGCAGATGGTTTATTAGGGGGACCATAAAATAGCTTCCTCTTGGCAGAAGCTGGGAGGGGCAGGGTCTCTGAGCTTGGCAGAAACTGGATAAACTGGTTTCTACACCATGTGACCTGGGAAACCACACCCCTTTGGGGCCAGAACATAAATCTAAAAAGATGGATCATTCATAGAGCGGACTTGTGAAAATTTTATAAGTGATATCATTATTCTTGTGATTTTTCTGTGCACATTTGAAGACGTGTTAGGACCCGGTGGTATGTTCAGGGGGGGTTTTAGCGGAAAAGAGGATATTACTCTAAATGTATGTATGTTAAAAATCTGACACTCCACCACCTAATGCCCACATGCTTTGCGAACATTTGTGTAAATGCGGGGACAAATCCAATATTGGTAACCCGACCAAAAAGTGAAATATGTTGCCATTTTTGAACCCAAGCTCCTAGAAACGACAGAATTGGAACAGGGGCTACCATCAGTAAATGTGATGGGTGCATGTAATTTCAAACCACTGTGTATCTATGAAATATGTCTTTAGGTCAAATATAGATTGTGTGTAAAGTTGACAGGGGTGGGTTCTCTGTATCATAAACAGACCTCATCATGATGACACTTCATTTCATTCCCCCAATCAAGGGGAAGAGGAGGAAGTGGCCAATGACAAGTGGAGAGGGGTAGGGCCTAGAAAGCTAGCCTCACCACCCACTTTCAAAACACATAAAAGCAGACAGTCAGGACAGATAGGGACATTCTATTCCATCTGCTGCGGGACGCTCTGCCGGGAAAATCCATACTTTACCTCCATCAACCTCCAGAGAGCCAACCTAGAGACTTCAATCTATCCACCTTCAGAGACCAAGACTTTACTTCAGAATTTGTAGCAGAGAGGTCAACTACAAGCTAAATCCCTCTTTAGCAGGCCTCAAATCATTGCCACTATTCAAAGCCAGGCGAGCTGTTTGAATTCTTTGCAAGAACTCTTGCCATTTGCCAGAGAGCAGTGTTGTATCCAGAGAGAGACCAGCTGAACCGGAGACTGCTGTATCCGGACCCACAGACCTGATCAGAACCAGAGACCCAGACCAGACCAGCAGAGTAGAGCTGACCCAGACGCTGTGCGCAGAAACCGTCCGTGGCGAGTGAAGAAAACCTGTTGACCAGATCCGTGGAGAGGCCCATTCCTTTTAAAATTATATTGTGAGTACCTAGCAGAACTGTGCAGAACCAATCTCTTAGTTAAAATAATATAATTCAATCTATTTTAATCTAACCAGCACTGCCTCCTAACTGTCACCTGTCATTTGCAAAGCTGTCACTTGTCAATTTCTAGCTGCAAGCTGTAACCTGTCGCTTTGAACTTTTAAAATTTCAAATCCGAAAAAATACCTTTATTTAATCGTCGTATCTCTGGAACCGTTTATGAAAGCTTAGAATCTCAGCTTTTCAACAAGCCTAGAACCGACTTCCTACTCCTCATACTTTTGCCGTAATCACGATTCTCGCACTCGCGAATTTTACAGCGATTTGCAATTTGGTTAAAAATCCAGCCACGTGTGAAAACAGCAGCTTCATTGCTTTCCTTTGCCAAAAATTCGTTTAACCTGCTAGTTACTCCTAGATCCTTGCTAAAGTGAGCCTGAACTCATCCCAAGTATATTTCACTCACCCTGAACCTCCTGAAGGGAATTAAAAGCATTTTCAGCATATTTCTTACTGCATTGTCACCATATTCAAAGCATTTTGCCTGTGTTTCAAAACTCCTATCTGTTGTATAAGCTGCTGGGGGGGAATTGAACTGAATTCTGTTTGCATTCCTAAGAACTGTGTCATCTTCATCTCCTTACAGTGCATAAAAGGGGGGGTGAATTGTCCAAGAAAGTGATTACATTGTCTTTTGCTGAAATCCATCAAGTTATTTTCTGTACTGCATTTCATTCCACATTGCATCCATTTGAAACCATAAAAGTATTGTTGCTATCTTATCCATCCTATAACCACTCATCATTGATTATAAAGAAGTGTGCTAGTGCCAGACTATCCATTATTGATTACTGCTCAGATTAAGTGTGATATCCAATTATTAATTTATCATAAAATGTGATATATATATATATATATATTGTTTCAATTCTCAAATAAACCTTTTAACTTGCAAAACAGAACTACTTCTTGGCTCAGTGGGGTCAGGGGTATTCCAAGAGAGGGGTGTTATATAGGGGTAGTCATCCAGAAAGCATGAACTGGACATAAAGATATATCAATAATGGTTTCCATTCAGTATCCCAGACTAGGCATTGAGTTAGCTGTAGTGTTGAATTGAATCCTCTTACAGTATACATTGGCTGCAATTGCTTGTGTCATCTATTTGTGATGAGACAAAATACTAGTAGCAACTGGAATAAATGTGTATAAATATTTGGTTTGTAGGATGAGATTGGATGTAACCTCGTGTGCTATCTTTTTGTGGTGAGACAAAACAGTAGTTTGTTTCGAAGAAAAAGTCTTGGAATTGATTGATGGCAGTGAAGTGCATTTCTTGGCTGAAACTGAGTGCACCCTATTTGTAACAAGGCAATAAACCAACTGCAGAGAACATGCCTTAGAATTCTCTAGAGGCAGGAGGTCATCATATGCAGTGGCTGTGACTCAGTGCGCCATTTTATTTGTGACAAGATAAACTCGCAGTAGCAACTAGAACATGTCTTTGGGGCACATTCTCATAAAGCTGCACAAGTAAAAAAGTGCAGAGGATGCAGCTTTTTTTTACTTGCACCACTTTAAGAAACGTGCAGGTCACTTTATTCACAAAGGTGACCTGTGCATTTCTTGGGTTAGGACAGCTGCTTATTTAAGGCGGGGGTTCCACACCTCCCTCCCCCGGCTCTAGGGAGAGAAGAGAATACATGTGCATTCATTTTTAATAAAGAGTCTCTGCCAAATTAATTGTCCGTGGATGCTTGGTCCTGCCTGCACAGGCAGAAGGGCGCATCCCATTTTACACAGTGTTTGATTGTATGTCTGCACGGAGCTCGTAGGGCTCTGCAATTAGCGTAATCCACATAATGTAGGAGGCTTGCAGAGCACTAGAGCTGTGGCCCCGCCAGCATTAATGTATGCGCAAACAGAGCGGCAGAGACACACAGACAGGATCTTCAGTCTGCATAGCAACATAACTTACATTTCATTGGCTGTTTATCAACCAATGAAATGTGTTATGTAACTGTGTGGGTGTGGTCAGGATGGTGCACAAGCCTTCTCATTTCGTGAATGTGGAGTAGAGGCCAGAAGTATAGCGGGCAGCAGAGCCACGTGCTCTGCAGTTTTGCCTTTGCAATTGTGAACCGAAAAGGTATGGGCCACTGCCCAGGCTCCAGTCTGTACCGTGGCTGGCCCGGACTAGTACTCCATTTAATGGACCAGTAGCCCTGTCCAACCGCGATACACCAGGCCTCTATTTCCTGCAGTTTTCAACACTCTCCTTCCCCCCACTCCATCCTGTGACAACTTAGTCATGGGGGCACAGGGGACGGAGTGCCGGCAAACTGAAGTCTTGTATGCCAGTTCCACTGCACGAGATGGAAGGTCGAGGCTAGGCCCAGGTATATCAAGCCAGGCCCAGGGCTGACCTGGGCCCACCATGATCCACCCAGGCCCTGGATCCGAGCGAGAGGATGCCTTCTACTCTCCGTCCCTGTTCCCGCTGCCATAAGTACTTGTGCCCCAGGTCCAGCCTGTCCCGCGGTTGGACTATTGGCATTGAACTAAATGGACCAGTATAGACCTGTCCAGCCATTGCACAGCAGGCTGCTGGTGCCTCCATTCCATGTTTTAGAATGGTCCTGTGTCCCAGTGTTGCATGCTGCCTCAGACTTTAATGCACAATAACAGAAATAACAAATTCCTCATAATAATAATACAACTAATAATATAAATCAAATTGACAATGCATTTAGTGCCCATCTTTAATGTTGGCCTTTATTGGGGGATGTTGACCGTGTGTATTGCCCCTGTTGTTTACCGTAACAATGATCTATGCAGATCCCATAATCTGCTGATAAAAGGCATAATGTTGCTATACATTAAGCAGCTATTCGCAAATCCATCTCTACTACATAATCCCTGCTAGCCACCGATGGGTCATCCTCCATCACCGCTGGTGAGCACAATAGTTTAGCAGGAAATTATTACGAATGGTTATTTATGACGCGCTTAATGCCCGGAGGTTTTTACGCGCGGACCCGGGGATCGAACCTCTGTTGCTCTGAGTTGTCTTGATTCCAAGGCGAGCGCGTTGCCTCTTAGCTATCCTCTCGAGGAAAGCACTGCATTATACCGCAGACATCATGAGGCCACCTGGGAGTTATTTTTCATCAATTGTCCAGGGTACACAAGCCCATACCATCGTGATTCTCACTCAGCCACTGCTCAAAAGCTGCTCTTTGCTGCCCACTTCATGGCAGGAGGCCTTCATCGAGATCTCTAGTGAAGCAGCATGCTGCCAACAAACGAACTTATTTTGGGGCCATTGTCCTTGGATGCTTTCATTATTGTCACATGCATTCAATCATGAATGCATTCTGTTCCCAGTCCTTTTTCTCAGACCACTTGTTCCATTTTAGCAGAGGAAAGGGAAAGTTGACTTTTTTGAGCTCTCCCAGTTGAATAGGATGTGCATAGTTGGATGGCCTTTGAAGAGTTATGAGTAATTTAGATTAGCCCAAACTTGTGGACCTCCTGATTGATGGTCTCAGAGGCTGCAAGGTGGTCAAGCAGGACAAGGGAAGCACTGCATTATGACTAGCTGTCCACACAAGTCCATTGAATAACCCGTAAAGGGTGTGTAGTAGGCTAGTCCATATCACTCAAATATGGTTAGTTATAAAGAATACAATGAATGAGTTTATTATGTAAGCAGCAAGCTTCTAAGCTTATTAACTGTGGACATTTCAGGAAGGTGGCCATGATAGGTGAGCATAACACAACTGATTTTTTGACCTGTTTCATATTTTTATTTTGGGTTCTTATATGGAGATGGTGTCTTGCCACTGGATGCCCGAGGAGCCAATACAGCAGGAGAAAAGCCAGAGTGGGATGGCATTATGGAAGGTAGGGTGAACCTCAATGTCCAGAATGTTCTGGGTGTGCGAACTCCAGCGGCAGACAGCAAGGTCTGCAATGCACAGACTTAGGTCTGAGCCTTGCCATGCTGCTGAAAATGAGGAAGCTCACAGAGGCCCGCAGGCCAGTGGACTTAAGGTTGTTTGTCTTTGCTATGGGCAGCCAGTGCAGGGAATAGAGAATAGGCGAGATGTAATTGCGTCTTTGAAGAGTGAGTAGCAGGGTGGCTTCTGACCTTAGAACTCATAGAGAAAGATGGTATGCCACAAGAAAAGTCTCTTGCTGTGGTTGAGTATGGAGAAGATGAGGGCATCGATCACAGTGACTTTGTTTTATATGAAAAGTAAAGCTTGGAAGACTAAGCAGTGCTGTATGTTGTGCCTGTATGTCTGCTATCAAATCACCAGCTACTGAGATTTGGGGGTGCAGTTGTGTTCAGACCCAATTAAAGCCACATGTTATACTTCAAATAAAGGTGTGGGGGATGGGACATGATGTCAAAGAGAAAAATAAGAGGCGTGCAGTGAATGATGATCAGGACTCTGGTCTTTTTCACATAAAGTGTAAGGAAACTGAGTTCCTCTAGGACTGACTAACTTTAATGATTGGAGAGAAGAAACAGGCAGTGGAGAGAGCACCCTCAGCCATTTGGTGGAGGATTTGGTAGTTGTCTGCACCGGAATAGAATGGGAGTCTGAAAGATCTAAGTACAGAGGGAACATTCCTCAAATACATATTAAAGATGGCACTGGAGGCACCGCAATGCAAGGCTGGGAGAATGGACATGCCTGTAGAGATAGACCTTATGTCCTGTGCAAGAGAAAGGAAACTTTGTTTTTGTTTGTGTGGGTTTGCCAGTAAGTTGAACATTTTGGAATCCATTGTAGCAAAGTTTTTTCAGGGGCGAAACACCCCACCCACCTTCCTCACACTTCCTTGACATGGGTCCGGCCTGCTTGCTGGGCTCAATTACAAAATCGGCCTGCTAAATTTCTACCCCATCACCTTTCAAAGTCACCAGCCGGGGCTGTTCTTGGGGGCTGTGCTGCAGAACAAAAGATGTGCTGGCCCACCCCCTGGCATACATTAGTGTGGGGAGCATGTTCTCGGCACAAATGTATGGCAATCTCCCATCGCCAATCCAGGCGCTGAGATCACATTTCACAGTGATGGCTGTGAACCATGAACACAAATATGAAAGCATTTCTGCCCCTGTTTGGAGGATAGAAATGCAAGTGTGACAGCAGTTGTTCAAACCTTTTATTCCACACCTAAAGACCAAAACACATGGCATGCTTGCTCATCCCTCTGCACCTCACTTGGGCTATAGACACGGATCCAAATGGCAGAGCTCTCTAGAGCTCTGGACCAGGGCATTCCTATGCGTGGCATCGCCCACTCACAGGAGAGCAGCTTCCCCACAGACATGCGAAGATAAGTACAGAACATGTTAAAGAAGCATTTTGGAAGTAGAACTTGTGGGAGAATCTATTGAGAGGTGTGTTTGCACAGGGATTTAAAACCAAAGCTAGGCATATTTAAAAGCACTAAAACTGGATTCATAAGACACATGGGAACATTTTGGGGTTTCATGTTTTAGTGTGTCACAGAGCAGAGTGAGGCAGGAGTTGCGAGAATTAGATGCTGGAATTACGATTTTAGCTGGTAATTTGTGATCCCAAATTTCCTTAACCAGTTGCTCGAAGGACTCACCATCCCAGGATGGAGGAGACACTGCTGCATTTGGTCAAGGTGAAGTGAACCCCGAGTTTGAAACATTCCAAACGTTAAACTGTGTTCGCCAAGTATTCAGAGGAAGCCAATCAAGTCTCAGTAAGCTCCTACAAGAACAAGAGGACATTTCAGGGTTAACATTCCAAGTAGGACCGAGGATCCCTCTGGCAGGGTGGGAGAACTTCACGTTTATTTACTGGGTTGTGAGATTCAGTCCTGCGTGGGGGAAATATAGTGTTCAGGAAACTTTTGTTGCTAGAACCGTGCACGCTCATTTACTGACTCTGCCATGTTCCTAGTGGGTGCTCTCTTTGTGAGCCCAAGATAGAGATCTACGTTTAAATCAATTAAACTCCATACAGCAAAGAATTTCAAATAATGAAACTACTCATTTGCATAGGCGTATCCAGGATTGTCTAACTAGTGGGCCTGAAGCTAATGTAGTTGGACCCACCACAGTGACATTAACATCAGTACACAGGACTGCTGAGTGGGCTTTTACAGATTTTGGGTGGGCCTTGCCCGCTCCTGGCCTACCCTGTCTATGCCTCTCGTTGTACCCCTCCAATAGCATCTTCATTAAATGCATGGATGTTGCTTCTCGTGCACCGTGCTCCTACCAACCCGCTAGGAGAAAGCAAGCTTCAAGATTGCCATCTCGCTCCAAACATTTATCGTTAGGCGTGCGACGGAGGGACACAGAGCAGATGCAGAGTGACTGCCCGAGACAGTGAGAAGGGAAGATGTTCCTTTTCAGTTATTAGGAAAGGAACAATGATTCCGGCATTACTGGCTGTAGAATCTAGCCTGGATTCTATTGATGTGGGCACCCACACGGCTGCTTACATGCAGACACAGAAGGATGCAATTTAACGTCTTTATTGCTCAACTCCCAAACTGTAACTGCCCTTCCCGCCTTCCGCCCTTCTCCTTCCCATGACTCCCTGTCCCCTTCCACGTTATGTGGGAGTTATCGGGAGGTGACGACGTCACAACTGTTCACCGTTATTTACTGAGAGAAAGTACCATAACAAACGTAGGTGACTGAGGGTTAAAAAGTCAGACCTGAAGATAGAAATAGACAGGAAATCACCATTACTTTACAGAAACAAGCTTTCAATAAAGATGACCAAGGTCTAACCAGAAAAATGCTAATGCAAAATAATGCAAATGCAAAAAAGGTTTAAGTTAAGTAGAATCTTCTCATTTTACGGAGTGCAGTGAGACGTCTGGACAACTGCGCAGGCTGGATCTCGCATCCTGCTAACACCTTGGTACACAGGGGTAAACCGCTCCTTACTCCATGCTGCACACTTTGGTGTGACATTATTTTTCATGGAAATCATTTTGGACCATCTAAATTTAAAATAAATTAGTGTACTATTACGATGGCCCACCAGAGGTGCTTCTTTTGGGGAATATTTGCTTTACTTCGACATTCTGGCACAAAGCAGGCTCCCTGCATTATGTTCTTTGGACTTCTTAATATAGACACACTATTTCTCTCCCTGCTCTGCTGCTGCCTGGGCCTGGCTCGACTTACCCTTTCCCATTGGTTGCTATTTGGCCCTTAAGCCAATCGGAGCAACTGGGAGGCGGTAGCAGGCCATCACCAACTAAGGCCCACAACAAAGGCCCTGTCTACCCCTGTCCACCACGGTATGCCGCTCTGTAACCGTCACTGCCTGTGAGTGCTGTGAGTGCCTACTCCTCCCCTTGCTCGCCTGTGCGTGCTGTGAGTGTCATCCCCCCACCCACCTTGGTTGCCTGTGTGTGTGTTGTGCCTACCCTCCTTGGTCGCCTGTGTGTGCTGTGAGTGCCTACCCCCCCACTAGGTCACCTGAGGGCGGAGTGAGTGAACCCTTCGATTTGACGCTGCATATGCATTTAGCTGCCACCCATTAACTGGAGACTAACGTAACTGCTGCTTGCTCTGCAACATGGGACTGGCACCATGCTATTGTCTGTTGATTTCAAACATAAATTAGTGTGTAGTTGCCCTGTGTATTTTGTGGCTGGCACCATGCACCTGCCCACTGATTTTGTCCATGCATTTGTGTGTACCTGCCACCATGCAACAGGTGGCTGGCACCAAGTACTTGCCCACTGATTTTGACTATGCATTTGTGTGTAGCTGCCACCATGCAACATGTGGCTGGCACCATGTACTTGCCCACCTATTTTGACTATGCATTTGTGTTTAGTTGCCGCCATGCAACATGTGGCTGCCACCATGTACTTGCCCACTGATTTTGACTAAGCATTAGTGTGTAGTGGGCATCATCCAACATGTGACTGGCACCATGTATCTGCCCGCTAATCGTCTTCAAACATTGTAACCTAAAGCACTTAATGTAACTGTACCGTAATCATATTCCTAAGTATAGCGCCTTGATACCTCAGGGTTATGGTGCACTTTATAAGTGTCAAAAATAAATAAATAAATAAAAGAAATAAATAGAATGCTAGGGATAGTAGGGAGACTAGCAATAAAAACCTACTGACTAACTAGAGTCAAAAGAAGAGATGGATATCTTGGCTGAGCCTTTCGAAAATCATCACTGAATAATACAAGCTTCCTCCTGGAAAGACCGCTCATTCTGGTTCAAATCAGGCTAAGAGTCCAGAAGTCCATCCTGACAATGACCAAATTCTCCTAGCAAATCTCATCAATTATGCCCAAGTCCTGAATTGATTGACTGCTGAGAAACTCAGTGGATTCTCGCCTGAGCTCTAATGCAGTGCAAAATATCGCAGCATTGCCATTGACTGTGACCTCTCATTCAAAACATCACCAAGAAGACCCAAGTAGAATGGCACAAGCTTGTGTTCCTCCACAAAAGCAAGCCTTTCATTCCTTCTCCAAGTTTTAGAACAGTTTTCCAAGACCTGTTCATCTCCAATCTGGACGGTGGCAAAGCCCTACTGGCAGGAGTCCCAGAGGCCCCATTAGCCCCTCTGAAATCTGCCCAACTTGATGCAGCATTCGTCATCAAAAGACTAAGAAAATTCAACCACATTGTCTGCTTCATCCTCAAAGAGCTGCACTGGCTACCCTTTCAAGAATGCATCACATTCAAGACAGCCTGTGTCAACTACAAAGCAGTCACAATGAAAATAGCTTGGGGCAATGTGTCTCTCTTAGAAGCAAGACAACGCCCAGCAGCACTGATCTGAAACCTTGTCCCGCGCTTATAGGCTGTATGCTGGCATGAAGTATCTTGTGAGGTGAACGCAGAGTGGGGTCTGCAGACCATGTAGAGACCATGTAGTGACTGCATTACTATGGTCCATCTCAAGCATGTCACCTGGGATCGGCCTTCCGACCAGCTGATCCTCATCGTCAGAGCTGGAACTCCTCTTTGGATGCTACGGCAACTTTCTGGCTGCACACCAAGGAGCCAGCAGACAAGGGGTCGCCCTTCTTAAGGGCCTGCTCACGCCTCTGGAGTCCTCTTTTTCACATTTTGATCCACAGCACCTCGTGAGGTGATTGTGGACTGGGGTCTGCATACTGCGCAGTGAAACCACCATTACTGCAATCCATCTGAAGCATGGCCACCGGGATCAGCCCTTTCGACCAGCTGATCCTCGTTGCCAGAGCTACTCATTGGCTGCTATGGCAACTTCCTGGATGCACAAACGGGAGCCGGCAGGCGAATGCCAGCCCCTTGAAGGGGTCCCCCTTCTTAAGGGCCTGCTCACCCATCTGGACTCCTCTTTTTCACTTTCTTGTCTACAGCACCTCGTGAGGGGAGCACAGACTGGGGTCTGCAGACCACATGGTGAATCCTCCATTAATGTGGTTCATCTCAAGCATGGCCACCGGGATCCGCCTTTCCACCAGCTGATCCTCATTGCCGGTGCTCCTCATTTGCTGCTTCTGCAACTTCCTGGCTGCACATCCGGTAGCTGGCAGATGAACACCGCCCCCTTCAAAGGGCGGCCTTTAAGACTTGGGTTTTGTCCTGTCTGGGCCTGTCTGGGTCCTTGAGGGCCCAGTGGGGACTCTGGCCCAGATACTCCATTGCCGCCAACCTGTGGTTTCCCCAACGCATCTTATGCTGTACTGTAGCTCAGAAGATGAAGCAGCAGGTCTCATACCATCGTCTTGATGCTCAGGTAGAGCTTTCCAATGCCCCTTGCTTGCAAGATAAATCCTGAAGGGTCTGTGGGTATTGGAGCACCACTGATTGAGCAGAGCATCGAGCGCTGTATACATTTCGAAATATACTGTATTGCAGGCATTTCGGCAGACTTCTGCTCCTGCAGTGCCTCACTGATGTCTGGGCACGTTTTGCACTCACTTTCACAGCAAATAATCAGCCACGCTGCTTAAAATGGAACCTGCCTAATACACCTCTCTACCAGGCCATGCTTTCTTTGTGGCCTTTTTTCTGCCCCTATGACTCACCCACGTTGCGCGACTTGACTCTGCCTGGGGATCCCCACCTGAACACTCACTGAAGCGTGTACTCCCCTACACAGTGTTGATGAACGTCGTGCCTCATTCTGTTTTACGCTACTCTCACACTGTCTTTTTCCCCCTTTACCCTCTTATACACCCCCTTTGCCTCTCCTCTCTCCTATCACGCTGCCAAAATACTATGCATGTATTCCCTGACTGTGTGATCTGTTCCACTAAGCCGCTTTCACTTGTTGTCTGGTGCATTATAGGGCCTTACTAGAAAGCTCCACTTACATTTTCCGTGCTAATTGATTTCTACTTTTGGTCATACAGCAATGTTGTTGTTGGTATGCCCTGGCTGTTTGTGCTGACTCTATTGCCTCTTGACTTCTCTGTCTCTGCAAATGCTTCTACCTGATCCTCGAACATTTGCTCACTGTACTGTTTTGCTGCATTTTTACTGCCTTACTAGAATTTCAAATCTAGACGTGTCTCTGAACCTGCTCACTGAACTGATTTGCTGCATTTTTAGTACCTTACGAGAATTTCAAATCTGGCTGTGTCTCTGAATCTGCTCACTGTACTGTTTTGATGCATTTTTAGTGCTTTACTAGAAATAAGCTTTCCTGCTCCGTCAGCTGCTAGGCTGCCTCGTGAGTTCTATGGTGCACTAGTCTGTACAGAGCTGTCTTTCCCCCACTGCTCACCCTTCTTCCCCATCCTCATCCCTATAGTGCTTTCCATCTCTCCCATCTACACTAATTGCTTCTCCATCACCGATCCTCCCTCACTCATGAAGTCTGGAAGGAATACATTTACGAAGGCTCTCCTGGTATCCAGCTGTAAGTGATTTCAATCCAATCCGGCACACACCAAAATCATGGCCAGCATGTAGTGTGCAAATGAAACCCTTATTTATTTTTATCTATAGGTTCAATATTCTGAAGAATATACCACTCATATCACACCCTTCTCCTGAGACCCCGCCCCCCGATCACACTGAACCAGGCTAGTTTGCAAAGGAAAATATTTATTTATGTATTTAGAATTTCAAATCACAATATATTTTAATATGTAACAACAATCACCAATGGGGTGACAGAACACTGAATAATATCTTTTAATGCACTAGGAATCACAAAAACAAATGCAGCACATAAAAGCACAGAAAAAATACTTTTGTGTTGGTTTGGAAAAGATAGCACTATGGTTAGAGGTTCCCCCTGCAACACCCCTCAACCCACCAATAGGCAATGTAGAGGGATGGGAGGAGAGAGCAGGCATTCAGGAATAACACAAATCAAACAGAATATCGCTCCCACCTTCCCCCTTCAAACACAAGATAAAAACGGAATTGACTTTCAACTGTCAGAATGGCTTTGCAATTGTCTTTAGAATTGGTTGGGCAAAAACACAAAATGTGGTTAAAAATACTTAAACTATTATACATTCCTATGGGAGCCGCTTTGAACAGTTGCAAACAATCACAAGCAATGACTTAGTCATAAGAAAACTTTAGAAATCTCAAAGTCCATGTGGGAAATAAATTAAATTTCACATGTGTAAAACCTTTCAGAATTTCAATTCGCAGCAAACTTTTCCTTATGCGATATTCACTATAACGGGCCAATCGCACTGTTTTGCACTGCGGTTTTGGGTTCTATGGATAGCTAAGGATGTTAGGTACAAGTAGGAGTTGAAAGTTTCTATCATAAAACTGGGGGAGTTATAGAGGTTTTAGTGAGAGGCGTTTTTGAAAAATAGGCGCGAGAATGGATAACAGAAATGCACTTTGAAAATGACAGATGGGTTTGATTACACTATATTATGACTGCCACACATGAATCTCCACAGTTACGTGGCCAGCGTAACCCTTCACGTGGTGGATACTCAATTTCTTTCTGGGATTCACTTGAGTTACTCAAAATCACTAATGGCTTATGATTTTATAAAACAAATGAGAGAAAATCAGCGCAAGAAAGGTTCTGACAATACTATGATTCTGAATTTACAGATTTAGATCACTTTGAAGTTTCATCAGGTGCTCATCTGACAGCTGTCATTCACAGGTAGCCCAGGGTACTGCACACAGATTCTGACAGAGGCTGTCTGTTTACAGACCATTCAGTTTGTCTGAGGAAATGTTTTGCTCTTTACACTTTAAGACTTTGTATATTCGCCATGCTTCATTAGATTACATGAATTTTAGCGCCAAGTAAGATTTTGAATGTTGAGAAGTGTTGTGTTATAGGCATTTTGGAGTGTTTAGCAACAAAGCAAATGTCATTCATAGGCACATTTTGGAGTTTCATTTGCAAAGCGCTGCTTCTCTCTCTGCACTCTGTTTTCTGGTCATGGAGCCCACTGGCGCGATTCTGGAGGTTTTTGGTGCACACAAGAGTTTTGCCGCCATTGTTGCAGTTCCTTATACCATAACTATCAGAGTGATGCTGAATAGCATAGCGCAGTGGGTCAATACATCCCACACAACCCAGGTCTGCCCATAGCAGACACCTACATCAATGCTTCCTCTGGACAGACTGTTACTGACATTCTCTTTGCTGTTCATTCTCTTGACACATGGACTCGCCATATGGTCTCTGTCCCCTCTCTCTTCCTCATTCATTAGTGGTGGTACTAGAGGGGAGGTGCTCTTGGCATATTTCAGGTGCATCATCAATGTCTACTGAAATGGCACTATCATGGCCCAGGCCCCTCTGCCCAAACGCCTCCTTTTTGACAGATGCTCACCTTCTCTTTTCTAGCCCGGCCCCCCCTCGTACTGACCCTCTGCCTTCCTTCCCCCCACCACCTTCCCCGTCCAGTGGTGGTTCCCTGCCCCTGTAAGCCTCTGGAAAACATTTAAAGGGGCCAGCCTGCTTCCCTTAACTACCCTCAATTCTCCCTCTGCTGTCAAACACTCCTCAGACATCTGTTACCTCCTAGAAGACCTTGACATCGACGTCCTTGCACTCACTGAGATGTGGTGCAAGGCCAGGTCTGTCACTGCCTTTGACATCCTCTTAGAAACTGGTCCACTGCCTCCTCCAAAGGCATTATCGTCCCGCCATCCGCTCCAAGAAGAGGGCTCATGTCCAAGCCCACTTGACCAGGGCCACCAACAGCATGGCTGAACTCTTCAAAATCTACAAGGAGTTTGCCAATCTTTTTGCACTATCCTCCTCCCCCGTTCCCTCCCAGGCCCTCTGTACTGCACTGCCCTCCCACTTCTCCACCAAAACCCAGGAAATTCTGTTCTCACTGTCTTCTTATCACCCCCTCAAGCCACTATTCTCTCGCGACCCTTGGCTCTCCTTCCCTCCGCCCATACTATCCTCCTTCTCTCCCATTGCACTGGACAAGGTCTCCAGAGTAGTCCACTCTATGAAAGTCTCCTCCTAACAGCTGCCTCCTGCTCTTCCAGAACCATCAAGGACAACATCTCCTCTCTTGCCCCTTCCTTGGCTGATCTGTGCAATCACTCCTTTGCCACTGGTTCTTTCCCTCAACCCCTTAAGCACTCTCTTTTCATCCTCTCCTAAAAAAGAAATCTGCAGACCATTCATGCCCGGCTAACTATCTTCCTATCTATATCAACCCTTTCTTGGGCAAACTCATGGAGAAGTTGGTCATCCCCCAACTGATCCACCACAATGATTCAGCTGACTGCCTCCACAACCACCAGCCTGGTTTTAGATAATATAGTGGCAGAGAAACTGCCCTGCTGAACACCTGTGAGGACCTTCTCTCGAACCTGGATTCAAACTATGCCTCTATCCTGATCCTTCTCGATCAGTCTTCTGCCTTTTACACTGTCAATCATGCTAGGCATCACAGACATGGCACTGGCTTGGCTTGGCTGACCTCCTTCCGATCAAACCAACCCTACCAAGTGCATTTGGGCCCTTTTCTTGCCTCCACCTCTCTCTCCACCTGTGGCATCCCTCTGGGCTCTATCCTATTGCCATGGCTCTTCAACATCTACCCTGCCTCTCTGGCCTACTTGATCTCCACCGTCTCTACTCACTTCCAGTTCTATGCTGACGACACTCAGCTCTCCTTTAAGCTTCCATTCTCTGCTGCCTCTTCCTCTCTCATACCTGATTCCCCGATTGCTATCCAGGCGTGGTGCTCTGATGATGAGCTCTGCCAAAATGCCAGCATGACAGAGTTCCTTCTCATTAGAACGGCTGTTCCCCACTTCTCACCCTCTCTCTGGCCACCGTCCTTGGGCTCCCTCCCCTCACCCTCAAGTGAGGCTAGAAACCTTGGGGTCATCTTCAACCCTGCACTCTCCTTCTCTCCTTACATCATGGACCTTGCCAAGAAGTCCAACTTTCAGGTTCACCTCCTCAGATTCATATTCCCTTTCCTCACCGTCCTCCCAAAAGCTCAATGTCTCCAGAGCTCTGGTTCTCTTTAGGCTGGACTACTGCAACAGCCTCTTCCTCAATCTGCCTCTTTCCTCCCACCACCGTCTCCAACTAATCCTGGACTGTAAGACTTAACCTTGGCCTCAAGCCCACGGACCGTATCTCTCCAGACACAAAATCTCTCATATGGCTACCGGTGATTGCAAGGATCAAATTGAAGATCCTTCGCTACATCCACAAGGCTGTCTGGGGCCTGGGACCTCTTTACATCCAGCTTTCTCTCCATAATTACCTCCCTACTAGAGTTAATTGGTCCTCTAGCACCAACTCTCTGGAGCTCAGACGTTTCTCCAAGCTGAGAGTCAGAGGTAGATCCCTTTCCTTGGCAGGAGCAGCCCTCTGGAATGGCCTCCCTAACCCCCTCAGACTTGAGCCGGATCTCCTTAAGCACCAGTAACTTCTCAAGACTTTCCTTTTCTACTCCTCCTTCTCTCTCCTTCCCTTGCTAATGCCTGTCTCCCACTGCGACAGCTGCCTGGTCCCTTATGAGTCTTACAGGGGCCTCACCCTCCTTGACCAGTCTCCCCCAGAATCCCTTATCAGCACTTGCCCTTGGTCACCCTTTCTTGGATTAAACTGAACCTGGTCCACACCGTGCACTTACGTTTTCTCCCCCTCACTTTCCCTTGTACTTGCCTACATGGCTTCCTCTAACACGTGCAAATCTTACTGGCCCCCGGCCCCTGGGCTTACAGACTAACATATCTGTTTTTAACAATTTTCCAAACAAATTAATAATTAAACATTGCAATTCCCCCAACAATTAAATAAATAAGTCAGTTTAAATTCCTGCCTACCTATCCTTTGCTCCCTACCGTCTCCTTACCATCTTCTCCAGCCTTCCTTCCCGCTTTCTCCCATTTTCTCCCAGGGGACATTACCCTCCATCTTCATTACCTGTTCCCCCTCTTTGCACACCAGGGGTAGCCCGTTCGTGCCAAACAGCGCCACCCCCATCCTTTCCCGCACAATTCCCCATTGAGCTTCCCTCCCCCCTCATCCAAAGGGGCCATGCCCCTGGCATCCAACAACTTCACACCCCTTCTACTCCCCTCTACACCAAATTCCTCCTTCCTAAGATCTTCCACCAGGCTGACCTGTCACATCAGCAACAAAACCTTACAACATCATTTCCCCAACTAATTCCCCAGTCTGTCAAACGAGAACTACCAGGCCCCGCAGGCCCTTATCACCTCCTACCCAGAAGGAGACCCAATGCGGGGGAAACTGAAAATTCTCAATTAAACAAAACTACACTCCCAAAACTTCATACCCTTAAAAAACCCTAACAAAACAAAAGGGGGTGGGAGGCCGGGGACAAATGCTTGTCCGCAACCGTCGCCTGCCCCCGAACCTTCCCTGTCCCCTTAACAACTCCTGAGGTGCACTGTACACCAGACCAGCTCGCTAGACTGTGCAGCGCCCAAAGACACCCCGGGGGGGAAATGCTTTGTATTCCCCCTGACCCCCCCTCTTTGGGCTTACTGCACAAAACACTCAGACTCACTTGTAGTGGAAAAGGTTGCTTTAATGTGACAGGCCAAAGCTCACAAATAAACGCTAACCTGGGCCCTGGCCTTACAGACTAACATAGCTGTTTTTAACAATTTTCCAAACAAATTAATAATAAAACATTTCAATTCCCCCAACAATTAAATAAATAAGTCAGTTTAAACTCCTCCCTACCTATCCTTTGCTCCCTACCGTCTCCTTACCATCTTCTCCAGCCTTCCTTCCCACTTTCTCCCATGTTCTCCCTGTGGCTATGCCACCTCCTTCTTCATTACCTGTTCCCCCTCTTTGCACCGCCAGATTATCCTGTTCTTGCCAAACAGTGCCACCCCCATCCTTTCCCACGCTATTCCCCCATTGAGCTTCCCTCCCCCCTCATCCAAAGGGGCTATGTCGCCGGCATCAGAAAAACCCTCCCCAGAGGTGTTCTTTCCGCCCCACCCCTAATCTTCTACCTTCTAACCCCAACAATTAAATAAATGAGTCAGTTTCAATTCCTCCCTACCTATCCTTTGCTCCCTACCGTCTCCTTACCATCTTCTCCAGCCTTCCTTCCCGCTTTCTCCCATTTTCTCCCAGGGGACATTACCCTCCATCTTCATTACCTGGTCCCCCTCTTTGCACCCCAGGGGTAGCCCGTTCGTGCCTAACAGCGCCACCCCCATCCTTTCCCGCGCAATTCCCCATTGAGCTTCCCTCCCCCCTCATCCAAAGGGGCCATGCCCCCTGGCATCCAACATCTTCCCACCCCTTCAACTCCCCTCTACACCAAATTCCTCCTTCCTAAGACTTTCCGCCAGGCTGACCTGTACCATCAGCAACAAAACCTTACAACATCATTTCCCCAACTAATTCCCCAGTCTGTCACACGAAAACTACCAAGCCCCCCAGGCCCATATCACCTCCTACCCAGAAAGAGACCCAATGCAGGGAAAACCGAAAATTCCCAATTAAACAAAAATACACTCCCAAAACTTCATACCCTTAAAAACCCTAACAAAACAAAAGGGGTTGGGAGGCTGGGGACAAATGCTCGTCCTCAACCGTTGCCTGCTCCCGAACCTTCCCTGCCCCCTTAACAACTCCTGTGGTGCACTGTACGCCAGGCCAGCTCGCTGGACTGTGCAGCACCCAAAAGCACCCCGGGGGAAATGCTTTGCGTTCCCCCTGCCCCCCCCCTTTGGGCTTACTGCACAAAACACCCAGACTCACATGTAGCGGAAAAGGTTGCTTTAATGTGACAGGCCAAAGCTCACAAATAAACGCTAACCTGGGCCCTGGCCTTACAGACAAACATAGCTGTTTTTAACAATTTTCCAAACAAATTAATAATAAAACATTTCAATTCCCCCAACAATTAAATAAATAAGTCAGTTTAAACTCCTCCGAACCTATCCTTTGCTCCCTACCGTCTCCTTACCATCTTCTCCAGCCTTCCTTCCCACTTTCTCCCATGTTCTCCCTGCGGCTATGCCACCTCCTTCTTCATTACCTGTTCCCCCTCTTTGCACCCCCAGATTATCCCGTTCGTGCCAAACAGCGCCACCCCCATCCTTTCCCGTGCTATTGCCCCATTGAGCTTCCCTCCCCCCTAAATCCAAAGGGGCTATGCCGCCGGCATCAGAAAAACCCTCCCCAGAGTTGTTCTTTCCGCTCCACCCCTACCCTTCTACCTTCTAACCCCAACTCTTTATCAGTTCCTGCATGTGCACCTGCATATCCAAGAGGTAGTAAGTGTTCCCATAAACCGACAGATGAACGCCATCCTTGCGGAAAACTATACTATCTCTCTGTGCGCTAGGACTTGCACCGCTGCCAAACTGCAAAATGTTGTCATCGCCCCATGCATTTTCTCCCTAGTCCGCTCTACTGCTCCCTCACTTTCCGCGCCCCTCCATACTCTCCTAGGAAGCAGCTTAGACCATACCAAACTTACCTTTGGCCATATCTCCCTTATATATGCCAAGTCCCTCTTAATTTGTCTCAACAGAGCCACACCTATGTCTCTGACAAGATAATTCTCTCCCGCATGTTTTATCAGCCCTTCTGGGACCCATATCGCTCCTTCAGGCCTGCCAACATGGACAGCAGCTGATCCCATCAAAGCCCCCTAAACCCGACAATCTCAAAAGCACCACTTTGTAACTACACCCCAGTTGGGTACCAAAAATCCTTTTCTCTGCCTCCTTCCCCGCCCATTTCACAATTGAATGACCAACAATCCAAATCTGCGGCATCTCCCCATCCTCCGAGCCGCATCTGCAAAAGAAATTACATATTACATGCTCAGGGTCCCCTTTTGTGGAACACACTTCCAGCAGGTATTCGGCAGATCCAGAGTTACACCGCGTTCAAACGTGTCGTCAAGATTCACTTCTTCAACTTGGAATAATGTCCTGACTCTTTTCTCCTCTTCCACTTTCTTGTTTGTCCTCGTCTTGTTTTGTTCTATGTGCGCCCTGAAGCCCACGGGCATGTTGGCGCGTTACAAAAATTAAAATAAATAAATAAATAATTAGGCCCTTTCCAGTCTCCAACCTCCCCACAGCCCCCCCATGCCTCCCCTTTTCACCCATTATTCCCCTTTCAGACAGCTCCTTTCTCTCAGGACCCTAAAATATCCCTTGTATTTCCTTGACCTCCACCAGCCTAAACTTTTAACCTTGTCTTCCGATAACCCCAACCTGCTCCCTTCAGATGCTGCCCCCATCCTAAATTAATGAGTTCCAAACTCCTCCGCCCTTTCACCCACCGCCACCAAAGCCTTTCTCAACGCACCCAGAACCTGAGCTGCCAACGCTACCGCCCCATTTTCATGCTTGAAAACCAAACCCGAACTCCCCCCACATAACTCTTTCCAAGCCAAACCTGACCTGACTGGGCACAGCTCCCTGCTACCCCACCCCAGCAACACCCAGCATCCCCTCCCCTTTTGATCCGACTTTGACCTTCTAATCAAAATATCCACCTACTCCTCTGGGAAATAAATGTCCTCCCAATGCAAGCCACCTTCTCCTCCCTTCCCCCCTACCAGCTCAGACACCCTGAACATCCCAAAAAACATCCAAGTAAAACATGCCAAAAACATGACCCTTTCCCGAGCCGACCAGCAAACCCTGTTCAGAACTTGGTATAAACTCGGCAACAGAGCCGCCGATATAGGTCTCCTACCATCCTTCTCCCTCCTATTCTCCCTTGCCCATCCCTCTAACACCCTGCTCGCCATTTCCCCTCCATTGGGCTGAAAACAGCAAAACCACTTCCCACAAAAAGCAATGCCCGCCAACTTCTCGGCTATTGTTGCTTTCGACCATCCTTTGTCCATGCACCCTTATTGAAAACCAACCACATCATCCCTTCTACTCTCCTCGCATCCTCCCTACCCCTCCAGCTACACGCCCCAACTCTTATGAATTCCCACCATGCCCTCTTGTATGCTGTCGTGGATGCCGGGGCCAGCAACCCCTCCATTAAAGACAGCGCTCTCAGCTTCCTATCTTCCACAGCTCTTCCAGGATGCGATGTCCCCTCTGCTCCGCTCCCGGTGCCAGTCCACGGAATCTCACCCATTGAAAACGAGATAATGCATCAGCGATGCCATTATCCTTCCCCGGCAAGTGTGTTGCCTTAAACACCACATTCAATTCCATGCAGTGCAACACAAATTCCACCATTAACCTCGCCAACCGCTGGTCCCTTGCCGACTGCCTGTTCACTACATGCACCACGCATTAATTGTCAATATTGAAGTTCACTTTCCTGTTCTGCAATTCCTTTCCCCACAATTCCATTGCAACCACCAACGGAAAAAATTCCAGAAATACTATGCTTCTTCCTTCAGCCAACGCGAAGGCCATTTTTCGGTACACCATTTCCCCCCCCAAAAACTCCAAACCCCTCTGCACCTGCCGCATCCGAAAATATCTGCACTTCCCAGGACACCGGATTCCCCTGAAGCCACATAGACACCCTGTTGAAACTCTCCAGAAAAATGCAACCAAATCCTACAGTCTTCCCGCACCGACCCTGACACCCTTACCCGATGATGTGGGTACTTTGCTCCCACCATAGACCGTGCCATGTTCCTACAAAAAGTACACCCCAGGGCCACCACCTTGCATGCAAAATTCAAATGCCCTACTAGCCTCTGCATCTCCACTAATGTCATCTTCCCAGCAACTACTGCTTTTTCCAGAAAACCTGCCAGCCATCTCACCTTGTCATGTGGTAAGCATGAGGTCATGGCCACTGAGTCCAATTCGATCCCTAAAAAGGTCAACACCACTGCCGGACCCTCCATCTTGTCCTCTGCCAATGGCACCACCAATTCCCGCATCAGCGCCTCAAACATCCCTAGCATCTCTCCACACTCCTTTTCCTTGTCCGCCCCACTAATGAACAGAAAATCATCAAGTAATGCAATACACTTTCCGAACCAGAACTATATGAAAACACCCACTGCAAAAATGAACTGAAACGCTCAAACAAGATGCAAGAAATTAGGCAACCCATCGGCAAGACTTTGTCTATGTAAATGCGGTCCTCAAATAGCATTCCCAGCAGCCAAAAAATCCTCTGGGTGCACCGGTAGCAACCTGAAAGCTGCCATAATGTCGCACTTGGCCATGAAGGCCCTGCACCCAGCCTTCCTCACCAAACCCACCGCCTGATTCACACTGGCGTATGTGCAACCCCACACTCCTCCGGGGCAATAAAATCGTTAACCGACATGCCCTCTGGCCATGACAAATGGTGTATCAATCTAAATTCCCCCAGAACCTTCTTGGGCACGAGACCCAGTGGGGATACCACCAAATCCCCTGGCAAATCAGCAAATGGCCCTACCACCCTATACACTGCTATCTCCTTGCCCAATTTCTCTCTTACCACTTCCACATTTTCCCTAGCTGACTTCAAATTCTCTGCCCAATGACGCACCCTTGGACGCTGATAACCCAGCCTAAAACCAACGAAAACCCTCTCCCAAGATCTTCGACCCCTCCCTGTCTGGGTAAAATCCAAGCCACTTCAACAATTGGAGTAAAAGACTTTCCCCACAACCCCGTCCTGCTCCCCGCCCTCTCCAACTGTCCACCTGCTGGAAACACTGCGTGATTGGGTGCCTCCCCGCACACCTGCTGCATTTGAGTCTAAACCTACATACCGTCCTGGTGCAGTTATCCTTGTTAAAGGACCAGCATGCTGCTGAGGGTTGACCTCTGCCCCCCCCTCATGGGCGGGGAGACCAAGAAAGGGCCGGAAAGGCACAGGAAAACAACTTGCGCTGTGCAACGTTGGAGCTGACCTCGTCCGTGCCATCTACTGCAGCCAGAGATCCATATCTATCTCACCCCAGACCGCCTGGCTGTCCTCAGCCATCCTCGCCCTAAATTCCTCATCATAATGCACCCACGCGAAACCCCCGAAGCTCGTGAATGCCTTTCTGATCACGTCCATGTACTTCAACAGAGCCACACATCTCTCTGGAAATTTCTCACAATAGACACTTGGATAGACAATAAAAGCCGAGGTCCAATTCTCGATCGTCACTGGCACCTTTGGACACGAGGCCAGCTCCCTCTCCTCCTCCTTAGAACCCTCCTTTGCTCTCACCTCCCTATATAGAAGCTTGAACACGTCAACAAATTTCCCTTCCATATATTATCCTTTGTTGTTGTCATCAAATGTGCTCTCAGAGGTTTCGTAATGCCCATGAATGGCAGCTTTTTCTCCTTGCCCATTCCCTCTGCATCCTAATCCTTTGAAACTTGTACCTCAGATGCCAAGGGCTCAATCTCCTTGTCTGTCTGCACCTCCACCGAAGGAATCTTCTTCTCCCCCACCAAGGCTCCCATTGCCTGCACGCCGAACTCTCTCCTCGCCCCTTGCATCCCTGTGCCTTCCCTTCTTGCCCCAACCTTGTGTCCCCCCTCTGCCATGCCGCTGACCATTCCCCTTCCTGCTCACCTCTTTCTGCCCTGCCATCGCCCATCTGCAACCTGGCCTCCACTTCAACGCTCCTCGTCTCCTTCCTTACTGCACTCCTGCTGTGGGGGACAAAACATGTCAACAGTCTCACCGAGCCACTTACCCCCGACATCTTGCCCCCTTGCTCCTGGCTTTCCCCTTCTCGCCCTCTCCCTCCTCCTTACAACACTGTACCCTTCATCCTCCAACTGCCCCACGTATTCTTCCACCCCTTCATCATCACCCATGTAATGCCATTGCTGTTGCGAGCACATGCTCGGGCTGGGCAGATCCTCCTCTTGTGAGCTCAGGGCATCTGCCTCACCACTCCACTGGCTTCTTCTCGGCAGGGCCGAAGAAACCCCTTCCTGGTCCTTTTCTCTCGTGCGAGGGGTGCTCTCCTCCACCCTTCTGTCCTCCGTGCTAGGGGCTGTGCTGTGCCCTCTAGTCTGTCCTTGTGAATCTTGTGAAGGGGCCGTTCTTAAACCTTCTCCTGTCTCTCCCACCGGAACAGCAGGGGCCGTACTGTGCCCTCCACCCGAAGTCCTCCTAACCTGTGAGGCCATTGCGCACCTCTCCCTTTCCTCACTACGCTAAGGGGATTGCTCTCTCCTCCTCCCTCCTGCACTCTTCTGCAGGTATTTTATGCCCTTACCACTCCACACTGCCACCCTCTATGCACCCCAGCACCCCCACCTGCACCCCTCACCCGCCCTGCACCTTTCTGCAAACTCCTAACGTCCACTTCCTCCACCTGGTCTTTGTCCCCCAAACTCCTTCCTGACCCCTCTCCTACCTCCACTCCCCCCCTGGACACTCTCCTGGTAATCTCCCTCCTACTCTTCCTTCCCCCACCTCCCAGACCATCCCTCTACCAGCCGCAGGGCTACATGCCACCACTGCTGCGAGAGCCCCATCTGCCGCTGTTCTCCGCTGCGGCTTTCTCCAACTGCCTCCCTTTCACCCGTGACCTCCACCACAGCCCCCTCAACTGTGCTTTGGATGCCCTGCTGATGATCGCCAGGGCCTCCCTCAACACCTTGGCATCATTTATCCCCTTTTTATTTGGCCCCTGGCCCATCATCCTACTGAATGCAGTGCTACTGCGCACTTGCGCAACGCCCCGCTGAACCACCTAAACGCTAACCCCTGAGCCTTTTCCCCCTTAAAAGCGTTTACCAACCGGAGAACCTTCCTACGAAGCCCACAAATCCCTGTGCCAATAGTACTCCGAAAATGGCCAACTGCACTTATCCAAACCGGTTCACCAAATTAACTGGCAGGCTGCCCAAAATTCCTGCCCACTTAAAGTGTATTTACCTGCCTTAATCACTCCTTGTTATTTATTTGTTTAGTTTGTATCCCCGCTTGCAGCTAAACCACCAGAGCACTAAAGCAGGCTAATATCCCTGTTAGCCAAAATAAATCAGGGCTTTAATTGCCTAACTACTGTTCGCTAATTCTATTTTATTATTATTTATTTTATTTATCTTTTTTCCCCGGCCCCCGGCTTGCCCTTACAAAAACCCCTGAAAGCGTAACACAGCTTCCACACAATTGAAAGGAGCAAGGGGATAGCATCTCTTAACCGTGTGCGGCCCTTTAAGGGCCCCCACTGCCCCCTGGTGGCCGCTATACGTCACTGCACGTAACTCCATCAACCATAAGCTCCCTTGCAGACCGCAAACTACTTGAAAGCTCATGTTACTTCCCTCCACAAGCCGACCTGATAATGGCCCCACCGGCCTTGCGCTCCCACCACCCCAATGCCCCAGCAGGCCCCCAGCCACCCAGAGGCCGCACAGCCCCACTGAAGGGAAACTCACCGCCTAACGCAGCCTTCCCGCACAGACCTTGACAGCTGGTGAAACCCTGCCGCCGCCCTCTCCCCCAACGAAGACCTACGCCCACTACCCGCCAGAGACAGCTGTACGAGGAGCTGCCGGCAACACTATTGTAAGAGGGGGTACCTTATCTAGGGTACCCCGGACTATGCACCGATTTAAAATTAATTAAAAAAATGTAACCTGTCACTACCTATGCCCGCCCGCTACCAACTAACTATGCACCAAAACCTCACCTCTGCTAACATAAAACTAGTAGGCCCAAAAGACGCAGGGAAGGCTCGGGAACAGGCAACTCGTCCTCAACCGTTGCCTGCTCCCGAACCTTCCCTGTCCCCTTAAATACCCCTGTGGCGCACTGTACACCAGGCCAGCTCGCTGGCCTGTGCAGTGCCCAAAGACACCCCGGGGGTAAACCCTTCGCGTTCCCCCCGGCGCCCCCCATTTCCTGCACATCGCACCACCCCCGCCGTCTCCCAAGCCCTGCACCTCTACCTCCACCTTCCCCTGCACTTTCTGTATCCGCACTGGCACGGTAAGAATGACACAAGGCATAGTAAGACTGTTACTGGTACTGTTTTTCCAATACCCCAACCCCCTTTTTGTCTTGTGGCACCTGGAAAAACTTGTGTATAGGTGCCATACAAATTTCCAATAAATAAATAAATAAAAGATACAAGAACCAAATAGTTTTTTTTTTTTTTTTACGTGGCCAAGGAACTCACCATCTCTGGATGCCAGCACAGGCTTATGTGGTTGGTCTAATGTAAACTCGTAGAATTTTCCATTGCACTCTTTTGCTTGTTTTGTTTACTGCAGATAGATGAAACACTTGTGTATAGGTGCGTTATAAATGGCATATTGTATCAATGTCGTTCTGGAGTGTCTCCCCCTGCATTTGGCGGTAAATACATTGGTAAAAAAAAGTGCTGAAACAGAATTCAACAAGTTCAAATTCAGCCAAATTAACAAACTGCTAACGCAGATAACACTGGCTCCCTCCATCCGACACTTTTGGAAGGACCTGAAGATCCTACTCTTCAAAGATTATCTTTCCAATCCCTGATCACTCCACTCAACCCCTAATTCCCCCGCCCTGGATATACCACCCTCGCCTCCTGCCTCTATCCATCCCCGCTTCCCAGCTCTCCTGCTCTCCAGCTGACCCTCCAGCACAGCTTGAAACCCCGTGGTGCCCCGCCCTATGTGCTCCCTCTATTGTTTCCCAGCTAGGTGTGTCCTATATAAATCCCATACATACATACATACATGTACCGAAAGCTGTAGTGCAGCCACAGGCCTGACAGCTGCTGGATATGGATGCTGGATCTATTCATCAAGAGATGATACAGGCTGCAAGGCCAACCTCTTTTCTCTCCTGGTAAATGTGCTGAAACCACTAACCAACCTGCAATAGTTGGTAGCAGTGGCACTCACATATAATAGAGCAAGCCCGGTTACTTGAAACGTGCTGTTCCTAGGCAATTTATCACGCCTTCCACTCTGTTCTTGTGGGTGTCTTTCTTATGTTAAGGTTACCATATAAGTCCATGCCACCAACTGGGGACATCTTACCCCAGTCTTTGGATTTCATTTCTACAATTATTGGTTTCCAGGGGTTGTAGTCTTGTGTCACTTCCATTGAATACAAATATTGAGTAAAGAAAAACGGATGCTAAAGCTCGTTTTTTAATTTCAAGTATTTCTTAGAAAGATGCGCACTCAATAAAATATACAGAAAACAAGATACCCCTAGCCAGGCAACCTCTGGTGACGTCATGCTGACCTCTGCAATCTATGACAGGCATCCGGCATCAGTCTGTCCGTTCAGAATGCGCACGTTACGTTGCAGAGAATCTGGATGAGCCAGCCCCTGGGGCCCCATGGGGTCCCGAGAGATTACAGCTATCCGTGTCTGGCAGCAGCTTTCCGCAGTGACGTTCAGTTTGTGATTACAGATATAGTAATGATGGGCATAACATAATGCAGTTAGGAGGCACTTAGCGTTTACTATATAATTAACGGATAACGTGCAGGCTGCTGCAGGTTGCCACTCTTTAACCCACAGACGGGATTGATGTAGATGGTAATTCGTTTACCCGCTGGCTCCCCGCGACTGCGCATGCGCCGCAGTCAGAGTTTGTCGCTGGGGGAGCAACGTCCTACTACCTGTCTTTATTTGCTTTCAAATGCACGCAGCTGTAAGACTTAGAATGGAGCCGTATCCTGCATCAAACAAGCATGCCTTTGGCTTTTCAGTGACTGGGGGGCACCTATGTCAGCTGAGCATGTGTGGTACATGCGTGCCTCCTAATCTTGTAATGGCTAATCTTAAAAATAGATACCATTATCCACCAGCCGCCATTTTACAATCCCTCATGCTCTCATTACTGTCATAGTCCGCGGTCTTCCCTCGCCGATGCCAGCTTTGCTGCTGTCTGCACCCATCTCTTCGGCCACTTCCTGATAGTGAGCATGGCACAGCCTGCACCCATCTCTTCGGCCACTTCCTGATAGTGGGCGTGGCACAGCTCATCAAGCTCGAATCAACATTCCATTCTGAAAAGGTGATACTAGTAACGCCAAACTTTGGCCTCCAGCTCCCACTGCTGGAATTAGTGAAGGCATGTGGTTTGTCCCCCTCTGTGGTGGCTCTGTGGTGATCACTTTTCTCTTCTCTGAGTGAGTCTCCCTAAGAGTAAGAGAGCTAAGTGTTGCAAAGTTAAATCTCCCTGTATGTCCAAGGAACAGCCGAGCATGGAACTTTGGGTATGTCACTTCACTTCATTTGCATGACAGCCATGACATCTGCTTTCGAGCACCTTTCGAACCCTGGTAGCATTCCAGTCAGGGTCGGACTGGGACAAAAAATAGGCCCGGACACCCCAAAAAAAGTGGCCCAACCCGCCTCAAAAAAATGGCCCACCCCTCACCTCACGACCCTTGACCTCTGATGTCATGCAACTCCACTGCAAAGTGACATCCCGGAAAGTGATGAAACACGACCTTTGACCCCTTTACAAAACAGGAAGTGGCATCAAATAGCATTGTCCCCAAGTACACTACGAAAAATATGGTTGTGATTTCACTAATGTGATATACATTTCACACAAGAAAGGATCACCATATGTATCATTGATAACTGTGTGCTAGATCCATATCGTCAAATTACTGTTAATTACTAATTAATGCCATCTCTTCCGCCACTGCTTACACATGTAAGCTCATTAATGCTAGCAGAACCTACCTCTCAACCTCCAACTGCACTACACTAGCTAGACCACTAGTACTCTCAAAAGTAGACTATTGTAATGCTCCCTACCTGGGTACCAGCCAAAAGAACATCAACAAGCTCCAAGTTATCCACAATAACGCACTAAGATCAGCACTGAACATACCCAAACGCGAGCACATCTCTGACGCGAGACGCTCCACTCATTGGCTATCCCACAGAGAATTCAATAAAAAACACTCTCCCTCACACACAAATGTTTATCCAACCAAGCACCCAGATACCTCTCTGACAACTTCACGCTTCATATCCCAGCTCGCCCAACGAGATCAGCCCAAACAAGATGCTTAAATATCCCCACATTTAAGCTCCAAAAAGCAGGCGGCACAAGCTTCACGGTGCTCGCCACAAAAAACCTCTGGAACTCACTTCCAGTTGATCTCAGATCTGAGCCTTTCTTTCACCGCTTTAGACACAGAGCCAAAACATGGCTACTTGCCAATGAAGCCCAAATGCTAACTCAATACTAACGTTAGCCACACAAATGTATATTTTCAATTCTCTGCAACCACCTGTATATATTTTTTAACATTGTCTTTACTATCTGCAATGCCTATTCTGTACTGTTTTTTGCAAACCTTGTAACCATGAGAAGCGCCTGGATGCCCCAGGGCCAGGGGGCGCTATACAAATAATAAACTAAACTAAACTGTGAATGCAAGCAGATAGCCAAGGCCAAAGATAATATGGTATTGTATAGCACTTAAGCTTTAGCTCTTTTTTATAGAACAAATATGCATAGAATTTCACCCAGCCTTTGTTGGTATTCATTTATCGACCTAAGAAGCATGAAAGGCTGAGATGGCCTTGCTTGGATTCGAACCTGCAGATCACACACACATCGCAGCAGCGAGCGATAACCCACTGAGCTATCATATCGGCTATAATAAAATGAGCATTTATTCTGTAGTGGATATCATTAAACTGGTAACAGATTTAACAGCAGGTCTGGTGCAAAGTTAGCGGCATGTCAAGCCTGCATGCATCTACTTTCAGGCTTCAGAGGTAGGCAAAATAGCAAAAGCAGCGCACTCACAGGACATCCCATACTCTGAGCACTCGTTACCTCATAGATGCAAACAAACTTCCTGAACATCATGCAAGGGAGATGGGAAAGATAAACACATTACAACAAAGCATTCATTGTGTCACAATGAAGTCAATGGCCACTTGATGTGCTATGGTCAAATAATTCTTCACTGTACAGAAGCTTTTAGGCACAAGGATTTTGTTAAATGACCGAGGACACCGAGATGGAATGTCTTGTGATGATCGTAACAGAGACAACGGCAGGAAAAAACATGCTATTACAGCAACTTGCGAACGGCAAAATACATAGAGCCTCATTACGAGTAGGGCGATAAGGGATAATCCCTTACCGCCCTACTACGAGTTCCCTTAGCGGGTCCCTCCTTTAACACCTGGTTTGACCAGGTGTTATGGACAGGACCCGTTAAGGAAAATCACAGCCAATTTGCGGTACCATTATTAGCGCCTTCCCCATTCCCATTGAGCCCTATGGGGGCTCAAATGGGAATGGGGAATGGTTTGGTGATTGGGGACTTACCGGTCCTGCCAAGGTCAGACTGGACCAGTAAGTCCCCATCTCACCAAACCGGACACGGTACCATTATTGGTGGTAGTCAAATAGCGCCATGACTACCACCAACCTCGTAATGAGGGCCACAGTCTGAAATGGATGCTTATTCTACCCTAAAATTGGTCGTTAATCACTAATATCACGAATGCATATTTATCACTAATATCACTAATTATCACTAATACAACAGCGCAGCAACACCAGGGGGCGCTGTGCCCCCTGGAGTGGTGGCACAGTGACAGCCACCGGCCCAGCGGCGGCCCCTGCCCCTCAACTTTGCATGCTGCAGCAGCATGTGAATGAAATCATAATTTATGATGCACACATAATGCATGCAAATAAATCATCAAAGCAAGTTAACATGTGTTACCTTGCTTTGATGAATTGTGCTGTTGCATGTGTTTTTCAAAATCTTTGTTTTTCAAATCTTTTTTTTTCAAATTCTTTTGTTGTTGTCCAAACCGGCCTAGGTGTGGGCAGAAACAGGCCCACACACCCCAGGGACAATTTCGTCCAGGCCATGGCCCGAGAGGCAGAGGGGCCAATCCAACCCTGATTCCAGTACCTCACTGGCATGACAGCACAAGCACCTACTCAAATACATAAAGAACATCGTCCATAGACAGGTGCATGCACTGACATGCTGTAATACATCACGTACACAAACACATCCCACACACAGCCAGAACCACTCAGACCCAAACTCTGTGCCTGGTGAACAAGTGCCTCTGAGGATGGTGTCATTCATATGGTGTGTTTGGAGCTGGTCAGGACATCATGCATGATTGCTCGAAAGCTGAGTGAATAATGTGCGGTTGCCTGAGTTGTAACGGTTTATTGATATGCCGTCCTCAACACAGGGACTTCCTTCCCCCTCCACTCAAGTGGTTATGCAACAAACTATTTAACATATTCTTTTTATTTAGCCCTATCTCAGACACATATTATGCCCCTTGGATCATCCCTCTCCCCTGAACTAATAATGAGCCAAGAGCCAGGCCGGTGTACGGGAAATATATGTGTATTTATTTTAATTAGCAGTAATAGAAATTAGCACCAAAATGTCAAAATGCCACTTTATCCATGTCACAAACACAATCTACTTCTCTCAGCATAAATATATAATCACAAAAGTAAACTAAAAAGAACGCAATCAAAATTCTTACTTTCTGCAAATATTATTCACAAAATAATTACACTATACAATAACAAAGGCAGTTATGCAATGTTGTGCAACTTTGAATTTCCTGCAGGCTTAAAAGGGTAGCAGTAGTATGTCAATATTGGTGAAAATACATATGGCAATTATAATTTTGCCCACACTTTTGGTTTAAAATAAACACAGGGTGATATATCGCTTTGTTTTTCAGACCCCCCCTTGCTTTGGTCTACGTTGGGAAGTCAGACAGAAACATTTGAATGATTTGGGGAATTTTGGATTTCAGACCCCTTCCATTGAAAGGCCTGTGTTGGGGAAGCTAGATAAAAAGGTTGGACTGATTCAAGAGCAAAGACACCCCTCTTCCTTAAAGTAGTCGGGCTCAGCAGGACAAAAAGGATTAACCAATTAAATTATAGGCTATAGTTTTCAGCGCACAGTGGGAAGTGAGCTTTGTTAATTGTGAATATTAACCCTGTAGTGTTCTGCCAAGTGGGGAATTAATTAAATTAATATTTTTGGTTAAATAGCCCAAGGATCTACACATTTTTGCTCCCCTCCCACTATAAAGGGAAAGGATTCAAGGCAAGCAGACTCCCCCAGCTTTTGGTTTCCCAGGGCTCAGTGATTCCCGAAGCAAATGATTGCGATCCCTCATGCTTCACTTTTGTTCCTCATTTTGTCTCAGTTTAGGTGGAAGCAAAGACACAGCATATATTATACAATAAGCGATAGCGGCGTTGTAATTATAGCAAAAGTGCACTCCCTTTATTCGTCAAGCGGGCGTTATTGTGGGAGTCACACAATGTTTGGACAGCCATTCAATTGCATTTGAGAACATGTCTATTATGCCTACATCCCAAACTGCTGGGTGGATTTGTGTGTGAGAAGCAGCAGTCTGGTCCTGAAAGCATGCTTTCACAAATTGAATTCAAATGAATCCATTCAGCTGTTTTTTGTGATTGGTAAAAAGTAGGTAAACAGAAATTTTGTGATATCACAGCTCAGTAAAGAAGGAGAAGAAAAAAAAACAACGGCAGCCTTTCATGTTCCCAGACATCATAAAAGTAGCAGATTGATCAGTAAGTAGACATGCTAATAGCAAATCTTTTAAAATTCATGCCTACATGTTTGCGATCACAGCAGACAGTGCACTGAACATTTTAAAAAAAGAGAATGTTACAATGGTTTTACGCAGAAAAGAACCCAAAGGGTGGTCAGAGTATGGTGCAATACATCTACAAAGGGGCAAAACCAGGGCACAGTTTCTCCATGTTGTCTGCAGACATACCGAAGCGGCTGGGGAGAATGCTGTCGACAGCATGCTCCTGCAAAAAAAAAGAGGTGATGGGTGGAAAGTTTAGAATTAATCTTAACCTCTGGCATTGCTCTGGACAACCCTCTAGACCATCGTTCTTCACCTGCCAAGCCATTACATAAGGGGAAAAGCCATATGCAAATCAGGCTTTGTTCCACCCCAATAGGGTCCATCCAGCGTAAACTGCTTGGTCACATCCCTTCGGCACCAACCAGACTAGTCTTTAGGGAAAATGTGTTGAGTGTGGCTTCATGAAATGTGCGTGGGTTCCAGAGGCTAATTAGATCTAACGCTTAGAGTTTAAAATCAGTAGGTGTGATCTTTCTGCAAGAAACCATGTCCCTAGAGGCTTTTGTACTGGAGGGTATCCACACTTACTGCAGGAATGCGACAAGAGGTACTAAAGGTCGGCCGAAAGGTGGGCTTGCTATTGTTGTGGATCTAAAGTACAATTATACCCATTTTGAGGTTGAGGTAAAGTCTCCGGCCTTGATGGCCATTAATATATATCTACCATGCCGAAAAGAAAATGTACTTCTTGTAAATGTAAACTGGAATCACGCAACCACAACGCTAGCAGACTTACACACTGAGCTGGACACACTGTTTTTGTCATGGTTGGGGAATCCCCATAATCAACTTGTCGTTTTGGCAGGAGATCTAAATGCAGCATGCGTGGTCACGCAGGGCTTGAGAGGGCAATCTTATTGTGAAATGGCAGCTTCGAGTAGCGAGCATTTTGGTTTCTGTTGGGATCAGTTACTCACTAGCTGGGATATGCAGGTTTGCAGTCCAGAGGAGGCGCAGGGTACAAATATTTTGTTTTAATGTGGTCCAGGGTCCTGAACAGATCTTGGATTGACCAATTCTATGTCTTCTCTTGCTTGGTCAGACTGTGCGAACCTCTGGCTAAAGGTGATCACCTTGGGAGTGACCATACACTGTTAATCCTTAACACATGCCTCCAGATGATTATGCAACAGACAGATTATTGTTCTGTTTTTATTATACCGATTAGGGGCGGCCTCACAATGAAGTGGAATGAAAAGGCATGTAGGACCTTCATGAGGGCATCGGAACAAATGATGCTGCAGATGGGCCATTGGGGGGCTACCTAAATGTAGAAAACTACAATTTGACATTGCAGTTATGCATAGAAAACCTCACTAATAGGGGTAAAATACATGGGGGGAAAGCCCATCAGCATATATTTGACCCAAGGGTAAGAAAGGCAAAGTTGGTTAAGAGGAATGCACTCAACGCTCTCCTACTACAAGGGGATGGCTGGATAAAACATGGCTAGGAATCAGAGTTTGGCTACCTATAAATGCACCTTGAAGGAAATTAGAAGGGAATCCCATATAAGATTGAACCAAGAGCTCATTAGAACCGTCATTGACGGAGACTCTTCTACATGTTTGTCACTGTTGGGAGGTAAAACTAAGGGGCTGGAGCAGGGATTGTTATGTCCTATATCATCGCAGGTATGGGTCAGCTACTTGAAGGAAAAATATTCTTTACCCGAAGATGAACTTACACCACACATAACCACTAAACCAAGAGGAGACCCCACTAGATACATCTGGGATGAAGAGGACCTCACTTGGGCCATTGGGTATGCCAAGGCCTCGAGGGCGCCGGGTCCTGATAATATTTCCCAAGCATTAATTAAAAGCAATACGAGTGCTTGGCTGTCCACACAAACATGACATTGAGGGTAAGGCTGAATGGGGAGGGTGTCCTGACACTCGATATCCACCTACGACAGGGGTGTGTGGTTGAGCCAAACCTATTTAACCTTTATGCGGCGGACTGCACAAAATCTAGGAGGCGGGCACAACTAACCCTGTAAAACTAGGCATGGTAACGCTGGATTGGATCTTCTTTGCAGACGATATAGTACTATTTGATCTTACCCCTATAGGTCTACAAAGAAAGTTGAACCTCTTCTTTAATTATGGGTGGGGAACCATTTCAAAATCAATGGACAGAAGTCTAAAGTAATGGTCTTTACAACAAAAAAAGAGCCCAAAAATCTTTAATTGTAGAGTTGGGGAACACCCCTTGATAAGAGGACAAACGTGAGATATCTAGGCTATGAGGTTTCTAATAAAAGCTCTTAAGAGGGTTGGAGACTCTCCCTAAAAATAAATGTGCCCCCTGCTAATTAAAATGGAGCTGATTTATTTGCAGCTATGTCGCTTCTCCCTGAAACCGCTCCTCTCATTCTACTTGCTCAAGGTAGAACCTACTCTGCTATATGGCCTGGACATTTCTCTGATTGATCTGGGCCCCTATCTCAACACCATGCTTGGTTCGTTCTGGAAAAGAACCCTTGCGTTGGCAAACTCACTTCCAAATGCCATCATAAGACACAAGTTAGGCCTGATCTCCCTACCAGTGAGAGCCTTGTGATGGAACATTGCAGAGTTTGCCACACTTCTGAACCCGCCGCCCGACTCCTTGTATCAGAGTTGGGGGACAAATCAACTCAGTCTTTACAATAACCAGGTTTAAACAGTGGATGTCGCATATTCCTCAAATTATTGGCTCACAGTAGAACTCACAATCAATATGTCTCTAACCAAAAGAAATCTCTTTAGGTATGATTGGGCGAAACTACAGTCAACCTGGGCACGTACACACTCTGTGGTGAATACGCAAAATTCAACATCAAAAGGGAAGAAATCTCTAAATACATCTCTTTCTTTCCATGCCCAATTTTACTAAATGTATATCTGCTTTTCTGCCTTAAACCGCTACCAACACTGGAATGTATAAGTAAATGCGGTCATACCCAGGGAGACACTAGTTGCAGATTTTGTGGGAATTGCTGTGACGAGGAAAGCTTAAAACATCTGGTGATGGTTTCTCCAGCCCGGGGTGAGAATAGAACTCGCTTAATGGGTCCTGCTGTGTTGACAGAACACCTTTGGATACAATTAATGTGGGGCACACTGCAAAGTCTGATTTTATCTCTATGCCATTATTTGCAAATTATATTGAAGAAAATGGAAAGCTCTAACAATGGTTTGAATTGATGACAAATCTGTATACACACGTTTTTTTCTTTTTATATTTGTATGTATGAAATGAATGTAGGTTTAATGTATATTTGAAAAGATTTAACTTTTCTATTAACTATTACCACAATAAAAAACACACATATATATATATAATATATATATATATATATATATATATAAATATATATATATATATATATAAATAACACAGTAGTGGCCGTATAGTTATGGTGGTTAAGTTGCTGTTTCCATAGGAAGAGCACTTTTTGGGCGGCTTATAACTTCGCTCCCCCTGGACGAATCATCGCCACTCTGAATTTTTTTGCAAAGTTTGGAGATGTTTGGTCCAGGGAGGCAAAAGTTATAGGTGGGGGGTCCCAAAACGTCTTTTTTTCACATAGACTCAATGGGGGAAAAACTTTGCGCACGGCTACAGATCAAACCGCTGGACGGATTTTCACGAACTCTGCAGCAGGTACAGGGGCTTGGTCCAGAAAGTGTGCTTTTGTAAATTTGGTGACCTTCCGTGCAGTACTTTTCTTTAAAATTATCAAAAAGTAGGTCTGAAAAAATTAGTGATATCTATGTCCGCTTCGCGGTCACACTTCCTTGTTCAGTCCATGGACAAGATACTGATTGGCTAAGGGGCTGGCGTCATGACGGCAGACACGCGACATCTCTGCCCATTGGCTGCTGCGAGACGTGTTCTGCATTAGATTGTTTGGATGCGCCCGAAATCTTGGATCCGCCGAAAGCGGAGCAACAACCAGCGTACATATGCTCCATTTATAAAACTCTTTTGCTGTGTCACAGACCATTGGGAAAGGTTCAGACAGTAAGACATGAGTGATCAATGCATTTGTTCTGGGGGTCGGTCTTCATGATGTACTTTCCATGGACAGCTTGTACGCACAGAAAATGAGGGGTGTAATCATGATAGCACTTCAGTCCATGCAGTGGACAGGAAACTTCTAACTGTTGAAAGCACACGCGTAGTGGTAGCCAACATTGAAATTGACAACATGCCGTGATTGCATTACTTTTCCCGATGGCTATTATTATATTCATTAGTACGCCGCCATGGGTGTCACATGCTACAGTGGTTGTGGCCAGGGCCTAGAGTCTTGGATGCATGGCCGTCGGCCAAAGGCCAAAGGCCTTACTTCCAAGACTGTAGGCCCTGGCCACAACCACCGCAGCATGTCACACCCATGGATACACCCGTAGTATTGCATTTCAATTGGCAAGTTGTGGGGAGTGCGTGCAGTCTTGGGTGCATGGCCATAAGTACTAGACGTGGAAGCCACTGCACACCCATCCCATGTAAGATCTATGGACATACACCTAGGAGTGAAGCCTCTGGCCAGAAGCACTGAAGGATACCACACCTATAGAAAAAAAACCACTACCACACATCACTGAGGTGGTTGTGGGGAGACTCTGTAGTCTTGGGTGCATGACCAAAGGCCATGCGCCCAACAACACACTTATACCTTCTTCATGATGTATTTTCTATGGCCTCCTTGGACGCACAGAAAATGAGGGGTCCAATAAGGGCAGTTTTTGAGTCCTTGCAGTACACGGGGAACTTGTAACAGTTGTAAAGACACGTGTTGTGTTAGGGAACAGTGAAAATGACACCATGCCGTAATTGCAATACTTTTTCCTATGGTTATTGTATTCATCAGTACGCCGCCATGAGTGGCACATGCTACGGTGGTTGTGGCCAGGACCTAGAGTCTTGGATGCATGGCCGTCGGCCAAAGGCCGAAGGCCTTACTTCCAAAACTCTAGGCCCTGGCCACCAACACTTCAGCATGTCACACCCATGGATACCCCCTTACTAATGCGTATTGATTGCCTGGTTGTGGGGAGTGTGTGTACTCTTGGGTGCAAGGCTGAAGGCCATGCCCCCAACAACAAAGCTATAACCTCTTCACTTTCAAGCCCACATGGGTTTCATGTAGTCGGTGGTTGTGGACAAGATGTGTACTTTTGGGTGCATGGTTCGCAGGCTGTACACCCAAGCATGCACCCAACAGGAAACTTGTAAGCACTCGAGTTATAAAATACTTCACAACCATATATTGAAATGTATGGCCATACACCTAACATTTTAGGCCCTGTGCACAAACAGTGCAGCATTTCAGAGCTACAGAGACACCCCTAGTATTGAACATCAGTCAGGTGGCTGTGGGGAGAGTCTGCAGTCATGAGTGCATGGCCGCAGGCCATGCACCCAACAGCACAGTTATATGTAGTGTACTTACAAGGCACAATGGGTACGATATGGTGTGGTAGTGCATCACTCTGGCGGCTGTGGGGAGGGGCTGCAATCATGGGTGCATGGCCGAATGGCATGCCCCCAAAAGTACATTTGTTCGTAGTGTACTTATATGCCACAATGGATGTCATATGGTGTGGTAGTAGTGGCCAGGATGCAGAGTATTTGAACAAAGTAATAAGGACTGCAGTTGTAAGTAACTATGCATTTTAAATACTGTATATCCATACATTCATAATGCTATTGCCTCAAACTCACCTCTATAGCCTGTGGCTACAAACTACTGCACCATATCACAGCTACTGGTACACTTGTACTATGCAACATCATTAGGATGGTTGTGGGGAGGGCGTAGCATTTTGGGAGCATGGCCAAAGGCCATGCTCCCAAACCCAAGTTTGTACATAGTAAAATGACAAGGCACAATGGTTCTGATATGCTCTGGTGTTTCTAGCCAGGACCCAGACTCTTGACTGTATGCACAAAGGCCATGCACCCAAGACTGAAGTCATAAGCTGTGAAGTTACAAGTGAATATGGGTGTGGTGTAATGCGCGAGTTGTGTGGTCACCCTAGTGTGTTGCCTGCATGGCTGCAGACGATGGTCCGAAAAGTAAATTTATAAGTAGCTAATTTACAAGGACCATGGTTTTGATATGCAGCGATGGTTGTGGCTAGGACCTATACTCCTTGTAGCTTGGTCGTAAGGCGTAGATGGTAGGTTACACACCCACCGAAGATGCAAGGGCCAGCCTACAGGCACTGCAGCATATTAGTACCATAGATTAGATGTGTAGATTTGCATGTGTAGAAAATGACTGCCAATATACTTACTCCTTACTTTGTTCAGAATCCACATACAATTTGTAAATGGTTATCGTACATGGCAGAAGTATCCCTTTTTCCATTTCTGTAATAAAAGAAACAGGTATGTTAGTCTTTGCATTTTTTGAAAATGTACTACATTGCTTAATAGACAGTTTTTTTTAACCCTCATATTTAGTTTACAAACCAGTGTACTGTGCATTGCGCTCAGTTTCTGTGTTTGCCTTGGGCCTGGGGAAAAAAAAATCCTTGTCGGATAAAAAAAATCCTTCATTTACTATGGTACTTACTACTTCTTTGTTTCCTTTGAGTGTTTCCTTCATCTTTCGGATTAATGTTATGTTTGTTGCCTTCCTGCTGATTTTTGCCAGCAGTTAGATACCTCTGTGATATTCATGTATTTGTGTCACTCTTACATCCTCTTGGGTAGTTAGATACCTGTTGGCTAATTCTAACTGTTTGTAGTCTTTCACAGAATTTTATTTTTAAATCTTGAAGTACACATTATTTTGTAAATTTTGTCTTTAAGAACATTAAATTCGCATTTGTAAGATTAGCTGGCAATCTCTGCTTTAGAGTAATGATGCTATCATTACATTCGAACCATCCACAATTCTGTTTAATGTATGCAGTGTAGTGACCTGCATTGGTTGTAGCTCCTGCATGGTAGATTATACCTACTGTTGTAAAGGTTTTCTTTCCAAGTGACACTTGACCGTGTGTGAATCCAGTCAGTTTGCAGTTGTTTTTGGTGCCATCTGAATTATAACGTAGAAGCATAAGTATTAGGTAGACACTATGTGATTGTATCAGTAAGGTGGAGCGATTGTCTGAATTGCAAATAGTACATAATCTGCCATGGTTTGCATTTTGCTGAAATGGAATGCTCTCACAATTTGGTATGGAAACATACACAAATCGCTAATTTGGGATTTCTTCCTGTATCACTTTGCTACAGAGAGTGCATGTATGTTTCCACATGTACGAAATCTGGAAGATTTCATTTACAGGTATGCTTTTGTTTTCCAATACTAATAGTATGTACATTAGAAATTCTTGTGGATCTTCTTGTGAGTTCATAGTGAATCTCACCATTCCAGCACAGTCGTCCAATTGTTGCCTTACACCATGAACACTGTATGTGTTGTCAGGATTGCTTGTTGCATTTCTATGCAGCACTAACATTTGTAAACACAATTGGTCTGTACTGTGCAGGTAAATATTGTTAAGAATTGGTGGCAATTGAAATAGAATATTCATTGCTACATTTGCAGCATTACTCTACAATTTAAGGATAATTTCAATATTTTTTCCAACCCAGCTGTGTTGGAGATTGAATTTTCTAAACTATTTAGTCTTGTTGTGGCTTGCTCACACATGGGTACTGTCATACCATGTACGTCTAGTTTTTCTGTGGCGCTAATTTCCTGTATTGGTTGCATTTCTTTATTTAACATTGTTTCATAGAATTTGAAACAGCTTGCAAGAGTTGGCATTAAGGCCATACAATTTACATTTTTGTGCGCTATTTGTTCCATAACATCAGTTGCACATGCATTGTCACCATAAAGTGCATGTATGTGCCAGTTTTTCAATACAACTTGTATTTCTTGCGCTAATACACCAACTCTAATACTTTTCAAGATGTTGGCATAAGTGAGATCTGCAGATTGCCGCATGTTCTCAGTTAATTCTCTATATTGGAAATGTTGCCAAAGGTTAACATTACCTATGCTACCAACAGTTTTCCGGGAGACTTTGTGGCCTAAGGTTTTAAAAATCGGTTCACCTTTCACTGGTGTCAATTGTAGAAGATGTCTGAAAACGATAATGTGTTCCCTGCAAACAGTTCTTCGTTGTTACTTTTAAGTACTTCTTGCAATCTGAGATGAATCAAAGCCAACATTAGGTTGGAGGCCATGCTCCCATCATCTATTAGTAGAATTTTCATTTGTTTCAATACTCTGTGTACTTCCATTGCAGCTTCTGCAGAAAGTTTGTAGCAGTCTAATTTATTTTGCTGCTCTACTGGAAGCAGTAGTAATCGGTGTAAAGTGACACCGCCTATGTTGTAGGCAGCTAAACCTGTGGGGGCCATTACAACAGTTGACAGTTTGTTGTTTGTCAATTGTTGAAGGAACTTGCTGATGATTTTGATTAAGAATGTTTTCCCTGATCCAGCTTCACCACTGACGTACAGCAGTATGGGTTTGTAATTTTGGCACATACATTCTTTATTTTTGTGTTGTACACCATGTACAATTTATTTTGTTACATCTTCAAAAATGGTGCGATGATCGCTGTTAAGTTTTACTTGTTCTACAGTTAAGTCTTCTGTATTTTCTTGATACTGATACATGGTGTTTTCTACTTCTGCCATAGCTACTTCAGCCTCATTTGCTATTAGTAGTTGTCCTAGTGGTTCTTGACTTCCTGTTACAGATGGTTGACTACTGTCGGAAGAGTCCTTATCTAGTTGGGCCTGAAGTTCTTCTTCCTGTTGCTGCTCATTGTGTAACATTGTTTTGTACTGCATAAAGTTCACATTGGTGATAGCGCTTTCATTTGCTTTGAAAGCATCTTCATAGCAGTCATAGTTATCTAGTATGTCTTCCTCTTTTCTCCATGGTTTGAAAAGTTGTAACAGAGACATGTAATATAGTTCTTTCTGTTGAAGAGTTTTAAATGACAATTTAACATGATTAATTAAGCTTCGTTTGGTAAGTTTCACTAAACTCCCTTTACAATCGGTCACTCTATATCTACGTTTGCTTTCATCGGGTTTTACATTATTTTTGTATGCAAAGTTTTGAGCTATGTGGTATAGACACATGCTTTCCAGAGTGCTACTCCTGTTCGGATAGTATGTGTCCAGTAAATAGTTTTTTAGAATGTCTTGGCTGTTGGGATCATTTCTGGCAATTGTTTTTATGTCCTCAAATGATTTTAGCACTCTTTTTCTAGATTTTGCAGGACCAAGACTGAGCCATACTATATTGTCTGATTTTCTATACAAAGCAGTACCGGTTAAACGATCTGCTGCTTCATAGGTGACACATTCTCTATGAGAGAGCATTTTTATGCCTAGGCTGTAAAATTTCTGTGATAATGTTTTGTCTGATGCTAGGTCATCCCAAGAGCTCTGTTTTTTCTGCTTTTCTTAAGTAGGCTGTAACATATCTTGCAACAGCAGTTGAATTGTCTGCAATGCACTGCACATCTGTTTGCATTCCATCAGAGGGCAATGATTGCATTGTAATCATTGATATATTTTGATTCTTCCCTTCTTTTTATGTAATACGTGTTCTTAGGTGATTTACCTTTAACACTATGTCGAACTGAAGACATGAAGTTGTTTATTTCACCTGTTTCTGTAACTGGTCTAGGGAAACCAAAGTGGCATTTGGTGTAGTATTTACCTTTGTTTTTGTATTTGTGCTGACAATATTTGCCACATTTGTGTCTTTGAAATTGTAAAATCTGCCCATGCAGCTCACTATGGGCCTCATTACGACCCAGGCGGTAGGTTACCGCCTGGGCCGTGACTTTACCACCATGGCGTAAACTACGTTTACGCCATGGTGGTTGGCGGACTTACCGCCCCATTCCGACCTTGGCGGGGCGGTAAGTCCCCAATCCCCATTTACCCTTCCCCATTCCCATTTTTGCCCCATAGGGCATAATGGGAGTGGGGAAGGCGTTAATTACGCCACTGTAAATTACGGTGGCGTAATTAACTCCATGGTCCCTTAGCGCCATGGATTTTAACACCTGCTAAAAGCAGGTGTTAAAAGCTCCATGGCGCTAAGGGACCTCGTACTCAGGCGGTAAGGGTCGGCGCTGTTTACGCCGCCGTAAACCCCTTACCGCCTGGGTCGTAATGAGGCCCAATGTGTCTGTTGAGAAGGGATTTCACAAGTGACATATTTTTGGATAAACTGCAAAAGAGTGCTGTCACTGTTGTGACCAAATTTCGGTGCACCTTTGATCCATAACAGCATGTGAATATGTGGTGCTCCTCTCGCTTGATATTCTTTTCTCCAAAAGAAGTGTTGCACTTCTCCAAGGGGAGGAACAGTTTTATTGCAAATAAAGTGTATCATGGTAATGAAAAGATGATGGAAATATCTTGACACATTAACTGGATCTAGAGAGCAAAGTTCTCCAGGTGTTAATATATCTATGTTGTTTTTGTTGCTGTTAGCTATGTGTAGGAACTCATGTAAGTCTTCCCCTGCATATTCGGCACAACTTAGCGTTACAAACCAAGTCGGTGGTCCAAGGTTTCTGATCATACAACGCACGTCTCCGTGCCATCGGAACCAGTATTCTTTTGTACCACGCATGTTTGCAAACAAATTTGTTATACTTGATTGTAAAACCTCATCTTTTACCTGTACTTTTTGTATTAACTGCATAGCTGACATATTTTGAAAGTGGGTACCAGATTTAAGAATGTGTGCAACTCCGTAACATAGTGTTGCTAATTCACTTTCATAGAGTAGGTGGAATATGTATTCCACAGTTTGTCTACATCTGGGATCTTGCAAATACATTCGTAATGAACGGTATTCTGATGCCCCAATCTGAGTGGGTCTATCATCGTATCTTCCACTTTTGCCAGTAGGAAATAGCAGTGGAAAAGCACATGCTTCTATACTTTTTTCCCATATACTCATTGGTGACCCTTTGGTTTGTCGCATTTGGTAAGTTTCTAGTGCATCATCTATGCTTTCATTGGAATGCAATGAATGAATTGTGTAATGGTCCAAAAGAGTGGATACTGTAGCAGGATCCAGAAGTTCGAATTGTCCAGTTTCTGATGGCTCTTGAATTATTTCAGTTGTTTCCCTTAAGCTTTCATCAATATTTATTTCCTTTTAGTACTCATTATTGTCTTTTAGATATTGCAATGCTATCTAACTTTCTGTAAGTCCTCTAATTGTTGCCACATTTTTTTTTGTCCATTGTTAGTACTCCATTTACCAAGACTATTAAAGAATGCTCTATTGAATGTTCCACTCCTAGAGTGTGTACATTTTCCGTTAGATCTAATGGCAAATAAACTACTTTGCCACAAATGCCTTTCACTAATTCAGAGGAAGGTAATTTTGCTGTTTTTGGATGAAGGCGTATAATTGCTTGAAATGGGTGAACTGTTTTGATTTTTGGTAATGGAAACAATTCCAAATTATTTGTAATAGCACAGGAAGGAGTGTGGTTGTTGTCTAATTTTGTAGTACAATAACTGCAACCTATTAGGTGTTCAGTTAGTTCATATTTGTTTTCTTCTAAATGGTAGAGAGCTAATTCAAACCATTTAGAATCTTCATTGTCTTCTATTTTGTATGCTATGTCCACATTTTTTGTTTTTCTTTTGTAAAACTTTCTGGAGCAACACACACACATGGTTTGGTACTTCAGCCGATGACCTTTTAAATGTTACTATTTCTTTTTCGGTATGTGTGTAATAGAAGGTTGCTATGTGCAGAATTGTTGCTACTATGTTCTAAAACTGTTGCATTTTGTAAGTGGCTCTCACTTCCAAAATACTTTCTCTGAATACAATTTCTTCTTGTAAGTATTTGAGTGTACCATGCAGAAGAGTGGCATTTAAGTTGCCTTATTCTGAAGCTGGACTTTTTGCATAGTATATTTTATACACTAGAATTCTTAAATTGGAATGATGTATTGATATCCTTTTGATATCATGGAAGGTGCTTTGCAAATAAGCCCAGAAATGCAGGCTAATGAATGTCCTTTTAGTCCTGTGTATTTCCGCACTGGACAAATATCCATATTTTGCAGCACTTTCATTTTACTTTTGTCTTTACCTTTTACATATTGATTTATGAAGTGACGTAAAGATTTGAACGCTTTGTTTGGAATGGTACACATTGATGTGCACAGCCATTTGTATATTGGATGGTGTGGTTCTGCTGAATCGAGAGGTAATTCTGAGTTTTCAGGGAATACATTTGTAAGCAGTGTTTCTTGTTCCATGATGGTAGTATTGATTTTCTCATACCCTTGTCCACTGCTATTGATGGCAATTGTGTTTGTTTGATTTTGTTTGTATGCTTCTTCATTAAAATATGGTTCTGGGGTTGTTGTGTGACTCCATTCACAGCCACAAACATGTAAGAAATAATTTTTGTTCACATTCCGTTTATTGCTGAGTTTCTTTTGTAGTTTAGTACTTAGTTTTGTTAGTGCTTTCATCCTATTTAACACTTATATAAACAACTTCCTTTTGAGAAGCATTGCACTGTCCACGAGAGCTTGTAGGATTGACTTTCTACGGTAGGTTTTAAGGGGTGAGGATGATTTCGGTCCTCTTCTTAGTCGATTCTGAAGGGCTCTGTGAGAAACATTTTTGATAAAATACTTTTTTTACTATGCGTTCTTGTTACACTATCAGGATTATTAGGCACATTGTTAGCTTTACTGGTAGTTGTTTTTTGACAACATTTTTGTGTTTTGTTACACATTTTGATGGAGGAGGTAAAGTTTCGGTAGTTGAGACTTCCTTTGTTTTGCTAACCAACTGCATTAGCTGGTTTGTTCCAACATTCTCTACAAACTCTACAACAGGTGGATGCTTACATTGGGCACTTTTATTTTTATTTGCTATACTTTTGGGTTCCTTTCTACGGAGTTGCTTTTTGGTAGGCATTCTTTGGTGTCTGTTGAAAAAAAAAGGTATACTTTGGTCTGATGTCCAATGTCTGTGTGCTGTGTGCATGTGTGCATGAGTCTGATGGGGAAGCTCTTTGTCATGGTGTGTCGATGTGCATTGGACTCTTGCAATTATTTGGTAAGGCTACTTTATTGTTTGTATACTACTACAATGTGCTTCAGATGAGAGTACAAAGTGGGCTACTTGTGACGAGAACCATTATTAATAAATGAAATGCCATAAACTTGCAACAGCAACTTCTTTTCTAAATCTAACCTTCTAAGGATTACGTATGTTATTTGAGTTCCAAACACACAGGGATTTGTGAGCCATTCTGCCTGTTATTCTTTGATCAATAAATGGATATTTGTAGGTAAAATGGTTTAGAAATCAATGTTTGCTTTGGCGCACAAAATAAACAAATAACCCACACAGCCTCTTTGAGGAGTACTTACAATATAAAGGTAGTACTGTACTTCCTTTTTTTTGCAAAATAACCAGGTTTCTTCGGACATGTCATCTGCAGTGTAGATGCTGTTGATTCTCAGGAGAGTAGTCTTCACTGCGGTGCAAAAAAACAAAATCAATTACTTTGTGTGTTTACAGCAGTGATGATACTGCACACATTAATTGTGCTTCTTTCGTCACAGCATTCTACTTTCATATTTCAACCCAGTGCATGTGTGCATTTCACTTCACTCTGTGCAGTCTTTGCATGGTATTTGCAATATGGTACTTGAAAGTCCTTCAAAATTGCTAAAAATGTTAAGTTTATGGAAATGCCTTGTTTTTTACACGGTGTACTATGTATAGGAGAGAGGTTTGTAAGCGATAGGGCACAGTAGTAGATGGGGAAAAATGTTCTACTTGCAAATTAAAAGCACGATGCCGAGAAATCGGGAGACCCTCAGAGGGAGCTGTCACCACAGCAATCGGGAGCGCTTACTTTTCTCATACGATTACATTGCAAGTATCATTACTGTAGCCCGTACACAGTACACAACTCTGACATTTTCACATACAAAATTGAGTTCGGCCCTAAATAGGCATGCTTGCAACGTATGTATAGGTTATGCGGAAGACAGTAAGCAGTCGTGTGGTTTGTCAATGATAAATTGGACATCTTGCACTTAAAAGGGGGAGCGTTGGTATGTATTGCCTATGCACATTTAGCAGCATTTATTTGTCTAAATTAAATCATAAGGGTTGCACATGTTCTCTGATTACAATATATATACCTGTATTCTATACTCATGCATGTGCGCATGCATGGAGCTGTGCGTAGAAATTTGCAATACTTGCACAGTAGCTTGTGAAGTAGGTGCTTTGATGATATCCGACTTCCTTTCAGAATCATTGACAGTAATTTTGAAGTGCACAATGCTGATGACGGAGTTAGAATTAGCGATGGTCAATGTGATTGGTGGATGGTTGTGTGACTGCTTAGTTGTGTTCAATGAGGGACTCGACTTGCTACTGCTGTGGAAAGGGTGGAATGACTGGGTAAGAGTTACGTGCCGCACGTAGGCAACGCTTGTCCGCAGGTAGGACGTGTCACATACGGGTTTCTACAGCAAATCCTGCATGGAAATGAGACTGTAGGCATCAGCCAATCAGATGTTCACATTACTCTTTTGTGTCGAAAGACGGTGCATACACTGAAGATGGCAGAGGTGGAGAGGGTCAGGGTTTTGGTGCTTGGAGACATTTTTGTGCATGGCTTACAACACTATGCCGAGAGTAGGCATGTGGCACACCATTTCGATGTGAGAGGAGTGGAGGTGGTGTGGAGCGCTGACACTGATGCCAATGTTGCGGCAATTCTGCAAGTGTGCAGAGACATGCGTACAATGACCACTCCTCATGTGGTAATTTTGCACTACGGTGCTTCCCATTTGGGATACGTGAGTTCACGTACTTTGTTGGCAGATTTGGCACAGTTGGTTGAAGCACTCATGACCATCTTCCCAACAAAGAAAGTCATTTTTTCTGCTTTACTCCCTAGAGTAAAATGGGACAACAATTATGTTTCTGTCCAGATCAAACGATTGGGAGGTGTATCATCAATCGCGGCATGCGTGCATTCATGTTACGAGCTGGTATGTTTTTCTGCAGCCACGATAACATTGCTTCAAGCAATGCAGATTAATTTGAAGCAGATGGTGTTGCGCTATCTTCTTTGGGAAATGCGATGTTCTTTTGGAACGTAAGGCTTGCTTTAGAGAAGGTTCTGTAATGGTTGTAGGAGTAAAGCAAGGACAAAAAATACAAAAAAGTAAATAAAATAACAGATATCTGTACGGCATCTGGCTAAAAATATTAAAAAACGGCTCTTTTCAGAGCCCACCTTAAAGGGGAAAAAGGGGAATAACACTTTAATGTACAATTGTCACATCTGATCCTATACATGTCCGCGAACATGGCGGTACTTTGCAGCCAGCGCATATCACCAACGGGGATTCAGGGGTGGAGACGCATGCAAATGAGAATGAGCAGAGCTAGGGATTGGTCCATAAAGTTCAGTAGGTGTGTTCTGAATGCCGCACTTTAGTAAGACTGTCTTCTCCCTGACAGGAGACCACACAGCCATGGCTTTCCATGCTCGAAAACAGATTATCTGGATTTTGCGAGACTCATGGATACATTGGTTGAAGGTGCATGCAGAAAGCTGCAGTTTATCTGCAGAACTCGGATTTCCTCATGTGGAAGTGCACTGGCATGGCGTGCGTGGCATGAGGTAGCTGGACATGGTACCTCTCTGTGTTACTTTACTAACAGAGCGTCCTCCAGATATACTTATCATTCATTGCGGAGGAAACAGTTTAGGCCATGTCTCTCGAATTTCTTTGCAATTTGCAATGAAGGAAGGACTTGCGAAGCTCATGGACATGTTTCCAAATTGTCAAATACTTTTTTCCCATATTGCACAAAGACAAATATGGCTGCGTTCTTCTGCTTTTGGTCCACAAATGGAGAAAGCGAGACACAATGTGAATAAGGCTGTTTGTGCCTTTTTAAGAGATGTTGGCATGTCCTCCTTCCACAATGAAAACATTTTGTTTCGCAGCTCTTTCATTTTCCACAGAGATGGAGTCCACCTCAAATATGCTGGCAATCAGATTTTTCTTCGCAATGTACAAAATGCATTGCGACCTCTTTTGAATTCACACTACTAACCTATCTGACAATCCGTTTTCTCCAATTCACAGTTTTTGACCCACACAACACACCACCAAAAGGCTCTTTTTGTAGAGCCAGCACTTACTCCCAGCATACACTTCATTGTGTTTGCTCCGCTTGCACCCTCCCTTTTTTCCCCTACGACTGTCCGAGAACTTTTCCACCACTCCGCGGGTGTCTACGACAGTCAATTCATAGTTCTACCGTTAAACTGAGAAAGGCGGCTCAGAAAAGAATATTTTCTGTAATTTTTGTTGTTTTCACGTTTGTTGCTTCATAGCACACGAAACACTAGGAGAAGAGGCCAAAGGAGGGTAATGAAGGGACACCAGCCACGGGGATAAGAAAGGGAAAGTGAACAGAGAAAGATATAGGGTGAGCTTTATTCAGGTAAGGAGCAGATCTTCTGGTGCTCTGTCACCATAGCCTCAAAAGCACTTTGAAAATTCTCCCCCCTGCAGAGAACTGCATCACAATACTTACACACTATTGTCACCTTTGAAAGGTAAGGGTAAACAGCATTGCGAATGGCTTGTGAGGCAGCTGGAGGGAGGCTCTCCCCCACAGGAGTGTCTCTTGTGGTGGGAGGATCGGACACAGAGGATGCTGTGAAGGAACTCAATCGACTACGCTCTTCACATGGCACCACCTTGCGAATGTCCACAGTGTGGACGAAGTGAGGTGTTGCTTCATGGTTGTCATACCAAAGCTGTACGAATCAAGTCTCCCGCGATTCAGCACCACCTCGCACTGGTTACACTTCACCAGGTTCCCACATGCTTTCGGTACGTTCCCATAAACGAAAACAAAATGCCACACCCACGACTCCCAGCGAGTGCTCCTAGTGCCGAGTTCCTCCACTTCATTTTCTTCCTCCTCTTCTTCCTTGCTCTCTACACCCTCACCCATATATCTCTCTGCAGGCCCTTGGGGAGGTGGCGATGGTGGCTGGTTTGGGGGTGGTGCAGAGGCTAATGAAACAACAGCAGCCATGGAAGCCATACCGATTAGTTTCCTTTTGGTCACTACAGCAGTAAAGGCAGTACACCTCAATCTGCTATAGCTAGAAGGACAATGAAGATGCACTCGGGGGTGTGGCAATTTGTAGGGGTGGAGGGGTGTGCCTCATGACCGTCTTCATCATTGCAAAGTGGTACAAAAATGTTACACACCAAGTCCTCAGGCCAGCTATTGTCTGGGAAATGTGAAATTATATTTTTACACTCTACAATATTTTGCCTTGTGTCTACAAGTTCTTTTGGACTGTTGTGGAAGCACACAAACTGCGCAAATTAGTCCACATGCTCAGCGTGGGTGCGGTCACATGATGACGTCCTGAACACATCAGTGCCAGAAATGGGCGTCTGCTGGACAGCAACTGCCGAGTACCAAACCTGCGCATGCGCGCAAGTGTCCTACGGACAGTGTTCGGATTCTCTAACTAATTGTGCGACACAAGTGAGACAGACAGTTAGGGACACGCGCAATGTTCGCTATACTTACGGTTGAACTCTGCGTGTGCATAGATGATATGTTCACTGAACGGACAGTTCCAGTGTCCTTAGGACAACTCCATTTTGTTTGCCTACGAACTTGCCGGCCACCGCGCCTGTTCTACGGACGGCACCATTTTGCCTGTGGTACGGCGAGGTATAATGTCCTTAGGACGCCCCTTTATGTTTCTGTACGCACAACTTCAACAGATGGTGCGGTCAAGCATCAAGTCCATCTTACTTGACATTATTAAGGGTAGGTGTACTGCCCTTACAGCACCCACATTCCATTCCTTACGGATAGGTCGAACAGGCGCGCTGTTCACGAACATTTTACGTCTTTTTAAAAAATACAATTTTTACTCACTCTTTCACTACAACTACTGTACAAAAACATTCCAAACACACACACACACACACACATTTCAATCCAAAGAAATAGTGGGGGGAAGCGGACACTGACACAAATATGGGGGAATTAGGATTCAACACGGGCTGGTTATGAGGAGAAGATTTGTGAGGGGAAGAAGGGATGGATATTTCATCAAAACATCTATTTTCCTCTTCAAGGTTTGGGGAAGGTTCACTACGGAATGGAGAAGCGTGGCAGGTACAGGTGGGGCAATGGTAACGAAATGTTCCTCTCACACAGTCCTCCACAATCTCCTGTAAACTTTTAAAATTCTCGTTCAAAATATCCCTTTTCAGCTCAATCCTTTTTATCCTATCTTCTTCTGTCTCGTTTGTTGCCCTTTCTTCTTTTCTTTCCTGGTCTGTTAAAAATAAATATACAAATGTTAAATGCCTATAAAATACTGGTCATTATTTTCCATATGCAGAGCAATGTGTACCATTATTGTCGTTGTCTTCAGACATTTCCCCATGCGGAAAATACTCCTCCAGCCACTCCAAAGTACTAGCCATTTCTGAGTCAAAACAACAGAAAGAAATTATTACTTCTGCATCGCATACCAAAAAAACACACACACATACAAAAAAATGACCTCCACTCACTCTTTTGATGTAATCTCCCTTCTTCCTACTGCGTCCGTCCACTGTCGTTCCAGGCTGCCGAGTTTCTGTGAAGTGATAACGATGGAGGCATCCTTTTTTTTATGGTACCATCCACTTCATTCTACATGCTTATTAAATGTGTCCTTTTCTTTTCACATCTTCAGGTTTCCATATTTACTTATTACTACTTATAATATCTTTATGTCCTTCTTCTACTTTGTACACTTCTTGTGTAAGACAATAGTACATTTTCAGATACCCCCCCGTCTCTTTGGGTAATGTTGATCCTGTCCGCCCCCGTCCGCAAACAGGCGCTCAGTCCGTCCCTTTCTATTATCAATAGGGAGGGGATTCTGTATGTTCTATGTTAAATGTATATCAAGTACGTAGATTATATTACATATCTCACAAAATCACACCATCACAGTGTATATTCCACATAACACCTTCATTGACACACTGTCATGATTAAGTTCCCCTTCCAAAAACCTGTACAATACACTACAAAAAAAACTTTGTTAAGGGGACGTCATGGTTAAGTTGCCCTCCCAAAAACCTGTACAATTCACAAAAAAAATAACTTCGTTGAGGGGATGTTATGGTTAAGTTGCCCTCCCAAAAAGCTGTACAATTCACTACAAAAAAAACTTTGTTGAGGGGACTTTATGGTTAAGTTGCCCTACCAAAAACCTGTGCAGTTCACTAAAAACATAATTTCAACCTCCCCTTTTTGGTTCAAATTAAAACCGAAAACCCCTCAAATTCGACAGTTATGGTAACCTAAGCCCCCAAACCTGCCACCGCCCTTGTGCACTGCTAACACAAACACCCAGACCATGAAAGATGTCATCGCAAATGTCACTGATGACATCACTGACAACATCACATGTTTAGTCCCTTTGTTTTCGTTCCCTGCCATATATATATGTATGTACATTTAGTAAAAAAACTTTGTTAAAAGAATGTTATACTTCACAGCGAAACCAAAAAACACTGCTCATTCCCCCATTATGGTAAGCTAAGCAACCATAACTCGCACCATCTACGCACATTGCTAAGACTAACACCCAGGACATCAAAGATGACATCACAAACATCATTGATGACATCACTGATGACATCCCATGTTTGCCTCACTTATTTTTGTGCATTGAACAATGTAGGCCAGGTGGTTTTATTCACTGACAATCACAATATAAAAATTGAAAAGGTGCTGCATATCTAAACATTACCCTTGTCGTGTCTTCTTAAAGTACTTTCCTTAGGGTTTGGTCTCAGCTCATGATGCACATGCATGGGGCAATAGCAGGCCTCAAACACACAATTTGTCTACAGGAAGACAAACATTCTCATGATGCTGTTTCTTTCTTCCTTACTTCAGTTTCCCTGTATATGCCTCTCATTTATATGCATTGGGTCTTCATATGTATTGTTTGTACTAGCACAAGTGTGTATTAAGTCATGATTTGTTAGCTAGTTATTACATGTTTAACATTACACAATCACCCCTGACATCTTGCTCCCAACATAATAGAAAGCACCCCTTGTAGGTAGGGACTTTTCATCAACATTCTTTTCACATGTAATGTCATCAGTCACCAAAGGTATATGACTATTTTTTGTACCTACATTATTACACTTGTCAAAAAATAAAACACAGGAACGTTTGCAAAACCAGCTTTAATGTCCTTGCCAATACTCCTCACGAGTTTGCTTGAAATCCAACCATGTTTTATGTTTTTAAAAGTTTCAAAATGTATGTTATGTTATGTTATTTTGCATTTGTATAGTGCCTTATGTATCAATGGTATGATCTCAAAGCGCTGGTAGGTTTAACACTCTCGGGAACCGCAGTTCAAGTCAGTTGAGAAAGAGAGAGTCGTAAAGTGCGTGGGCGCACCAGGTATGTGTGCAGCTGATGTGGTTGTTGCATGATAGCTGCTTCTTAGCGGTAGTTTTGGTGCTGAGGAGATCAGTTGAATGTGTTTAGTCTGGAGGGTGGACATCCGGACTGAGTTCTGGCTGCGTTAGGCCTGAGGAGATGCCTAAACTAGCCGGTATGTGCTAGCTAGCTGTGTTTTATTAGGATGATGGGTAGTTTGATGGGTCATGTTAGTATGAGAACAGCTTCACCAAATGTGTCATAGTACTGCTGTATTCTAGTTGAATGGTGGTGTATAGGAGAAAGTAAGCGTAGTAGTGTGATATTGTGGTAATCAGTAAAGTGTATGTGACCAGGCACACTCAGTGAATGTTGGGAATACCTTCTAAATTCAACTCTGATACAGTGACGCTATTAGGGCATACTTCTGAGTTCAACTTTAACACAGTTCCGCTATTGGGGCACACTCAATGATGTTAGGAATACCGTCTAGATTCAACATTAGCACAGTGATACTATTAGGGCACGCTTTCTAAGTTCAGCCTTATTTATTTATTTATTTATTTGCATTTGTATAGCGCACTTGCAGCCAAGAGGCATCGAGGTGCTGTTACAAGAAATTGTAAGAAGTTGTGATTAATTTGAAAGACGGGCGAACAGAGGTCTCAGGGTTAACACAATGACGCTATTAGGGCACACTTTCTAAGTTGAACTTTAACACAGTGACGTTATTAGGGCACACTTTCTAAGTTCAGCTTTAGCACAGTGACGCCATTAGGGCACACTTTCTGAGTTCAACTTTAAATAGTGACGCTATTAGGACACACTTTCTAAGACCAACTTTAACCTAGTGATGCTAATGGGGCACACTTTGTAGATTCAACATTAACACAGGGTACATAGAATAGTCATATAACTTAGCCCCCACTTGACAAAATCCATTCAGTCTTTACACAAACCTTGAAGGTTGGGGCTATAATCTTTCTCAAGACTTGTGTCCACTTTCGTCAAATAGCAACAAAGTTATAAGCCATCTAATTTCTCCCCTCCTTGAGAAAATGTCACCAAACTTTAGAAAACCATTTATATCTAGATCCAAAATCGTTTTGCCAAATGTTGTGCAGATTCGTCAAATGTCAACACATTTATATGCCTTTACAATATTTTGGGACTCCCCCTCTAATTTTGTCCCTTCGTGACAGAATCTCACAAAACTTTGCAAAACCATTCAGGATTAGTTCTAGAATAAAATTTCAAAATTACATGCAGTTTCATTGAGTGGCGCAAAAGTTATAAGCCATCCAAAAACTGGATTTCCCCAACCCAGTAATACAGAAATAGGGACAGATGTCCTAGGACATCTGAAGTGTCCGTGAACACCACAACACTGCCCAAGGTCATCTGGATTGTTTGCGGCCTTCCGGGGGGTGAAACAACCCGTTTTTTGACTTCTTATGGCCATATTCAATCCAATCCTCATTCCCCCCACATCCCCAGAGATTGTTTGTTGAGTTTGACAAGTGAAATACTGCTTTTTTTAAATGCGCTGTCCGCAGACCCCAAAAAAGTCTGTGAATCCAAGATGGCGGGCGCTTCAGGAAAACGGATACATTTCACTTTCTCTCAACAGCCAATCAGCGGTCGCGTCCCGATGTCCACGGACCACACAAAAGTCTGCGCATTTTCTGTGTCATCAATGACATTTGTGATGTCATCTTTGATGTCCTGGGTGTTAGTCTTAGCAGTGCGCGGTGGTGGCGCGAGTTATGGTTGCTTAGCTTACCATAACTGGCGAATTTCTGGGGGTTTTCGGTTTTACCTGTAACCATAACGTCCCTGTAACAATGCTTTCCATTGAATTTCATAGGTTTTTATTAGTGCAACTTAACCATAACGTCCCCTTAACTATGATTTTTCATTGAATAAATATATATATATATGTACATATATATATATATATAGGCTGCATCGCTTTGTACAGTACTGAATGAATGGTGCTGCCCCTATACAAATAAGATGCTGTGTTTGTGTTGCTGAGCATATTTCATGTCAGTATTTGTGTTTATGTATCTGCATGCAAGATGTACCACAATAATTCTGCTGTTCCCGGGGGACACCAACGTGCTTAATAGAATGTGTTATGTTGTCTTGTCTGTGTGTGAGGTGTACTCTATGAATAATGCGTATGATGCCTTTATGTTGCTGTTCTTCTGTTGATATTTGCAGTGGCGCGTGTGCTTGTGTTGCTTTGTGTTTGTCTGGTCTTTTGATCACACTACGATGTTCTAGGTCGCTGTTCCTCGAGGCAGCTCAATGTATGCGCTTGAGGTGTTTTGCAGCGCTTGCTTTGTCTGGTGTCGGAGTTATTCTTATCATAAGGCTCAATAATGCTATTTGTTGGCTGATCTGTATGTGACTGTCGCTGTGGTTTATTTATCTGGTTCGTGTGCTCCTTATAGATCACGTTTGTGTTTGTGCCATACTAAATGCTGTGTGCTCGCCATAGAACTGACTGTATGTGTTTGTTGTTGAGGTTTTTTCTGTAGTGTTCCCATTTGTTGCTTATAAATGTATCCGTACAACTCGGCGAATTTGTGTAGCGTGTCCTTGTGTTGTTTTTTCTGGTGTATTGTTGCTGATATTGTGTTAGGCTGCACCATATTAACTGATACGGTTGTGGGGCTCTGTCTGGTCTGTGTGTTGCTCGTATCACGTGGTACCGCGCTGAGATCTGCGGCCCCTGCAACATAAACAGTGACGTCAGAATCCGGTGCATTTGATAAGCCAGAAACCACATGACAGCAATTTGACCGAGCCACAAATAGAAATTAATTATAACCGAAGGGTGTTTGGCGGTAGGAGTTTGCAGGTCTGGGTCCGCGCGCGTGTGTGTGTGTGTGTGTGGGGGGGGGGGCGCGCGCGCATGTGCAGGTGTGACTCTGCTAGCGAGAATCACGGTTGCCTACGAGGCCTCTCACTGTGGAGGGAAAACGGCTGTTACCAGGGGCCATCTGCTGGGCGGGATGGCGCCATCTGCTGGGCGGGATGGCTTCGCATAGAAGACAGCTGCACGTAACATCTGCCTCAAACACACATAGCATATGTGAGCATCGCCGGCACACACTCCCACACACAGCTCAGAGAACACCGCTGACACAAACCGAACGTCCCTCAGAAATTCCCAGACAGTTTGGTTATTTTGTAAAAAATGAATAAAGTTTTGAAAAGAAATGCCCTGACAACAACACCATACACATTACTTTAAAGAACGAAATCTATAGCACAAACTGCACACCTCCCCTCAGATCGCGTATGTACACCGTCTATTTCACACGGCAATCCTAACACAAACTAAGCTTCATAAAGAATGTTTAACAAAAACACAGCCACATAAATACAGCTACCAACACAGGAAAACATGTTCCTACATTTGGGAGATGTACACGCCAGTCCTAGTTTTTACTTTGCATTGTGTAACTTGTATTTCTTAATTTCTCCATCATAAATGCAAGAATGCAAGTCCGAGAATTCACCGAAAAAAACAGGCAATGTTTAGCAATTCTGTAATGGGGTGGGCCATTTGGGCATGCAAGCGTCGCAAGGAATCTGAGACAAGCACATGCAGTGCCACCAGGCTCATACTGGCCTATAGGTCAATAGGTGAAACAAAAGCCGAACCAAAAATGCTAAATGCAAGTGTGGCCCACTTTTTTCACCCATGTGGGCTGGTTTGATAAGTTACTTCATCATTCGGCAAGTAGTTTATCATTCGGCAAGTAGTTTTGACCAGTGTTACTGAAGGAACATTCTTTTTGCATCACATTTTATCAAAAGCCTCCCCTGTGGACACTACTCAAACAGTCTGTCACAAAAGGAATGAGTTGCCATTTGCAACTGTTGGGCACTTTTTCATTGGTGCCCGAGACAATTGCACAGCTCCACGGATAAGGAACCTTTGAAAGTTGTGGTGCCCTTGTAATAAAAAGAGTGGCCTGACAGAGTCCGCTGAGTTTTCATATCAGGAAAGAATGGGAGCAAAATCTATTTTCAAAGGTGTGTTAAAAAGTACTTAGCACCGTGGAAGGGTGTGGCTCCCAATCAGGATGCTGACATTTGTGATCAGAATTTCATGATCGAACCCTACGTCTGAGCAAGCTCTGTGCTGCACCAGTCTTCCTTCTCTCCCGACCTGCTCGCTCAGCTGCCCTCGCTGCACCTCTCCTCCTGCCCCACAGGTTCCTCATGGCCTCCCAGCTCCCCTTACTGACCTCCCAGAGTCCTCTTCACCTCAATTGCAGCACCGCTCCAGCACGCTGAGGTGTGCCCTGGAAATGTAAGCAGGCCCCACCCCTAACCCCAACCCCTGTAAGCACCCAGGTTAGCAAACATAGTATGCTAGCAATACTAATCACCACTTCCAGCGACTAATAACTTGGCCCCATGCCGCTACCTCCCTGTATAGCCCCTGGAGAGTGTAATTAATAAAGTTGCAGTCGTAAAACCAGGTAAAGATTATGACATCTAAAATCGAAATCAGTTCAAAATAAGGCAGTGCGCATTGTAACCCCTCAGTTCTTTTGAAGGAAATGCACGACGCTCAATTTTCATTTTATTAAATTATTCTAATAATGAAACTTCAATCTAATATGCTGTCAAACCACAACATGTTTTCTCTAGACATTACTTTCCCTTCTCTTCTCTCTTAGAAAACAAATCATCTTTTTCCAAATGCCTGTTACTGATGATGTGATTATTTATTTATTTATTTATTTATAGTTGTGTTTAGTTTTAAAAAATAAACTTTTCCTGACATGTTGTACAATTAAAAAACACATATACATAAAACATTAAACATACTTCTCATTAATAGTTATTTGACTAAAATTACTCTATTTAATACACATTTCATATAGTGCTCTAAGGTCTAAAAATACATATCAAAGAATAAGGATATCGTCCGTTATTTCATCGTAGATTTTCATTACCCATGTAAGAGGATTCAATTCAACACTACAGCTAAGTCAACGCCTAGTCTAGAATACTGAATGAAAACCCTTATTGATATATCTTTATGTCCAGTTCATGCGTTCTGGATGACTACCCCTATATAACACCCCTCTCTTGGAATCCCCCTAACCCCACTGAGCCAAGAAGTAGTTCTGTTTTGCAAGTTAAAAGGTTTATTTGAGAATTTAAACAATATAGATATATATCACACTTTATAATAAATTAATAATTGGATATCACACTTAATCTGATCAGTAATCAATAATGGATAGTCTGGCACTAGCACACTTGTGAATAAGAACAGAAGAATAAGGTGGTAGAGAATGCTTTATATAAGTTCAGATGGATGCAATGTTGAATGAAATGCAATACAGAAAATACTCAATATGATTTCGACAAAACAATGTAATCACTTTTCTCTGGCAATGCACTCCCCCCTTTGATGCAATGCAAGGAAATGGAAGAAAAGCACACAGTTCTCAGAAATGCAATCAAATGTAATTCAGTTCACCCCAGCAAGCTTAGACTACAGAAGTTTGAAACACAGGCCCAAAATGCTTTTATATGTGCTGGCAATGAAGTGAAAAATATGCTAAATTGCTTTTAATTCCCTCTAGAGGTTCAGGGTGAGTGGTATCTAGTTAATATTAGTCCAGGCTCACTCTAGCAATGATTCAGGGATGGTTCTTAAGAGGCAAACGAATTTTTAGCAAGGAAGCTGCTGTTTTCACACGTGGAGAAATTTGCAAATCGCGGCAAATTCTCGATTGCAGCAAAACTGTAGGAATGCGGTTCTAGGTTCTTTGAAAAGCCAAGATTCCCAGCTTTCAGAGGAAAGTTACTGCACGTCTCTAAGACAAACGGTCACGGAGATATGAGCGATATGGTAAAGGTCATTTTTCAGATTTGAAATGTTAAAATTCAAAGTGACAAGTGACAGTTTTGCAAAATGACAAGGTACAACTTCTAGGAGACAGTTCTGGTTAGATTAAAATAGATTGAATTATATTATTTTAACTAAGAGATTGGTTCTGCACAGTTCTACTAGGTACTCACAATATATTTTAAAATAGAATGGGCCTCGCCACGGATCTGGTCAGGTTTTGGACTGGACTCCGGTTCAGCTCTCTGGTTCTGCTAACAGTGGTCTGGGTCAGCTCTACTCTGCTGGTCTGGTCTGGGTCTCTGAAGGTGGATAGATTGAAGTCTCTATGTTGGCTCTCTGGAGGTGGATGGAGGTAAAGTATGGATTTTCCGGCAGAGCATCACGCAGCAGATGGAAATGAATGTCCCTATCTGTCCTGACTGTCTGCTTTTATGTGTTTTGAAAGTGGGTGTGTGTGCAGCATCACTGGCCAGCCCCTCTCTCAACTGCCCATTGGCCCAATTCTCCCCTCTCCCATGATTGGGGAAGGAACTGTGAGTCAGAGCGATGTCATTTTATGGCTTGCAGAGAAGACACTCCCCTGTCAAATTGCACACAATCTATATTTGATCAAAAAAACATATTTGCACAGGTACACATTTGTTTAAAATTACATGCACCCATTACATATCACAGGAGGTATACCCTGTCCAAATCTGCTCTTCCTGGGGGCTTGCATTCAGAAATGGCAACATTTGCACTTTTTAACTAATTTTGCAATTTCGGACATTAACCCAAATTTACACACATGTGCGCAAGGAGTATGGACATTAATTGATGAAGTGTCAGATTTTTAACATGCATACATGTTAAGTAATACCCTCTTAACTGCTAGCTTGCCCCCAGATCATACCACCGGTTCTAAAAACCTCTTAACATGTGGGCAGAAAAATCACAAGAATTATGGTATCATTTATACAATTTTCACAAGTCCGCTCTATGAATGATCCATCTTTTTAGAGTTATGTTCTGGCCCCAAAGGGGTGTGGTTTCCCCCCAGCACAAGGTTGAATTTCTGGTTTTTCCAGTTCTGCCAAGCCAGCTTGCTCTCACAGGCAGTGCCCCTCCCCTTTCCTTCCAGGAGGAAGCTACATTTACGACTCCCGCCAATAAAACATTTGCCTGAGTCAGGACAGGGCTTTGTTCAATTTCCTGCAGAGCCCAGGTAATTCAATCAGAGAAGTGTCATATCCCTTTTGGTGGGAACAGCAAAAGGCAGCTAGGCCTGGGAACTGCTGTGGATCCAGTTTCACTCCAATTGGGGGGAAGTTGTCAAGCAGAATCCAGTTCCTTAAGCCAGGCCCCAGCTAATGTCACTTTTAGTTACCCAGTTTTCTGCATTCAAATAAAACGAACAATTTTTTTACATATGCAGCTAGAATGCTGATTCTAAGTTTAAAACTATGACATTTAAACAATTGCAACCTATGTGACACTCAAAAGTAGGTCACTCATTTCTTTTAAACATTTAGATTTTTAGTGTCTTTCAGTCCAAATTTACTTAAACTGCTGCAATCCACAGCTCAGCCAGTCTTGTTATAACGTTCAAGTCACTTCAGAAGATAACTTTACATTGTATCCACCTCTCAGTAAGTCTTTCTTTGGCCTGCTTTGGGTTCATTTATTCAGTTTTACACAAAAAAAAAGTCTGGTGTTGTTTTAAAACGCCGGCTTTTGGATAGTGGTAAGTACTGGTAATGCACCCATTTTTGGGATTTAAGAACATGAATCCCCCACAATTCTAGGTTGCTTTTGGCAATCAGCATTGTCATTCCCAATGGTTTCAGGCTACTGTGTGGGTAGTCCAATGGTGGTTTTAGGCAGTGCCCTTCTGTGCCCATAACATCGGCAAAAATGGGTGGCAGCCTATTCTTCATGCATTTCCCTGGGCATTTTCTGGGAAGCTCTGGCCATCATGATGTTTTCAATGCCAGTACTGCACAGTTTTTGAGGTAGGGCTCGGATGCATGGGTAAAAACATCCCACAAGCCCCCCTCTTGCGATGGCCATTCTGTTTCACTGATGGGACTCGCAAGACCTGGGATGTTTCCTCATCTTCTTCCAATAGATGGCACAGTTCAGCATCTTTTCCTCCATCCGGTACTGATCGATCGGTTCTCCTCGCCGGTCCTGATGGGAATATTGGGCGGTACCCTGGGCCCCTTGCGTCTCTGCTCCCGGTCTCCGGATCGTCCTCCTTGGCCCGTCTCCAGCTTTTCTTTCTCCTAGGACGACAAAGGAAGAGCGGCAATACCTATTCATGGACATTTCTCCCCCCACCATTGATATAGTGGGGTGGCATATAAATTTATAATCAAAACATATGAACATGCACATTTCTTTTTGCATTCAAAACGAAAACACCCACATTGAGAAACTCAGAATTTGATAGGCGATATGTAGGATATTTTAAGTTAGAACTGAATTAATCGGAGACAGTACCCACTAGGATTCCAGAGGATTCCTCCAGTTGTTGCAGAGTGTGCCTGGGATGGCAACACTTCAACTGGTTAATGTGGACCCACTTGTCTTCCCCTTCTGCCAAACCGCCTTTGGGGATGCGGATCTTGTAGGCCACAGGGGAGATTTTGTCTATAATCTCAAAGGGTCCCTTCCATGTAGGCAAAAATGTTCGTTGTTTTGCCTGGTTTCTTTGGAAGTTGTATAAATAGACCCGGTCCCCCACCTGATATTCCTTCCTGGAAGTCTTCAGGTCATAGTGGGTCTTCATGCTATCAGCTGATCTTTCTAGATTCCGCTGAGCATAAGCAAAAGCATGTTGAAGGTGTTTCCTTAAATTCTCCACATACTCATGAGTTGTGGAGGCATTTATCAGTGTCTGCTCTTGGGTCCTGTAGAGCAAATGCTGAGGAAGCACCATCTTGCGCCCAGTCAACAACTCAAATGGTGACATTTTGGTTGCAGATGAAGGGGTAGATCTGATGGCCATTAGGACCAGAGGTAATCGGATATCTCAACTCGGCCCAGAATCTGTCACAAACTTCTTTAATATGCTCACAATGGTTCGGTTATATCTCTCTACTGCCCCAGAAGAAGCTGGCCGGTAAGCAATATGCAACTTCCTTTTGACCCCCAGTATCTCCCACATCTTTGTCATTACTTCACTGGTGAAGTGGCTACCCCTGTCTGACTCAATCCTTTGAGGTAGACCGAAACGGGAAAAGATGTGGTTAATCATCAGGGCAGCTGCAGTTTCTGCCTTGCAATTTGGGGCTGGGAGACATTCCACCCACTTGGTAACCAAGCATGTAACGGTCAACATGTACTTGTTTCCTCTAGCAGAGCGAATCACAGGGCCTACAAAGTCGATTTGTAAATCTGACCATGGCAGTGTCATCCCCCTCTTTTGGAGAGGCGCACAGTGCGTGAGGGATGATGGCTGAAATTGTGCACACACAAGACACCCCTTCAAGTATTGGTCGAGGTCCTGCCCCATGTGTGGCCAGTATGCAACCTCTCTTAAGATTTCCAATGTTGTGTGAAACCCCCTGTGACCGGCAGTGGCTGCATCATGGGCGTGACTTAACATCAGGCTTCGGAATGAGGTAGGAACCACCCACTGATCGTGGCCAGCTTTGGATTTCCTTACCAGCAAACCGTCTTGGATTCGGAACATTTTTGGACATTTCATCAACACTCTTAGGTCCTCTTTCCCAATATAATCGGTATCCGCCAGGGGAAAGTTCTCAGGGTCCTCAAGGTGCTGGTAAAATTTACCAATTATTGGATCCCCCTTCTGAGCGGTAATCAAATCAGCATCAGGGGTCTCCTTACTCCATTGTGCAATTGAAAGGTCGTTGTGAGCATTTGTCTGGGACCTAGTGATAGCAGTGACCTGGATTTCCCCCAACAGGGACTCAATCTCAATTAGATCCCCTTGGATGGCCCCGGTTTTGGCCAGCTGATCAGCTAAGTCATTTCCAGTTTTGTCTGGTCCCTCTACTTTGGAATGACCCTTGATCTTCTTCCAATAGATGGTCATTCCTTTCGATGGTGACCAGATCATCAATGTTTTGGATCAACTTCCCATGTTTCAAGGGTTTGTTGTTAGCACATAACATGCCTCTGGTTTTCCAATTAACCAGGTGCTCCACGAACCCGTTCCGTACATAATCCGAATCTGTGATTATGACCAGTTCGTGGAGTTGATGCTGGACAGCAGTGAGGATGACCTGATGCACAGCCATTCAATTCTGCCACCTGACTACTTCGGGGACCAATTTTGTATCCAGCGGAGGGTTCTGGGGACTCATTCACCCATGCATTCCTACGCCGCCACCAGTTCTTTCTCCCGTTGTTGTCCAACATGGTAAGAGCATCCATCCACATACACAGTGGGCATTCCCTCACACTTGTCTTCTTTCAAAGACTTTGTGTGGGAATTAAGGTATGCCTCCGTGTTGTCCTTGATTTTTAGACTTTCATCCTCGAGACAGTTTTCTCTGGCACACAATCATGCAAGTCAGCCAGACCTTGCGCGAGGGGACTCTTCTTGTTTTGGCCATATCTGACCTCCACAGGAAAGCCTTGCATTGACAGAATCCAGGAAGTAATTCGGGAATTACTCACATTTCCGGCCCGGATTCTGTCACTTTGGAGATATTGCAGAGGCTGGTGTGGAGTCTCCACTATGATGTGTTCCCCCTGGATAAACGGGCGGTAATTCTTCAATGCCCACACCGTTGCCAGGAGTGCCTTCTCACAATCGTTGAATTTTTCCTCCACAGAGGATAAAGTTTTGCTCGCATAGGAGATTACTTTATTGACCTTGTCATGCTTTTGGTATAATACTGCCGTCAAGCACGTATTAGAGAACCCCGACTCCAGGAAGAACTCCTTGTTTCTGACAGGGTAAGCAAGGCAAGGCGCTTGTGAGATGCTTCTTTTGAGTTGTTTTACTGCCTCGGCTTGTTCTGGACCCCATTCCCACTTGACCCCCCCTTCAGGAGATGAATCAGGGGTCTGGTGATCTCTGCGTAGCCCTCAATGAACTTTCTGCTGTAATTAGTCAGTCCAAGGAGGCTCCTTAGTTCCTGCAGAGTTGTGGGGTCTTTCAGTTTCTGAAGTGCTTCCACTTTCTTTTCCTGGGGACAGAGACCCTGAGGAGTAATCTCATGCCCCAAGAAATTAACTCGGGTTCTACACCACTGTGCTTTCTGAAAGGAAAGTTTTGCTCCGGCGGCCCTCAACTGCGTCAGAACATAACGGATCTCCGCTATGTGTTCCTCCACAGATGAACTTTTGATGAGGACGTCATCTACATAAGCCAGGTTACCCCTCGCACCCAGGTCGGGCATGGCCTTATGTAGGAAAATATTGAACTCATTACCGGAGTTAAGGTATCCGAAGGGAGTCCGGGTCCATGTGTACTGCTGGCCCCCAAAGGTAAAAGCCAGTTTGTATTGGTCCTCCCTGCTGACAGGCACGGTCCAGTATCCATTGGTCAGGTCTATTGCAGTGAATACCTGTGACCCCTGAATCTGGGCCAGCCCTTGGTCAATGTAGGGAAGAGGCCATCGGGAAGTATGGACCCGTTTGTTGAGCTCCCTGAGGTCGGCGCAGAGTCTCCACTGGCCGTTGGCTTCAATATTCCCAGCACCGGATTATTGAAAGTGCTTGTGAACTGGACGGATTATTCTCCGGGACTCAAGGTTCTTAATTATTTCAGTAAGGGACTCCATTGATGCGAGAGGCAAGCGATATTGCTTCACAAACACAGGAGTCATGCCAGGGGTCCGTGGGATTGTTGTTGTGTGGATGTCAGTGCGACCACAGTCATATGAGTCTACCGCAAAGAGATCTTGGAAATCCAAGAAAACTTGTTTCAACTTTTGCTTTTGTTCCAGAGTCACACAGGCATCAGCTAGGTTGACCTCTCTTCCACCATCTGCCTGAAGCCTGGAAAGACTTCTGTTTGGCTATCTCCGTGGCCTCCTCCAGCTGGGTGGAGAAGTCCCTGGTCAGAGTGCTGATTTGCACAGAGGCTTCAGGTGGGAAAGGCAGCCTCATGGACCTGGAAAATCACCTCATCCCTCCTGAAGTCACAAGTCACATCTTCCTTACCATAAGGGCAAGAAGTGTACACACAGGAAGTTCCCCCATGCCGGGTAAAAATCCTGTCTGGTGTTGTATTGTCATCACTGTCACTGTCAAAGCAGTCCTTGGGATTGGTCCTAAAAGTTTCATTTCTTAGATCAATGGAAAAATGTCGCGTCATCAACCGCCATTCCAATAATGGTGCCTGCGGCTAGAGTAATACTCTTTAAGTCGCTGTTATCCACCTCTATTAGAATGGTGTCATGTTCTATGTTGAACTAAATGGTGTTGGGTTTACCCCTAACCTTGCTGTTGGAGAGAAGCATTTAGATGTATGTAAGCATCAGGGTTTTGCAAATATTGTCCTCTTTTAGCTTTCACTTCCAAGGAGAATTGTCGGTCCTTTTCTGGCGATGGTGACTTCCTCTTTGATCTGAATTTCAACTGCATAAGATAGCAATTGAGCTGACCTAAATGCTTTTTCTGGATCATCAAAGCCCATGGGATTATCCGCTAATCGGGACCAAGCTTTGAAGTTTATTAGGTCCAAACTAATGGCAAAGCGATTGAGAATGTCACTGCCTAAGTAAAAGGCGGCAGGGACGTTCTCGCACGACCCAACAATTGTGGACTATGCTCTTGTTGCCAATGAAGATTTTGAGCATACACCTGCTTGGCAGGAGATGTTTGGAATTAGGTGCTTCCGGTCCATTTCCCATTTGTCTATCAGTTTTGAAGGTGGAATGGCTGGATCTTTTGGGAGTTGGCGAACATGACTTCGCTGATGAAGCTCTTACCGGTTGTTCACACACACTCGAGCGAGAAACAGAGTCCTTCCCATCATTTAACTGAACAGGGATGAACAACTGCTCTCCAATTGCTGAATATCAGCCAGGCTCTGAGCTGATTTCACATCTTTCTGGACTATAGGAGTGGGAGTTTCTGATTGTTAATTAGTAAAGAATTTCAGGGTGTTTCCTTCCAGTATGGAATACCACTTTAAACTGGAAGGAAGGTTGATTTTCAGAAATAGAGAGGACCCCCCATCACCAGTCTGTTGTCCTACTGCTATTACTGTCACGTCTGGAATCTGGTTGTTCTGGAAGTGAAATTCTACTTGGTCAGATTTTTGTTCAACCATGTGGCAGGTGCCGTTTAAACTAACATGGTTAACACTCTGTTTTAATTTTATTGGTCGGCTAGTCTGGGTCCAGAGGACCTTGTTTACGCAATCTATTAGGGGTGACAACCTTCATTCCCTAGTAAACAAGGGGTGCCCTCTGGGGTCACAACTATGACCGGGTGTTTCAACTTGTGTCGCCCAATTTTAATGTCCAAATCTGCCGTCCCCTCGACGGGAATTTCCTTCCCGTCAAAGTTATGGAGTTGTCCAGGAAGAGAGGTGAGAGGAATACGGTAATTCTCCCCCCTTCCGGCATTCAGTTCGTCAAAGGCCCTGCTGGACAGAAGGGTAGCTTGAGATCCAGTGTCCACCAGTGCCAAAATTGTACCCTGCCCCTGTACTTGTACCGGGGCATAGTATCTTCCCTCCTTCTCCTCAAGGGGGCACAGATAATGCACATTTTTGGACAACTGTTGGGCTAACTTTCTGGTTTTGGACATCGCTAGCGAAGAGATTTGGGCAGAATTCTGTGGAGAGCCTTGGGAATCTGAAAGAAAAAGTTGGCAACTGGAGATCAGAGCCATTGTGGGTTCCCCTGGCTCCGGTTCTGGGCCGCCCCCCCCTTTTTGGAGGCAGTCACCAGGATGGGTTTGAACCATGGGATTTTCTTGCTGTTGGTTCTGGGATGAGATGTGTGGGTGGCGGTAGCTCAGTCTCCACATCTCCCCAGTCTGGATTTGCATCCCTAGGGACCCATTTTCTTTGGAGGAGTTCCCCCTCTCTGAAGGAGAAGATCCTTTCCCCAGGATCTCTGAGGATCCCTCTCCTCAAATTGGAAGATCTGTACTCCTCCTCAAACTGAGTCTGTTTGGGTCTTTTGTTTCTCCTACCCCCCTCTGCTCCTTTAGGAGGCAGACTTTCAGGGGCAAGAGATTTTGTTTCCGGTTCCTAGGTTTTCCAGGGCTGTTTACAAGTGAGGAAGGAAGCTTCTCCAAGGCTTTACACCCCCTTCCCTTTGTGCCTCCTCCCTGGGAACCGGTGAGTTATCGGGGTGCTGCCCCCGTCATTGTTTTGGAGCACCAGGTCCAGAGTTGGCTGCGTTCTGCGCCGGCATGCCGAGCTCAGGGTTCTGCTGAGCCCTCAGTATGTGACCCAGATCCCGCGCCATGTTTTGAACCTGGCGCTCTAACTGGGAAACCCGCTCAGGCTGATACGGGGCCCTGTTTTCTCCCCTGGGCTGATCCCGGGAAGGGTAGCTATCCCTTCTTTGGTAGTACCCCTGGTTGGGAAGATTTGGATATCCCTCCACCCTTGGCCTCCCCTCTCCCGGATTTGGTTGTCTGGGCTCAGGGAATTGGGGAAAGAAGGGGGAGGATTTTGGGGCTGGAAGTTGGGTGATAACTGGGGAAGAAGTTCTGCCCAGGGTTCGGTGAGTTTCTGCCCTCCTATGAGAAGTTGGGAGGAAGTTCTCTGGGTTAGGTGCTTGGCTGGATCCCTCCCCTTGGGCCGGAGGAGGTCCACACATAAACCCAGGATGGGTCTGTTTCCCTTGTAACGGGGGCTTACATAATCAGGAGAGCGAGGGACCCATTTTGTGGGCTGCCTCCCTGGCTCCCTGTCTGTGACTGGCCCCGAGACCTTCTGGGCCTAGCATTTATTAGGTGCAGGTAGGTTTTTAGGCCCCCCATCCTCCAAATCCAAAACGGGGGTGACGCTTTACCTCTGCCACCTTGGCAGCAGCAGGGGTGTTGTTGCTTTGGGGTTTTTGGGCGGCATTATTCTTATTTTCTATTGGCTTCTGCACCTCATAAATCTGGGTCGCCTGTTCAATGACCCAGTCTAAAGATCTTTCTCATGAAAATCCCTCACGGAGCTGGGTCATTATGTATTTGGGCAAGGCATGGAAAACGTATTAATAAATTCTCTGCTATCCGTGCGCGACCCTTCTTGTGGTCTGTGCAAAAGCACGCTTTAAACTCCTGCACAAACCTCTGTGGGGCTGATCCTCCCCACATTGTAAATTGTTAGGCTGCCTTGCGAGCCTCTTGAGGATTTCTATGAGTAGAAAAATGTTTCAAGATGGCCGCCTTATAAGGTGGACCATCTTAAATGATTTTTGTCTCTCCAGCCCCGCAAAGAAACTGGAGTATTCCGGGGAGAAGGTCCACTTTACATATTGAATACAAGCTTTGCTGTCCTTCAAATGGAAAGTCTCTCATGTATTTGCTTCAAGACAACTCTAAGTGCTCCCAAACAGAATACTTGGCGTTCTTATGATAAGGCGTGATGACGCTCCTGATTGCCTTAATCTGCTTTAAGGGGTCCTTAAAAGGACCTTTTGTCTTATTGGCCCCTTTTGGTCCAGGTAACCCTGGTCGCATTCATTCTTCTGACTCAGAGGCACTGCTCCAGAGGTTCCCGGTTGTTTCTTCCAGGTTTTCCCGGTTCTGCGAGCCTAGGGAATGGCTGGTAGAATGTGGGGGCGCGTGGTCTCCTGTGTCCTGTTACCGCTCAGAGGATCCTCTCAGATCCCTCCTTGCTGCAGGATTTGATGGGTACCCCCCCCCTGACCTGACTGGGCAGAAGTTTTCAGGGTGGCCTTAATGGGCCTATTCTCCTGGGTTCCCCACTAACTTGCACTGTGCTTGGATGCCCTATGCCAGATGCCCGCCCTCCATTTCTGGGAGGTACTGGCCTATGAGCCCCATGCTTTCTGGCTGGATATAATCTGCCATCCCTGTGGCCCTGTGCTCATGTGCGCCCAGGGGTACAGGGGGTGGTCAGGTCCCAGGGAGTGAGGGAGAAAAAGGCCTTCTGGTCTTAGGGCTCCTGAGGTTATTTGGTCAGGGTTTCCCTTTCCAGCGAACCTGGTCTCCATCCGCCCTTGCTCGCTGTTGCAATGCAAGAGCCTGCGCCTTCAGTTCCTCATTTACGGGCCTTACTAGACTCTATCATCTCTCTCCTGCATCGCTTACCTGTTGTTGGAGCCTATCATTGTGCTGACAGAGAGCCTCGTTTTCTCTCTGTGCCTCCCTGATTGGTCCTGGAGTTCCTGGGCCAGTCTCTGCCTTGCGGGGGTTACCTCCTGAGCTGTGTCCCTATTGGCCTTGCTCCTTTCTTGCTAGCCATCCTCCACCCTCCCTGGTGTGCTCTAACACGTTCTGGTGTTCTTCTTTGAGGTCACCCAGCCCCTTGGGGCCAAGTGATTTTCTTCTGTTTTTCTTTTTAAATGGCAGACTTCCTGGCCTAGGCGTCCTCTTTTCCTGACTAAGAGCCTGCATTTGTGCCGCCAGGTCGTCCCTCTGCCTTTGGAAGGCACCAGCTTTCTGGCGTTCTTCATCAAACTCTGCTGGGTATTCAGGTCTTTCAAAATCAGGCTTGTTTGCTCTCTGCCTCACTCTATCTAGATGACTTTGCAGGGTGGCTACCTGCTCCGTGCATTCCCTGGTTAAAGTCTAATTGTTGCTCCTAGCTTTTTTGGCTCTGTCAGTAAGAAGTCCAAACTGTCTTGGTGCTCCTTCTGCAGGGCCAGAAATCTAGTATCTGGTCAGCCCTTTTCCTGTTGCACGTTATCCATGTCCTCTTTTATTTAATGATATACTGCCTACTAATAATTTTCTGACTCATGGCTCCTCTGCAGGCCTCTGCTCAGAAGAGTCCAATTAATTGGGCCTTCTGTAATGCCAGCAGTTTGCCTACTCGCAGATCTTGGCCTTCACAGCAGATTTGTCCTGCATGGTCTCCCATATATAGTACAGGTATGCCGCTATCCCTAACCATCTTGTCTTGTTCATCTTTAGCTTAGGATCCATGTATAGTTCACTCAGGGCCACATGTGAAGGGCCCTGATTCTCTCCATATATCTGAGCCCTGTTTCCGTGACCTGTTTGCGTGATGCCTGCAAACCAGACTGTTTTGGTCTTGGTTGGTCCACTGCACCTCTTCACAAATAACTTATTGTAAGAAGTGCTCTCTGTCTATTTTTGCATGTCTACTAAGGTCTTTCATTCTAGAGATTGGTCTCTGTCTTGACTTACAGAGTTTGTTTTATTTTTGCAAAACAGAACTTTTCCTTTAGAGCGTTCCTTTGAGGAGTGCTTTTACAGCGTAACACAGCGTGTGACTCGCGACCGGATATGGTATTCTGGTCAGCTGGCACGCTGTATTAATCTGCAACAAATGGTAGATCTAACCCAAACGTCTGGCCCGAGCCCTCAAATTTGTGAAGAGGATTCAATTCAACACCTACAGCTAAGTCAACGCCAGTAGCTAGAATATCTGAATGGAAACCCCTTATTTGATATATCTTTATGTCCAATTCATGGCGTTCTGTGATTGACTACCCCTATATAACACCCTCTCTTGGAATCCCCCTGACCCCACTGAGCAAGAAGTTAGTTCTGTTTGCAAGTTAAAAGGTTATTGAGAATTTAAACAATATTAGAATATATACACACTATAATAAATTAATAATGGATATCACACTAATCTGATCAGTAATCAATAATGATATCTGGCACTAGCACACTTGTGAATAGGAACAGAAGAAGAAGGTGGTAGAGAATGCTTATATAAGTTCAGGACGGATGCAATGTTGAATTCAATGCAATCAGAAAATACTCATATGATTTCACAAAACAATGTATCACTTTCTTTGTAATTGCACTCCCCCCTTGATGCAATGCAAGGAAATGGAAGGAAGCACACAGTTCTCAGAAATGCAATCAAAGTAATTCAGTTCACCCCAGCAAGCTTAGACTACAGAAGTTGAAACACAGGCCAAATGCTTTTATATGTGCTGGCAATGACGTGACAAATAGCTAAATTGCTTTTAATTCCTCTAGAGGTCAGGGTGAGTGGTATCTAGTTAATATAGTCCAGCTCACTCTAGCAATGATTAGGATGGTTCTTAGAGGCAAACGAATTTTTAGCATGGAAGCTGCTGTTTTCACACGTGAGAAATTTGCAAATCGCGGCAAATTTGCGAGTGCGTTTTTCAACGATTGCGGCAAAACTCTCAGGGAGTAGAATGCGGTTCTAGGTTCGTTGCAAATCCAAGATTCCAGCTTTCTGAGGAAAGTTACTGCAAGCCTAAGACAAACGGTCACGGAGATATGACGATATGGTAACGGTCGTTTTCAGATTTGAAATGTTAAATCAAAGTGACAAGTGACAGTTTGCAAAATGACAAGGTACAACTTCTAGAGACAGTTCTGGTAGATTAAAATAGATTGATTATATTATTTAACTAAGAGATTGGTTCTGCACAGTTCTACTAGGTACTCACAATATATTTTAAAATAGAATGGGCCTCGCCACGGATCTGGTCAGGTTTTTGACTGGACTCCGGTTCAGCTCTCTGGTTCTGCTAACAGTGGTCTGGGTCAGCTCTACTCTGCTGGTCTGGTCTGGGTCTCTGAAGGTGGATAGATTGAAGTCTCTATGTTGGCTCTCTGGAGGTGGATGGAGGTAAAGTATGGATTTTCCGGCAGAGCGTCCCGCAGCAGATGGAAATGAATGTCCCTATCTGTCCTGACTGTCTGCTTTTATGTGTTTTGAAAGTGGGTGTGTGTGCAGCATCACTAGCCAGCCCCTCTCTCAACTTTCCATTGGCCCAATTCTCCCCTCTCCCATGATTGGGGAAGGAACTGTGAGTCAGAGCGATGTCATTTTATGGCTTGCAGAGAGGACACTCCCCTGTCAAATTGCACACAATCTATATTTGATCAAAAAAACATATTTGCACAGGTACACATTTGTTTAAAATTACATGCACCCATCACATATCACAGGAGGTATACCCTGTCCAAATCTGCTATTCCTGGGGGCTTGCATTCAGAAATGGCAACATTTGCACTTTTTAACTGATTTTGCAATTTTGGACAATAACCCAAATTTACACACATGTGCGCAAGGAGTATGGACATGAATTGATGAAGTGTCAGATTTTTAACATGCATACATTTTAAGTAATACCCTCTTAACTGCTAGCTTGCCCCCAGATCATACCACCGGTTCTAAAAACCTCTTAACATGTGGGCAGAAAAATCACAAGAATTATGGTATCATTTATAAAATGTTCACAAGTCCGCTCTATGAATGATCCATCTTTTTAGAGTTATGTTCTGGCCCCAAAGGGGTGTGGTTTCCCCCCAGCACAAGGTTGAATTTCTGGTTTTTCCAGTTCTGCCAAGCCAGCTTGCTCTCACAGGCAGTGCCCCTCCCCTTTCCTTCCAGGAGGAAGCTACATTTACGACTCCCGCCAATAAAACATTTGCCTGGGTGGGGAACAGCAAAAGGCAGCTAGGCCTGGGAACTGCTGTGGATCCAGTTTCACTCCAATTGGGGGGAAGTTGTCAAGCAGAATCCAGTTCCTTAAGCCAGGCCCCAGCTAATGTCACTTTTAGTTACCCAGTTTTCTGCATTCAAATAAAACTAACAATTTTTTTACATATGCAGCTAGAATGCTGATTCTAAGTTTAAAACTATGACATTTAAACAATTGCAACCTATGTGACACTCAAAAGTAGGTCACTCATTTCTTTTAAACATTTAGATTTTAGTGTCTTTCAGTCCAAATTTACTTAAACTGCTGCAATCCACAGCTCAGCCAGTCTTGTTATAACGTTCAAGTCACTTCAGAAGATAACTTTACATTGTATCCACCTCTCAGTAAGTCTTTCTTTGGCCTGCTTTGGGTTCATTTATTCAGTTTTACAAAAAAAAAAAGTCTGGTGTTGTTTTAAAACGCCGGCTTTTGGATAGTGGTAAGTACTGGTAATGCACCCATTTTTGGGATTTAAGAACATGAATCCCCCACAATTCTAGGTTGCTTTTGGCAATCAGCATTGTCATTCCCAATGGTTTCAGGCTACTGTGTGGGTAGTCCAATGGTGGTTTTAGGCAGTGCCCTTCTGTGCCCATAACATCGGCAAAAATGGGTGGCAGCCTATTCTTCATGCATTTCCCTGGGCATTTTCTGGGAAGCTCTGGCCATCATGATGTTTTCAATGCCAGTACTGCACAGTTTTTGAGGTAGGGCTCGGATGCATGGGTAAAAACATCCCACACCCAGCAATGGTAGAACATTTTCCCAGACTCTAAAACGTGCAATGTGCATACCTCCTGACTCAGTGTTTAGACAATACTGCCAGAATTCCATCGATTTTATTGTGTCATAATGGTGTACATATTTTGCGAAAAGGGTCATATATACAGACCCTAGGCGTGGACATTCCTTTAGCACATGTCTGACAGATTCGATGTCATTAGTGTTTTTACACATGCAACATATTCATTGATCAATTCAACTGACCGCCACATAGGTCACAGACAGGAAGTTGGTTAGTGCGCATTAGCAGCCTAAACTTTCAAAAAGCAGGATCAGGACTTTTTACCAGATAATTTTGCGGGCAAAGGTAAGAGTGTCCTATACCTTGAATATGGATATAGTTATGTAATTCACTTAAAGGAATGGTGCGGTCAGAAATATTATTGTCCCTATGGTTCGGCCATGTGTTTTTAACCATTAGTCGATCGATCGTACAAACATTTCCTATGCACCTTACCCGAGTTTTCATCTCTTGAACACAAGCGAAATCAGGCAGCAGGGCACGGCCATCTTGTGATAATCCTATCACTTGCCGCATCGCCCTGGGTGACCTGCGTTTGCGGCACTAAATCATATCCCCCACCCCTGAGCCTGACATCACTAGACGCGTACCGCCCATTTCACAACGCCAAAGCATGTCCCGTGTCAACATTCTCTGTGCTTCTGCTAACGACGTGTCGCCATGGAAATGGCAGGAAGCTTCTTTCCTCGATAAGTATAAACAGACCGTTTCACAACAAACAACAGCAGATTTTCTTTTCCATTCCTCTCACTGTATTTCTTTGAGCATTCTGTGACTCGTTTCTGTGCTCTGGTCAGCTACCTTCGTTGCTTGTAGCCCATGTGAACAGATACCAGTACCACCGCTATAAATTATTTTTGTTGGTTTACCACACAATGGCAACAATAATGCCCTACCTGTACTAGCCCGAGTATTCTGAGGAGGAATTATTGGAAAGAGAAAGATGCGGAAACGCTGGGGCTTTGGACGACAGAGGGCGGACGTTTCAACAAATTAAGAGCCTGGGCCTAGTCGCATGGATGGTGTTTCCACCTGGTGTACCTGCATGCCTACTGAGGAGGAGAACTCCTGCTGCCGAGAAAACTCTGGATGCTTGTCCTACATATCGCAAGGCGATCCACAGCCACAATGCGTTACCAAGCAGCTAGACTTCAGGGCAGCCTGCCTGACACGGTCCGTGTTGAGGATTTTTATGGTGCTTATGCACGAACTTCGCTCAACAGTTCGCCCTTGTAATCCAAGTAACGAGTAAGTATAGTCTGGTTGTGATGTCAGTTAGGCCACAACTATTTCATGGTTGTCTCCTATATTCTCGTAACTTCAATATATCATTGTCATATCAGTTTAGTCTTGCAATTCTCTAGTAATAGTCGCATAAAAGTCATTCAATATTTTGCAGTGTCTAGTTAGCATTTGTCCTGGCAAAAATGCTATTGTATACAAGAATTTTCATTGACAACTAAGGTTTAATACACTTATATTGGTCATTTAAAAATAGTTTCTATCTTTCTCTTTCACAGGTGGTACAGGCTAGTGGCCTATCGTTCGTTTAAGTGGTGGCTTCATGGGAGGCTAGAACACCGCATTCGACGAGTAATACCCGCCTCTGTCATTGGTGCCATTAGAGAAACTTTCCCCAGTGACAGCGGTCAGTACAGGCGATTTTCCCTCGCTGAGCTGCAACCAGACCTTTACAATGTGTAGTATTTTTGTGCCATCAAAATAAGAAACCAAATAAAACACAACATATTTGTTATCAATGGTTGTTTGAGTTTTTAAGTGAATCAAGTGTGTTTCCATTCAGCAGTGTTCCGGTCCCTTGTGTGCATGCCCCCAGCCCATCCACCCCCCCCCGCACTATCAAAGGCAGTTTGCACCAGTGGATGTGCGCTGGCAAGGGGGGCTCTCAACAGCGTGAACGGCCAAGGTGCCAAACACCATGTACACTTCAAAAGGTATCTTACGCCCAGGGGTCATTGTTCACATGGCCTCCTCAGACCCTGTGTCTCAGGCAGGCTCCCCTTAAGCAGCCGTGCCCTGCAATCCACATAAGTGTGTCTCCATTCAGCAGTGTTCCGGTGCCTTGTCTGCACGCCTCCCGCCCATCCATCCCCCCTCACTATCAAAGGCAGTTTGCACCAGTGGATGTGCGCTGCAAGGGGGGCTGTCAGGGGCGCAAACGGCCAAGGTGCCAAACACCATGTACACTTCAAAAGGTATCTTACGCCAGGGGCCATTGTTCACATGGCCTCCTCAGACCCTGTGTCTCCAGGCAGGCTCCCCTTCAAGCAGGCCGCGCCCTGCAATCCACATAAGTGTGTCTCCATTCACGCAGTGTTCCGGTGCTTGTCTGCACGCCCCCGGCCAATCCATCTCCCCTCCACTATCAAAGGCAGTTCGCACCAGTGGATGTGCGCTGCCAAGGGTGCTGTCCAGGGGCGCAACGCCAAGGTGCCAAACACCATGTACACTTCAAAAGGTATCTTACGCCCAGGGGCCATTGTTCACATGGCCCCCTCAGACCCTGTGTCTCCAGGCAGGCTCCCCTTCAAGCCGGCTGCGCCCCTGCAATACACATAATACCACAACATCTACACGTCATTCATTCACAAATACACCCTTTTTTGTTATTCTTTATAATCCACCTGATATTTATCATGAGAACATCTTTCAGCACTGCAAGTCAACTCGTGAACATGCTACTCTGTGACCGCTTCGAGTGAACTCTTCAGTGTGCTACCTGTGAACATCTCCCTGGTCTCCTGCCAGTAACTACTCTGCTTACTGAATCTGTTTGTTGTTCAAGGTAAGGGCATGTATCCTAATAATATCTCCTTCATTTGTAAATGTATACCTATTTTGAAGTAACATACTCAGTAGTGCTATGTTAATTTGTCTCATTGCTATTGATTTGAGTTTCTTTTGTTATGTTATCGATATATCAATTTTTATCAGTGTCAATTGGCATCGAATTGCATCCTTCATGGACCGTGTATATAGTATAAGCTTGTTTCCTTTTCATGCACTATGGAACATTCAAGGGACGAGTAACATGTTCTGATTTTCAACACATCAATGAATTGTTTGTGAAATGTATCCTATAATACAGCCGTCCACGCTGCACTGGTTTTGCTGTGGTGCCCAAAAGAAAGCGTTCAATGAATAATGTATGGTCCAATTCATTCTTTCTCACATTTTTATGCAAAATAATTTTCAAAAAATGTTGACCTTTATTTTGTGGAATTTACAACAATGCCTGCATGTTCTATTTTCAGTTGCCCTTCGAAGACCCATGACAAATCCGAAGGCATTAAAATGCATGTATTCCCTAAGACTGTTGATTGAATAAGAGAATGGGTCAGATATTGCAGATATCCACCGGAAGAGCTTGAAAGTAGAGTCAAACAAGTCTT
>CM010927.2:290175582-290281368 GCA_002915635.3 Ambystoma mexicanum | reverse complement strand
TACCCAGAGAGAGAGCAGAGCTGACCCAGACTACTGTTAGCAGAACCAGAGAGCTGACCCAGATCACTGTGAAGTGCAGAGACCAGGCCAGAGTCCAGTCTAAAACCTGACCAGATCCGTGACGAGGCCCATTTAATTCAAGAATATAGTGTGAGTACCTAGCAAAACTGTGCAGAACCAATCTCTTAGTTAAAATAATATAATTCAATCTATTTTAATCTAAGTAGAACTGCCTCCTAACTGTCACCTGTCATTTGTAAAGCTGTCACTTGTCATTTCCTAGTTGCAAGCTGCACTTGTCTTTTTGAACTTTAAAATTTCAAATCTGAAAAACGACCTTTACCAAATCGCTCATATCTCCGCGACCGTTTGTCTTAGAGACTTGCAGTAACTTTCATTTGGAAGCTGAGATCCTAGGCTGTCTTAGGACCCCAAAACGATATTGATAGCCCTTGTAGTTCCTCTGTAATCGCGTCCGGCACATTCGTGAATTTTGCCGCGATTTGCAAATTTCTTCACGTGTAAAAATCTGCTGCTGCTTGCCTTCCATTTGCCAGAAATTCGTTTAACCTGCTAATCATTCCTGAATCATTGCTAGTGTGAGCCTGGACTAATATTAACTAGATACCACTCACCCTGAACCTCTAGAGGGAATTAAAAGCATTTTAGCATATTTTTTTACTTTATCCCCAGCACATATAAAAGCATTTTGGGCTGTGTTTTAAACTTCTGTTGTCTAAGCTTGCTGGGGTGAACTGAATCACATTTGATTGCATTTCTGAGAACTGTGCTTTCCTTCCATTTCCTTGCATTGCATAAAAGGGGGGGGTGGATTGCCAGAGAAAAGTGATTACATTGTTTTGTTGAAATCATATTGAGTATTTTCTGTATTGCATTTTCATTCAACATTACATCCATTTGAACTCTATAAAGCATTCTCTATCACATTATTCTTCTGTCCCTATTTACCAGTGTGTGCTATCTTATCCATTTCATGTCAACTCCTTAGTGATTATAAAGAAGTGTGCTAGTGCCAGATTCTCCGTTGTTAATCTTTATCATATCAGATTAAGTGTGATATTCAATTATTAATTTATTCTAAAGTGTGATATATATATCTATTGTTTAAATTATCAAATAAACCTTTTAACTTGCAAACAGAACTACTTCTTGGCTCAGTGGGGTCAGGAGGATTCCAAAAGAGGGGTGTTATATAGGGGTAGTCATCCAGAACGCATGAACTGGACATAAAGATATATCAATAAGGGTTTTTATTCAGTATTCTAGACTAGGCATTGACTTAGCTGTAGTGCGGGATTGAATCCTCTTACAATCCGCAATATCAAATATGATATCCCTACCTTGTGTATAATTCACCGGAATCCGGCTATTCACTAAGTTAGTTTCAGCATAAAGAGTTTTATAAAACGTAGCCCATACTTCCTGTGGAATGGGATTCAACTGGTGAATCATTTCGACCTTGGCCTGGGTCACTTTCAGAAGGTCCCAGATCTTTGCTGAGTTTTTTGATTTTAATTGTTCTAACATGTTTTCCGCATCCTGTTGATACATTAACACATGTCTTGATTTTACCCAATTTTATAGTTACATTTCAGGATCTAAGTCTGGCACCTCTTTTCGACGGACTTAAGTGTTTTAATTGTCTCTTTTCTTTCCTATATTGTGCTTTCCGTACAGACACGTCTTCATCATATGAGTGTAGCCTCAACTTAGAATTTATTTTTGATTTGTTCTTTATTTTAACTACGAATATCTGCATTTCTTCTACATAAGTGCGGCCATTGCCCTTAATCCCATTTTGTCGATCATTTTCAGTTCTCATAAGATTCTGCTCCAATGTTTTTAGTGACTGAGGAGACCATTAAACCTATTACGAGCTGCATTTAAGGTTAAATTAGTAGCCCGAGAGTTATCAAAATATTTTTTGAACATTCCAATCCATTGCATAGTCTGGATTTCATGGTCACTAGATGTCTGGGACAATTGTGAAATTTACCATACTGTTAAACAAGGAGTTATCAACAAAATATAATCAATCATAGATGATTGCGAACCCCGAGCCAGTGTTCGTTGTGGAATATCCCCTTCCATTGATCCGTTCAATTTGAATAGTTGCCTTTCATTCATTAACAAATTCCATTTCACAGCCACTGCGGATAGTTGTTTTCCCTCTTGTCTATGACAAGTAATGTTGAGATCGCCTGTGATGATGACATAATCACAGGTCAGATCCACAATTGTCATATTCAAGAGTTCTTCCAGGGCGAGAAAGAAAGCTTCTTCTGTAATTGCTCCATGATTCCAATAAACATTTATTAACCCTATTGTTCTAGAGTATATTTTTATTCTTACCAATTGAAGAAAACTATTTGGGATGCCCATGGTTCCAAGTAAACATTTGGTGAAATTTTATAGCCACCATCAGACCAGCCATCGGTCGACCTTTTACAGGGACTATTGCCGGTAATCGACAGAGATATTATATGATTTCCCAGACCGGGGCAGTTGCCCAACCATATTCCTGGAACACTAGAATATCATATTGGCCCAAAATAGTATTCTTAAATTTGGTTAAATGTTTAAAGCCTCTGGTGTTCCATGAGGCAAGAGAGACAAAAGTGGAAGGCTGAATTAGTTAATTTCCACATGATCTTCCTGGCATATCATCTGATCGACTAAGACTCACCATCTCATTGGTCGTAAATTGATTAGTATATTGGTTCTTCACATTTTGATTTGCCTTAGATTGATATTGATTTCTCCCCAACGGAGTCGGTAATTGTACAGGTTCGGCAAGATTTATTAACACAAAACCCAGTTCGTATAAGTCCATTCTGGCTTGCCACAAAGCATTTTTGACAAACCCTGATTTCATCCATAGTTTAACTACTGATAAGTCAGATCCGTGTATAAACTCTACTTGTTCAATGTCACCCGAACATATCCCCTCCAATGACGGTACATCTGAAATGATGTTCATAACAGATTGTCTATTCAAATCAAAACACCGAAACGGGTGAGAGCGGCACTGCAAAATCAGGTGATGCATTGTTACAGATTTTACCAATTTTCCTTGCGCTCTTCTAGGGGCAGAGATCGGATGAGGTTGGTTCCGAAAGGCTAGAGGAGTTGTATTAAAAGGTGGAGCAGCATTCCCGACATCGTTTTTCCCATCACTCTGCTGCGCTACATTCGGTCTATTTACAAGGGAAACGATTCTCTTTAACGAGTTTTCAATTTCCTCTTTCCACTCTTTCATCCTTAATATATTCTCGCCCACCAATTCCACTGGTGCCACTCGCACTCCTTCCTTTGCAGATTCAGGCATCATCGTAACATTTAAAGTAGAAGTAGTAAACTCAGGCTCCGCTTGAGCCTTCGGAACTTCCCGTGCAGTAACCACCTCCTTTGCATCTGTACCCTCGTTCTGATTACTCAACAATACTAAGTTATCAAGGGGCTCGTATGCAAGGGAGGCTAGTTTAAATTGGCTTGCTTGACTAGCTCTAATTAACATTGCGTCCCTATACTTATTGGCTATTGCTTTTCGAGCCAGAGCTGTTACTGTTTTCGGTTTTGTCAAAGATTGTATAAACTGCTTAGTACCAGAGATCTTAGAATTTGGTAAGGTTTTCACATTTTTTGACTTTTTAGTTTCTTGCACTTCTACCATCTGAGTCTTCTGTTTTTTTTTAATCAAATATCAGATATGTTGGCTCTTTGTCACTTGTCAAAATTACATCAGTGTTTTCTACAACCTTATCTTGCTGAACCTTTTTAGTATGGACGGGATTATCATATTCTTCAATTTTGTTTTATTTTTTCTTCAAACATTGCTGGCCTATTTGACATACTTCCTCATTGTCCGCATTTAATTTCGGAGTAGGCTGTATGTTGCTCTTAATGGGCTCTTGGACCAATATTAAAGATTTTTCATGATCCTCAATCTGCTTGTTATCAATTAGTGTTTTTATTCTTCTTTCTTTCCCAGCATCTTGTTGTAGGATCAATTGCTGATTCTGATTACAATCAATCAATAAAACGTCATGATCATTAGTATAATTCATATTTCTTTGCATATCAGTAAGATTTTTCCCCAATTGAGGTTGGACATTATTACGAGTCCTACACTGTTCGCATGACGTCAAGTTCACAGACTGTCCCTGTACCAGTTTTAATAACAACATCTGTTGATCCTTCAATTTTGTGTCTAACGAATCATACAGCCTTGTCAATGAAAACAGCGCAGCATTCATTGTTTGGATAGAGGTCTCCAAACCAATTACAAAATTCCCCTGTGTAGCCTGCTTATTGCCACCAAGGTTTACATAGTTTCTGCGTGGAGTGGGCTGCACAAAAGAACATGATAACACCGAAGATTCATTTTGTGTCGGTGAGAACATTATTGGGGATTTCGATAGATCATGCCGAATTACATCGCCATCGGGATCTGCTCAACCAAATTAATGTTATCCGGCATCCTTATAGGAACAGTGCTGTCAACATTAAAACCCTCTTCCAAGACCGGGAATACCTTCACTATGGCACTATCAGAAGGAGAGGCTGTACAATCTTCTTGATTAGCGCCGCCTTGATTTATATCTACTACAATTACTGTAGTTTGTTGTGGAATGCTAATAGGCAACGTTTCTTTTTCACCCCCCTTAACGGCCAATTGTTCTTTAATTTGCCTCCCATGACCTTCCACCATAAATGAGAGGGGAGTGTTATCAATATCTTGAATTAATTGATCCTTGATATTACTACTCAAGGGCATTTTCGCTGTTTCCACACTCGTCAGGTTTTCTTGAGGAGTTTCTTTTCCCTCCCCCATTTTGGGCCCCGGTGCACAAAACTTTCGTATGTCAGCCAACACAGCAGAAGACCGTAGTACAGTTGCTGACTTGGACGCTTGTTTTAGATGAATGGTACGTGAGGAGGATTTCGGGGTCATGATTGATTCTGCCACACATACATTAATTTTTTCAATTCCAGGCATTCCTGATTTAAGCGTCAACACCATTGTAATTGAAAGATAGAATTTTCACTTATGGTGAATAAACTGAGAGTATTAGGAGGTGTTCACAAAACTCACAAAACTCTCCACACAGAATTTGTCACCCGCAGCTAGCAGTGGGCAAGGTTGATGTTTAAAATGGTACGTCACTGCTCCGCGGCTACGCGGCTAAGCGGCAAAGCGGTACTTTCACGAGTACTTCCGCGAGTGCGCGTGCTGTGCGCAGGCTCTCGTCCTTTATAGGAAGTAAACTCTCCGCTAATCCGCTGGTCGGGTGGGCGGGACAGATCACAATCCAATGAGATTAAACTACAGGGAAAACAACAAAAAGAAGAAGAAAAAAAACAGTGTTGTAACCACCGTCGGCGTCAGAGCATCAGAGTCACAATTTATTCAATAGTGAATGGCTCCGTTGGGGCTCAGGCACAAAGTCACCTTGTTCAACCACGATCCTTCACGGCAACAAGTCACAGGAGCAGGTTCACAAGCAAATCCACAAGCAGCAAGCGTCGCGGCAAAGCGGTACTTTCACGAGTACTTCCGCGAGTGCGCGCGCTCTGTGCGCGGGCTCTCGTCCTTTATAGGAAGTAAACTCTCTGCGAATCCGCTGGTCGGGTGGGCGGGACAGATCACAATCCAATGAGATTAAACTTGTTCAACCACGATCCTTCACGGCAACAAGTCACAGGAGCAGGTTCACAAACAAATCCACAAGCAGCAAGCGTCGCGGCAAAGCGGTACTTTCACGAGTACTTCTGCTCATCTTGTTTCAATCTCTTCTCTCATTCTTTATCCTTTCTTTCTTGTTCATCCTTATCTTCTCTTTGCCTCACTTCCTCTATACCTTTCCCATCTATCTTAAGAAATATCTGTCCTCCCATTCATTCTTTCTGCATGAGCGCTATCTCATCAGCCTTAGCCTTCTCTCCTTTCCATCTCCTAATCTCCTTGTCTATCACTGTCAACAATTGTATCTGCTCACACTTGTCTTCCTTGTCTTGTATGATCTTATAAATCTCTTCTTTTCTCTTATTCTCCTCGGATCTGTTGTTATTACTGTAAGCGTGGGGTTCATATATTCGATTACTATACCCCATCGCTGCTTTCAGTTCTTTTAAAGGATACACCCCAATTATTTTCCATAACGACACCCTTTGCTTCAGGTGAGGTAAGGGGAGCTGAGGGGTCAACGGCTGCTCCTTATGCGGATTTAGCATCCACTCCTCAGTTGGCAGGTCTTCTCTTTCCTCTTGATACATGTTCCGGAGCTCTAAAATTGCTCATCTTTCTTTACTTTCTTCCCTGTGTACGCAGCTTGCAAGTATGTGGTCATGTGTTGCAATACCGCTCTTGACAATGATCCCCATTGTGGCCACGGCATGAACACTTTATCTGCCATGCCTTTTACCCATTCCGTACTATACTGTTTGAGCTTCGGTATATGCTTTGGCAGTGTCTTGCATAGGTGCATAAGAGGTGTATCCCCCATAATGACAAGTCTCAATTGATTGTCCATACCAGACAAATATGAGCAAGCACCATTAATCCCACCATTAATTGCTGCTCAACCCTCTAATTTCAACAGCCTGTCTGTTATCTTGCTTGACGTATCTATTCTCTTGATTGGCGTCATTCACTTTGCTAGACCCAATCACTGTTACACCTCAACCTTCTCAATTTTTTACATTCTCTATCACTCTTCGATATTTTTCTTCAGCAAATAATATTCAGACTAGTGAAACATTACACATTTATATACACTGTGATCACCTTATCTCTCGCCTTTATTCATACCCTAAACAGGGTTTGAAACATCACCTTACGTAATCCTGATTACGCGTTACATATTTCACTCTTGCAATGTTTCCCTCTAACTCCCTTGAGTCAGGGCTTCTAGGTGCTACCTCTTCTTCACTTCAAATATTTCCCATTACTCAAAAATTATTACAATCCTGTCCCCTTATTTGCCATTTCCCTTAGTCTAATCACCATTTGTTAATCGACTGGAGGCCTTCAGTATCGACTCCTCCTTCACTTAGACCACTTTGCCTTCCATCTGAAGAGCGCTTGTGGAATCCGGACAGAGATTTTGTCAAAGGGAGACCTGCCCACCGTCTCAGTTCTTCTTGCAAGTTTATTTCTATCGGACGCTCTCCACAGGTAAGCCTGCGATCTGCCCGCTAATGGCAGAGGATGCGGGATCGTCAGAAAATCTGGAGAAAAACTGGTTTGGATCTTTAAAACATCGGCACCTCTACTACGTGAGCTTAAGGCCCTTTAGTAACGTGCATGCAATGGATGGGTTCACAGAATAACTCTGAATCCAAATAACCAAACCAACTCAAGAAGATGACAAAGTACTGTTTGATCTAAAACAGGGAGTTACAACGGACATCAACGGATGTTCGCTCAATTTCTCTCAGTGATTTCTTCACAAACATAGACTTTATACTAAAAATATGTCAGAGGTGATGTCATACTACGTGGCAAATAATGAAAAACCTAATAGGGATTATGATAGATCTAAGGGGCACATCTAAGTACACATTACACATGAACTAGAATTGTGATTGGCTGCCCACTGTCAGGTGGACAATATATGCCTACCTCTAAAATATGTCATTGTTAAAATCATTAAGTTCACAGTTTTCAATTGGTCTTCAAACTATGAGGACCTTAGTTATACTTACCTCTACAATTGGATGGCACTCTTGTGCCATGTCTGGAACATTTGGTTCACTTAGCAGCACGTAAGACCAGAACCAGGTGCAATGAGGTGGGCTTGACTCCCACACAATTAGCCCAACATCTCTCATTACCCAAGCCTTCTGACATGATGACTGTCTTTGAACTTGGCCTTGCAAAGTATCCTTGTGTCTGGGAATACATGGGAGTGCGAGCACTCACTATTATTGCTCTAGGACTCCAAGTTTGACTCTATTTTCATCCTTGGCTCACGTGACAGGAGACCCTGATTTGGTAAATTTTCAGGTTTTAAATGTCTTAAATAGATAAAACTTGGCACTCTTGGTGTTCGTTCCTTGCACCTTAACAAAAGATGAATCATCCTTTGCACGTTCACTCCTTTGAAGAATAGATAACTGACCTTGGCTGCTTCAGGTTTGATGCCAGGCCAGACAGCCTTGCCATGCAGCTCCATGATTTCAGCTTATTCTTGCTGCGACACAATTCTCCCTTTCTTCTTCATGGTTCCTGGCTTACTAACATTTATGTTACTGATGTCCAGCTTCTATACAGTGGTGGCTTTGCCTGCATTCTATTCACTATGCATAGCCATCTTCTATGATGAATTAGTTTACCTTCAGCGTTTGTACAATTATTGAACGGTTGATTTCTCTGCAGCACTTTGTGCATTGTAATCTTCTTATTCATATTTAAAAGTTCACTTGTCTCATTGCTTTGTTATTAGTTTCTATAGGATCCATGCATCCTTTTTAGCCAATATTTCGGGACGTCACACATGTCTCTTGTGACATCACTAGCTTCTCTCTTTGCTCTTTTTCAGATTTCTTCTGGGAGTTATCCCCTTAGATTGTCACCTCTTCGGGGATTCATTCGATAAGGTTGTCTCAATGGATATCTTTTCTCAAATATATATGCTGTGGTATTGGTACAAATTCTGGTGTTAAACACGGCATGATCTCAGACTTCCAACATACAGGAGGTAGGTTGGTTGGTATTTCCTGCAGAGGCATCCAACTGCTCCTCTACACAGGAATGAATGGAGGAACTGTAGTACCGATGGATTGATATTGGGCCTGTGGTTCCAGAGCTTACATGCAGTTGCCTAAACATTGGGGATGAGTGTGCTCTATTGTAATGGTATATGTTCCACCATAAGTGATTCCTCAAAGTGATATCAATATTAATGAATTTCCAAAAATGAATGAACACCAGAGAAGGAAGAGGTTGCTTATTCTTCGCAGCCTGCAAAGGGGGACCTACTTTTCTTCAAAATCAATAAAGGCCTATGAGAACATAAACTGTTCAGCATGACAGCAGTGATAATGAAAGATATATTCATTCCAGGATTCCAAACTGTAGTAAAAGGCAAGTGGCTGCAGATCACCAGATCGGGCTGTTACAGATGATCAATGCAACAATAAAAGGATTCAATGCAATCAGAGAAGAATTGGGAGCCATCAGGCTGATGAATCTCCAGAACAATTATGGCTTGGACCTAATTACAGCAATGAAAGACGGTGTGTGCACCAAGGTCGAGCCTTCTTGCTGTATATTCATACCATCTCATTATGGAGAAAATGGAACCTTGACAATAAGCAATAACAATGCTGACAACTTTACATGCAAGGATGGAAGATGAAGCTGATGGGACAGCAAGAGATGACTGGTTTTCATTTCTGTTATCCAACCTGGCTGACCAATGCTTTCAAAATACTAGGAGCAATTCTAGTGTTGGTATTGCTAGGATTCTGTCTTACAAGGATCATCTTAGGACAGTGTCAGACAACAGCCAAGAAAGCTATTGGTATGAAGACAATGATTGACATCGACACTGGAATGGTTGAGCAGATGCAAAATGAAGTCAGTGCCCGTCAGAATATAATGGAAAGTACCCTTGTGCCTCCAGGAACCAAGTTACATTACCCCAAGGATTGGAAAAGATATGTAGGAAGTTGGATATTCTGTTCAACATCTGGAGAGTGCTGCACACATGACCTGGAGTGTGGATGAACACATAAAGATTGCAGGTCACCTGAGGAGGGTGAAAAGATTTGGATCCCAAAGAAGAAGCAGGATGAAGAGAAGATGCTGATAAAGGATGAAGAGGTGATAAAGACCATGGAAGAAGATAATTTGGTCAAAGATTCGACCAGAGGGGAGAAGGTAGATGAGCAGGTAGATGCTATCTCATCAGTTCCAGCCCCCTCACATCTGTCATATTGGAACAGTTGGAGAACAACAATAAATGGGACCCCCTGCATTGTTGCCATGTATGAGACATTTTATGAACTCAGCCAGCCATACATAATGTACCCTTGCAATGAAAGTGTAGAAGGATGTTGCATGGAAGAATGCTACAGGATAGGATGTCACCTGCCAAGATGTCAGAATGCATCAATGAATATTATGAACGGATGTTAAAGTGAAATCTGACAAGGACAGAGTGATTTCATAAAGAAGTTAAAAGAACCTGTAGATAAAACAATATGAAAATACCTAGGAGTAGCAATGTAATTGAAGCACTAAGAGTAACATGTACCTAAAGCTAAAGTAATCGTGGAATCTAAAGAAGATAAAGTAACTTAATGACCAATAACTGTAAATACGCAGAAACACAAGGGAGAAAGAAAATGTATAGAAGCTTGCTATAGAGGAATGTACAATGTGGTAAAGACGGTCATAATAGGAAAATGAATGTTGGCTCATGGTGAACTTAACCAAGCTACCTCAGAGAAAGGTTGTGGCTATAGAATCAGAAGATGCAGAAAAACAGACAGTGTCCAGACCCGATGATGAGTCATGGTTGGCCCACAGTTAAGGATGCTATTTCAAGGGATAAGCACAGAGTACAAAGATTGTACATGGATACACTTTGAATGTGGGACATTCATCATAGATGAAAGAAGAAGAAAACATCTGGGGGAGCCAAACTGTTGGTCAATTAAAGGTATACAAAGTTCATATGAGATAAAGTGAGCAAGTCTCTAGAGACCAAGAGGAGCAACAGCACCCTGCATAATTAAATTAAGTAGCAGTAAATAAAAGGCTGAAATGCATACATCTGTTGTCTCTTCACACATGACTCAGAAATAAAAAAACAAATGATATTCATTAGAGCCTTAAGCCAAGATAGTGGTGTGCTCACACTCCCTTGAATGTTCTTTGACAGTGTTCACGCAACATGGTCAACTACAAATGGAAGACTTTGGCTGATGGCCTACGGATGAGATATGATGGACTAATTAGGAAAACGGGGTGTAGTCTGATGGGATTCAAACAGCTATTTTTCATTTCACATACGTGCTGCTAAAGAGCCAAAAGTCTCAGGTTGGGATGGTATGCCATCCAATCAGTGGAGTTGAGGGACAACCTAACATGCAATGTAGCATAGACCAATCCACTGTTGTTTTGTCCACTATAATCAGTGCTATACGTATTTAGAGGTAGTTCGAGGCATGCATTACAGAAAAGGAGTAGCCAATGATGTACTAATCATTATGTGTTCGATAAGTAGATATGTTCCCTTAACCAATCCCTAACCTTGATATGTTTGTATTTTGCCACGAAGAATGACATCATAGATGACGCAGATTGGGTTATAAGACCTCCATGTAATAAAGCTACTGTGCAAGTGTGCATGCATCAGTCCGATATCTGTGTGATCTCCCTACTTTATTAATTGACAATGAAGTAGTACTTTGCCAGAGTCTGTTCCATTATTTGGTTTGAGATCATTATTGTGATTCCATCTAACACACACAGATGCTTCACAGTGCTAGAGCACAGGGACACAATCTCTTTGAAGAGCTCATTAAAGAAGTGAGTCCCAGTGTGAGATCTTAGGAACTCACACAGCCCCCAGCAAGGAAATACCTTGCAAACCAAAAATTTAGTGTCAGATTTTGCATCAGGTTGTGCGCATGGACCAGCCTCAACCCAGCGGGAGAATGGGCACACTACAACAATAAGATAATGTTAGTTACTGCACATGTTTATCATATCTACATAGTCGCTGTGCAGGTCCCGGAACGGCCCAGAGGGACATGGTACTGTGGCATGCAACATTTTGAGCATCTGGTTGGTGTTGTATCAATGACATGTTGTGCAATTTGTAACAAACTATTAAGGATTTCTTGCATGTTCGGGACAAACCAGTCCTCCTGAATATCGCCAGTGATATGCTGTTTGGAAACATGTGCTGGGTAGAGCAGCTGCTCAAAAGCCACCATAAGCATCTCCCACAACAACTCTACCTTACCTGTAACGTTTGCCACCAAATCAGGTCAGTCAGTGACTGTAAGGAACCCTGTCTGACCCACAGGTCCTTCTCATCCTGGGGCACCTGACCTTTAACTCAATTATTTATTTAAGCATGACTTCAGTGTTTGTTTGGAATTGCTATCTGCATTTATTGGTATGCCACCTCATGATACGCGGTGATGCCTAGGTTCCTGTGATATGCCACTTCTTTTGCGGCCTTATCTGCTGCATTGTTGCCAAGAGAAATGAATACATGGTCACTAGGCATCATTGGGATGCCTCTAATACTTCTATTGATGTATTCAGTTCTTCTGACTGGGCTGAATAATATTTTGGTAACCTCTATTGAACTAAAATATCATATTCCCAATCTACGAGGTGCACCACTACAGCACCTGTGTGTCTCTGGCTACTCTCCTGATCAGTCATTGATGGCCCATCAATGAAGAGTACTTCCCTTTCCTCGAGTGTATCTTCCCTTGCTAATATTAAATAATCTTCAGGGCCTTTCTATGTAACGCAATCATACACTTCCTCACCTTCCTCAAAGGGTATTCCAATGAATGGGGTGTGGTTCACTGTGTGACACTGCACAATGTGAATGGATTGGCTTGACAATATTACTTCATTATGCCGAGGCCCTCTAGTTGGTTAAAGTGGATTTGGACCTTTCAAGAATTCCGAACACAGAATGCTCTACATATAATGTTACTGTACAACTCATGGTAATCATTGCAGATTTTGCAATGGCAAAGATTACAGCAGGCAATGCCTGTTAACATGGGAAGCGTCATTGCATTACCAAATCTAATGTGCCGCTGTAGTATGCCAGGGGTTCACTAAAGATGGTTGCTGGACAACACAGCAGTTATTACTAGCCCATTGGAATGTGAAAACAAATACAATTCCTTTGTGTTGTCAGGGGTGGCCAATACTGGTGCCTTGGTTATAGCATCTGTGAGTTCCTGAAAACCTGTTATCACTTATCCTGTCCATTTAAGGAATCCTATCCTTCTTTGTGATTCCTTAAGCTCCCCTAAGAAAGGTTTTGGGTAACTGGGGTAGTCAAAAATCCATGTTCTACAATAGTTATTCAAGCCCAACAATTGCTGCATTTCTTTTGCTATTGTGGGCTGATGTGTGTTTGCACTGTGACTGCTAATTTGGGAGTTACTCTCTTCCCTTCTGGTGATATTATTTGTCCCAAGTACACTACCTCTGTCTGACAATATTGCATTTTATACTTGTCTACTTTATATCCTGTGTCAGCGAAGAATGTCAGAAGGGTTATTGAGTCTGCTCTACATACGTCTTTTGTGGTACTGCACACCAAGAGGTCATCTATGACTTTGCTTGGTACATGTATATTACCCAAATCCATATGTAATACTCTGTTAAAAATACTGGGGGACTCACAATATCTGTGAGGGAGTCTAGTGTGTTGGATATTTGCCTGTGATAGGTACATGCAGTGAGATATTGAGAATCAGGGTGCAATGGGATGGAGAAAAATACATGTTTCAAATTGATAACAGTGAAGTGCATGGCATCTGTGGGTATTTTACAAAGGATCGTGGCAGGGTTTTGTACAACTAGGAGCTCTTCTTCAATGATATTATTCAAGAGGCGCAAGTCCTGTATCCTCCTCCAACTTGAACCCTTTGCTTTTTGACAGGCTATATCACTGGGTTGCATGAGGGCTATGAGGGTATTATAATGCCTGCTGTCATAATGCCTGAGTTGTCACGTGTATACCCTCATCTGCCTCCCTCAACAATTGGTATTGTCGCACTCCGGGTAACACTGCACCTGGCATCAACTTGATTTGTACTGCTCCTATATTTTTCAAAAGCCCTACCTTGTGTGGGTTGTCCATCCATAAAGGGCTTGGGACCTGTAACAAACTGTCCTGTATGCGTACAGGCATAGGACACAGAACCTTCCTATGCTGAATCATTATTTGACATGGGATACAAACCTCTAAAATTATCTGTCATCATGGACAGAATCCTCGTACAACTGTCAATCTGACATCATGCTCAATAGTTGAGTCGGGTCAATACATAATGCTGTGTGCCACTCATCTACCTCCTTGTCAGTTCCTATCAGTACTACCTTATAATCTGTAATCAACACCCTTCCAAATCTAGTGTAATAATGGTACCTGGAGCATGATCGTGGGACAATGCAGGCCTAATCGAAAACTCAGATGGCACTCTCCATGGTGTATTACTAATGCCTTGTATCCAACTCAGTAACACCATTGCTCCATATGTAAGTAAATCTGGGTGCAAAGGTACCCCTCTAGTGGTACAGTCACTATACAATGCTCGCGTTAGCGCCAGGACCCTAGCATAACAAATTCCTGGGTTGGAGCACTCTATCCATTCCTCTGAATATAAGATGGTCATATTCAACTTGATAAGTTGACCACAGTTTCTGTAGAAAACAATAATGGGGCAAACACCTCTTGGTTGCCTACCTTGATCAGTAAGTCATCTGTAAATGGAACCGAATGTATTGCCCCAAAGAACATGTGCATGTCCATTATCCTTCCTAACAAAGGAAAGCAGCCTTCTTTTATACACAATTTTGTTGCACCTGTGTCAACCATAAAAACAAATGATTTGTTCCCTATCTCTACACCTACCAGGGGTTCCTTTCTGAGTTGGCAGTGACTGATAGGACCAAGTGCACCAAAGCTCTCTGTGGGCTGTCCTAATATGGGTACGTATTTGATCCTGGAAACAATAAAGGGTTACCAGCCACCACACTTGCCCCAGTATACGGTGTCACTGTACCGTTCAGTAGTGCATTTTTGTCCCGCACCTGTGGTTCTAACAGTACCAGTGTGGGTTGATCGAGATGTTTCTGTGTATACACTGGCATGCTGCTGGGTGCTGGGAACTGCATCTCTGGTGCTATTGGTGCTTGATAGTGATAATGCGGTTGGTGGGTCTTCGGGGGCACATGCACTGGCACTCAGAGACATCATCCATATTGCTATGGATATTGAACCAGAGCAACAGGTTCACTGGGCTATGCCAGGGGATCATGTGCTGCCACATGACTACTCCTTCCCTCTCACACAAAATTACCCATTCTTCCACATGACCAACATGGTTCTGGTCCACCAGATCTCATCCCTGCTCCACCAAATCCTCCTCTACCTCCTCAGAATTCCCCCACGAAAATATCCTTGCAGGTTCCCTCCTTCCCCCCTTGATACCCACCCTGATACCCATTGTTATCCGAATAACTCTCATTTCCCCCTGTCCACTCTGGTTCCATCCTTTGTTCCACTGGTGCGGCCCGCAGGCTCACCTGCACCACAGGTGGCCCAATAATCACTGCCCCATAATGCTCACTTTATCCAACTTTTATTGCACCCACTTAGCTTCAGCCTTCCACGCATTGTCCACCTCGATCTTCTCTATGTCCTGCCTTCTTCTAAAATGATGGACTATAATTGCCTGAATCTCTGCCCATCCTTTAGCTTCTATCCCCACTACCATGTCCAAATCTTTCTGCACATCATTTGGGAGCCCTTTCGTCAACATGTGATAGAATATCTCTATAGTCTTTACTCATGAGACCCCTGTCTCAGCCCTCCACATCCTCTGAATCTGTAATATATATTGTCTGGGTCCTCGTCTTCCTTCATCATTCATGCCAGTATCAAATGTATGTCCAGTGTATCAGGATATGCTGCCCGTAGGGCGATCATTAAAATGTGCCCCATTATGGTTGTCATCCCTCATTTGAACCCCTGGATACCCTGCTCATATCCAAATGTTGTCAGCTTGGTCTTCTAATGATGCAGAGAACAAAACTGTTCATGTCTCCTATGGCAAGTGTAATGCCAGCGGTCTGTGTTTCAAGTGCGTATATCCATTTGCCTGCTTCCGTTCCAAGCAAGGGCAGTGCCTTCATGAAATTATTTCTATCCATGTGTGCCCTGGCTGGACCCTTCTGTAACAACGGGAACTGCACTCCCACCTACTTTACTAGTGATTTATTCCCCCCCCTCATTTCCACGTCACCACTACCATGCGGACCGGTCGCACCCTCACCTCAGAATCCACAAAAGTTCTACCCTCAGTGTCACTCTGAGCGGCCTCTTGGCTCCCTGCTCATCATCCGAGCCCCAATCCTCCTCCTCCGCTACTCCCACAACTAGGTCCGAGCATATCGACTCACAGTCTAGAATTCCTGCCTGAAAATCCCTCTCCATACCTGTCATTGCTATATCCCCATCCTCTTTCTCGATATGTACATTCCTAATCGTGGTGCTATCAATCCAAAATAGAATATCACCTACTTTCCATCGGTACCTACTGCTCTTCACCCCTCTTCCCTGTCTATCTTTACTCATGCAAGCTCTGCCTCAGTCCTTTGCATTGCTGTTTCTAGGTCTCCTTGTGCCCTGTTTTCTGTTCCATGGCTAATGCAGTGCATGTGGTATTATCTTTTTCTGGGGGCTATGGAACAGTTTCATAGGTTGAGGGTCCTTCTGGTGCAGCGCTGCATGGGGCACATACTCAGGTTTAGTGTGACCTACAGCTGCTTACATAGGGTATCACCCCTGTGACGGTGGAGGGGCTGTGGAGGTTGCTTATTTTCTCTGTGTTCTGGGGCTACACTGGGTGTGGGGGTGACACAGGGCACTTGTATTACAATATCTCCCCTGCTCCTAAAATCCTCAGGACGTCTAAATCTTCAACCATCCCCCAAAGCTCCAAAATGCCCTTTCTATTCTTTAACTTCCGCTCCTTATACTTTGCAGCTAAATATGTATTCCTCTATCCCTGTGCCTTGGTTAGAAGGAATTTATCATCAAGTGGAGGGCTCCCAGGTTCTCCATATAATTAACCTCTTCACTATTATATATTCTGCAGCACTGCCTTTCGTCTGAAATTGGAGGAGGTCACACTTTACTGTCTTCTTTTTACCTTATAATATACTGTGAAGTCACCTTTCCTCTCAGCGGAGGTGCTCCTTCTGGCCACTTATATATTGCATGTGGTCTTTTACACCCCTCACACGCACCATCAACTCACTACACACATACACACTCTCCACTGTTCTCTTCTCATGCAGAGATGCACTTACAACTCTGCGCTCTTCCGAGAATCTCCGATGCAGGTTCCCATCAACAGCCTGCACAATCTGGGAGCAGGCCCCATTCCAAGGAGCAGAGAGGCCTTCTTCAAAAACAACACCTGCAAACCTCTTCAGATTGTGCATGGAAACTGGTCACTGCAGATGGGTGCTACACTCCAGAATGCAAGGTTGGGAGACACCCAACCTCATGGAGAGTCTGAGATCACGTTGGGTTCACCAAATTGTAGAGGAATATAGACCCAAAAACCCATGCACAAAAGAAATCCAAACAGCAAAATAATCACTGCACCATTTTGCAAGGGAAAACAAGGTTCATTACATGCAAAAACGGTCTAAGCCACACGAGAATACAAGTTTTATAGCAGGAGAATACAACATTTGGTTATATAAGTTACAATGTTATCATACCACCCTCATTGGTTACCACCTATAGATCATGCAAATACCCCCCTAAAGTCCCTGGACCGAATGGCCACACACTATCTAAACCCACTCACCAATCATGTGGCCCCTTGTCAGTTCCAGGTATGGGATTGGTTACTCGCGTATAATGACATATTGATAAATCGAGACTATCACCTGATGTGCACTCCTCTGTTCCAGATGCGATCAGAGTAAACTGGTGAGGCCAACTCTGCCTTGATAAGAAATTAGGCCTTCTCATTATACCCGATGCTATTGCGCACACAAGTTGCCTCCCTGACCTCATACTTAATTTACTGGCATCACCTCTGCTCCTCCTATCCCAAAACACAGGACATTCCAGACACAGCTCCTGCCTTATTTCCTTCAAACCCCAGGTACCCTGTAATGACTGAGTCTGAATTTCAGAGATTTGTTTGCTTCACTTGTGTGTCTACATGTAATTCATAAGGGATGACCACTTAAGGGGAGGGTAGTAGTGCTCTTAAATCTTTGCTTGGCCTCTTGGAATCACAAACCCTTATACCCTGTTCTCATTAATTTGTCCTTCAAAGGGCTCATCCCCACCAGCTCACATTCCATTCCCACCATGTTCAACCCCTGCAGGTGGATACAATTAGGGTGTATTTGTGCCGCTCAGGTGCCTTGGACCTCGGCTTCTCTCCTGTGGAATGGGAAAGGGGATTTGTTTTACAAGCCAACTACACAGATCTATGGATCCACATCACGGCCTACGTTCTATTCTTTTCAAAGTATACTAGGCCTCAACTTCCAAAACGGTGACACTTCTGTCATGCTACCCGACTGACCTCACTTCTACCAAAAAAACGTTCTGATTCCATTGCCCACCTGCCTCGGCTCTTCCTGCACACTGCACTTCAGGCCATACTTTTTTTTAATGCAACAACTAAACACAGGGACTATGCACTGCCCTATCTATAACCCCTGCAACCATAACATGCACTGCCCTATCTATAACCCCTGCAACCACAACAGTAATACATTTGTTGCTCATTCTGTGCTGCTACATGTAAGTATCTAATATGAATCAGACATGGCTAATACCAGTATATGCTCCTTCTTCCGAACAAATCTCTGCTGCCACAATATCTTGTGCTGATAGGATTTTCTCAACTTGTAAATTTTTGCCCTGTTGGGACGTTGGTCTGTGCATCCCAACAGTTGATAATCAGAGTAGTAGAAATCATACAGAGTTCTGTTTAAGCCAATTTTAGTCTAATGTGTATTGTTCATATAAGTAAAGTCTACATAGCAAAATATCCAAACACTGTTCACAGTCCTCCATTCACATTTGAAATGCACAAACACATGCTTTGTTACAATCAGGTCTCTATTCTTTTCTATACGGTGGCACAGCATAGTTCATTTCCACAGGTGCTGTGACCTCCTTATGCAGATCTTAATTTTGAACCACATGCCTCTTAGCAGAAACTAAATTATCCATCTCACCAAACAATAGTGTCCTTTCCTATCATATACGTAGTAATCAAACAAATCCGGCTCTCTGGCCATTACCACTTATGTCTAGTTCTCATTGCAGTGGGCTTGCTAGTATATTAGTTAGCTAGAACCCTACGCTGTTGTGTGTACAGGGAATTTGCAGGTACATTATATCAGAGGGGGACTAAGGAAACATAACTAAAACAAGTTAAGACTGTATGGTTATCACTTACAGTGGAAGCATAATTATAGGAAAAGTTAATCTGGGACTGATGGCTAACGTGAAAACCAGAAAAAGAGGTACGGGCGCCACTCTGCGAGAACGAACACTGCCTAATGACCTGTTCTAGTGGAAGGTACCCACTCGAGAGTCCGCTGCCACATTTTAGCTCACTGTACACTTCACAATTGGAGTTATAACCATTTGCATATCAGTCTTTGTCCCGCCCACTTCAGCACCAAAATGCTAGGCTATCCTCCTTTGAACAAGAGTACCAACATCAACCCAAACACCTGTTTCGGCCTAGCCAACTTAAGTTACTGTTGGTACTTTTGTTCAAAGGAGGATTGCCATAGCATTTCAGAGCTGGACTGCTCTAGAGGGCGGGACAAAAAATTATATGCAAATGGTTATTCCTCCTTTGTGAAAGGTACAGCGAGCTAAAACATGTGGCTGCGGACTCTGAGTAGGCACATTCCCACAGAAAAGGTTATCATGCTGTGTTCTTTCTTGCAAAGGGTCGCTCTGACCTTTTTTTGAATGTAAAATTAACTTGGGGTTGGTCACCCTAAGTTACCTAGGGTTATCCAAATGTGAACCCCTTGCTCACTGTGTTCAAGAGGCAGAGCTCCACCTCACCGATGAGGCCCGACTAGGCTGAAAAAATTTGTCTGGGGGTGCTGTTGGTACTCTTGTTCAAAGAAGAATTGCAATAGCATTTTGGTGCTGGGCTGCTGAAGTGGGCAGGACAAAGATTGATATGCAAATGGATATTCCTCCTTTGTGAAAGGTACAGTGAGCTAAAACATGTGGCTCCGGACTCGGTTATTGTGCCGTGTTCTTTCTTGCAGAGGGGCGCCCTGACCTCTTTTTTGTATTTAAAGTGAAAACTATACTGCACTGGTAGGACTGATATTGGATGTGGCACTTGAATCTGAGTGCAAAGCTTTCCAAGGTTCAGGAAGAGGTTTCATAACAAAAATACAATATAATTCCTGCTGCAAAACCGTAGGAACAGAATAGACGTACAGGTTTAGAAACAACAGGAAAACTACACAAGAACCTACAAGAAACTCTACGTTTTCGGGAAAATGCGAGAGTTGCAAGTGAATGGAAACAAACTGAAGTAGGTGGATGAACATGAGATAATAAGGCAAAATTATAATGATTAAGGTATAAGGAAACCTTGAACATGCATTAAAGAAAACGGTGAGAAAACCAACACTACATTTCACACTTTCCCTACTTCCGTGAACATTTTGAGCAATCTAGTTATGTTTTTGTTGTAATTATCATGACGAACAGTCAAGAATTGTGTGCTCTATTGGAACCACATAAGGAAAGACTAAGCACCTTTATTTGGCCTGTGAAGCATGGGCAAAAAAGTATTGCTCCAGTGTCTCGTTAACCCTCTCAGTTTGGCCATACATTTGGGAATGGTAGCTATAGGACATGACCTGTCTCACACCCAAAGCCTTATAAACGGCTCCACAGATGTTTTAAATATACTGGAAACTCCTTTAAGAAATTAACATGCCAAGGAAACCATAGAGACAGACACCCTTAAACAATAACACTGGAGTCAATTCAATAGAAGCCAGCAACATTTGTAATCCATGGTTGTCAGAACATTTTCCAATGCAGTAAAACATGCCATCTTGGATACAGTATCCACTGCACAATAACATCTGTGGCTATAGCACAACACTGCATGTGCACTATTTGCAGGTTGTATTAAAACCGTTACATCGTTGATGAAAAACGTACTTTAGGCCCTGACTAGGCAAAAAGTAATAAATACAATATAAGTTATTCACTTGCAAACATCTTTCAACAAAATTAGATGACTATGCCCTGCAAAAGCAGTACTATGAAGCAACATCATCACCTCTTCCTTCAATTCATAGCTGAGTACAAATAGATCGTGGACCAACAAGTTTAGCTCATTAATTTTTTTTAATGTATCATTTAACAGAGGAGGAGTACACGAGAACACACCAGGTTGCTAACATATTATCTTCAGTACCTTAGAAAGAAAGGAACAGGCCACCTGCTCCAAATCAAGCATCATCTGAGTTGTAACATTCTTATCACTCAACTCCATGCATCTTCTAGACAACGCATCTTCCTTGACATTACCACAACCTGTGATGCAGATTACTAGCTGTACCCGGTGTATCAAATCCCAATCTTGTGGTCTCTCTCTCGCATTCTGTGTGTGTGCTCTCTTTCTCCCACCCTAGTAATTGCGCCTTGGGAATCTCCTTGATGTTCGAGCAATGTAGGGTGTGGCACAATGATGTATTCAGGGAGCGCACATCACATGCCACAGAAGCAGATACTGCTGAACCTTCTTGCAGTGGTGACGGTGTCCGTAGGTGAGTGTCAGGTGATACTCCAGCGTGGCATTGGTCATGCTGAAGCAAGCAACCTCTGTCCACCTCTGAATCCAGGCCTTCCCAACCATCTCTGCCCTCCATGTCTGGCCACACATAGCCTGGCCCAGTGGCACCATGAACCAGCAGGACCTCTTTAGTACAACGAGCAGTGCACTCTACTGATTTCTTTGGTAGAATTCAGAGTGTGGTGCCATTTGGTTAGAACAGGCAAGATATAGCAATGAGGAATGTAGGCACAGAGTGACTACATTGCTTGGCCTCTGCTAATGTGTGTGCTGGATAATGAGGTAGTCATAGATGTGGTAACCTCTTTGTGAATGGTGTCCCTATTCAAGCGTGAGTCCACATCAGAGAGAAAACTTGAGAGAATGCAGTGAATGTTCAGGTAATTCTGTGATTGAGGCATGCGTTAACTCCTCATCTTCAAATCTCACATGTAAACAAATATTCTGAATCCTTGCAAGAGTCACTAAATATTGAGCACATTTAGGATATCACTGAAAGTGCCCTATCCACCAAGAAAGCAGAGGAACTGCAGGAGGTCTACATGGTAAGAACAGTTTAGTGATCTGAGCCCGGCCCCAATTCATATGCACTAAAGAAAAGTTGTACACATAATATGGGTGAAGAAAAACAATGCAGGAACTGAAGATGCTTCAGCGCTACAAACAGAAATTGAAGGGTGGAAGGTTTTGAGTGAATCGTGGTCGCATTCAGATGGGATGTGACCAAGCAGTTCGGGCTGGACTGACCCTTTTGGGGAGGGACCAAGTCTGATTTGCATATGAATAGTGCCACAACTTAGGGCACTAGAATGAGGGGACGACAGCACTGATCAAATTAAATCGATTGGACGTGCTGCGTGTGTGGGGGTTAAGGTGGGACGTGCCCTTCTGTTTCAAGTAAGGTTTCCACAAATATACAAGCGAGAGCCCTTCGCGCATGCGCTGGGCAAGTAATTATTTAAGACATTAATGTCTGAAATCATAGCGGTACACAGACCTGATTATTTCTGGGCACACAATATTTATTCTGTACGATAGCTAGGAGAGTTGCTTGAAGAAGGTGGACATAATCAGAGAGAGTATCCCCCTCTCTCAGGTCTGGGAATGCAGGCCCGGTCCAAGTCTGAAAGGGAGACTCCTGGGAAGCTTAATATGTCCTGAGAGGGCAGGCTCTTTCCCTACAATGGTCTTATAGAAGAGCATCATTGGAAAATCCATTTGGATTGACAGTAGTGTGGGAAGTTCGGTGAACAGTGTATTAGGCCCTAAGCACCACATACAGGGGTATGGTTGCCATTTGAGAGGGTAGGGACCAATATTTTTGCTCCCTTTGACCCACCCACTTTCTCAGGGAACCAGTTAATGTTAATAGTTGTGGAACCTGGAACTAGCTACCCTAAGGGTGCTCCATAAGGTCAATTACTGCTCCAGTGATACAAAAGCTCTCATTGTGAAATTCACAAGAGTTGCTTTCCCCGAAGAGGTCTTAAACCAGCATTTCAGTTTTGTATCATTGCTTTTGAAGTCTATGTGAACAGAATGTGAAGCAATCTGCAAGTTCTCCACTTCTTACGAGCCCCCCGTTGTCTGGTTCAGTAGTCGTTAAGACACAATTAAAAGCACAATGGGGGTCATTACGAGGTTGGAGGTAATGGGAAAACGATGCCGGTAAGGGATTACCGGCACCACATACTGCTCCAGGCTATTCCGACTCAACAACCCGGTATTAGCATCACCGCTGATAGAGTGCTTCCCCCGTACCAGCATGTGCGCGGGCACGCAGCCCTTGGGCCCAGTAATAGCGGGAAGGCGCTAATAGGAGAACATCAGCAGTCAGACGGACATGCAAATACCGGCATCATGAAGGCAGAAAATAGGGATACCGGGATGCCGGCAATACCGGCATCGCGAACCACCTGCAAACAGCAATGTGCTGTGTTCCCAACTACCACAGGTGCACACAATCAGCACAGGTGGTGGCAATGGAGTCAGGCCCAGCACAATAGGAGCACACCCACACACCACACCCCTTGCCACAGCAAAATGATTTCACTTGTAGTAGCAATACTGGGACTGGAGGACATGCTTGCATTGCTACACCAGCAACAACAACAGGCACCACAGAGGATATGCAGGAGGAGAAGGAGGGTGAGACATGGCCAGCAAGCCCCACTAGTGCAGCCAGTGGTACCACGCGGGCAGGACCCAATCCCTCGCATCAGAGCCAGTCCATTCAACCTAACCCCTGAGCAGATCCACACCCTGTACCGTCTTGACCGGGACACCATCACCACCATTGTGGACATGATACACAACAACATTGTCAGCCTGATTGAAATACGCATCGCCATCCCACCTCTACTGAAGGTAGTGTCTGTGCTCCACTTACTGGCCACAGGCACCTACCAGCACAAAGTGGGGCACATGCATGGCATTTCACAACACTTATTTTCTCGCATGCTGATCCAAGTGCTGGATGCCCTCCTGAAGCACCCAAGGAACTACATATCACTACCACGGACTGCCAGGAGATCTTTGACACAAAAGTTGGCTTCTATGCACTGGCAGGCATGCCAAATTGTATTGGTGCACTTGACTACACCCATGTTGAATTGGTGGTTCTGCATGCAACGGAGGTGGTTTACCGCAATTGTAAGCTATATCACTCAATCAATGTACAGATGGTATGTGACTCCAGCAAGATCATCACACATTGTTTTGCCCGATTTCCCTGGATCAACTCATGACTCAATGGTCCTGCGGAACTCCATGCTACCACTCTATATGGAGCGACATGCAGGACGACGTGCCTGGCTGCTTGGTAAATTGCATGACAGGCACATGGAAGTGAAATGGGGGGAGAGATGCACACACCATCATGGTGTCATTGTTGTGGTGACTGCACTATGTCCACATCCCACAACACTGTGCGCCAAAGCATCCCTAAATGAACCGGACAACCAATCCCCATAGCAATAAAGGAAGCTGCACATCAATCACAACATGCCAAACTTTCAACCAGCCCACATCCCACAACATGTGAACCACCCATCATCAGACCTCACCCTCCGTAACACAATCCACCAACATGCTGTGAGTATACACAGTGTAAATGTCAGCATCAAATCACTACACAGGACAAGCATCCATGAGAGTGCACTAAACAAAATCACAGAAGGAATCCGCTGCTTGTCACAGGGCCACCACCACAGTAGTGCAGCATGTCACCATGGGAATAATCAGCACTGAATGCCAAATAATGCAGAGACTACTGTCAACGCTGCCAGTAAGCAAATCATACAGAACACTACACATCACATATATAACACAAACACAGCGGTATGCACCCACAATGCATGAGCAACATCGTGTACACCGTGTATCATCTTGAAGACGCAATCTGCACCATAAGACCATGGCACAGCACACATTGAGGCAAGATAAAATGTGTGCATACAACCAGTGACCAACACATATCTGCAGGCATGTGTGATAACTACAGCAGTCCATCATGAATTGACTAACACATACCTTATTTTGCATCAATGCAGGTGATAGTTGCGATCCCTTGAAGACGTGGCTCCTCACCCCTGTCCGGAACCTGCAGAACAGGCACGAAGAGGACTACAATCGTTCCCATACCCGTAACCATGTGGTCATCGAGCAGACCTTTGGCCTGTTGAAGGCACGTTTTCATTGCCTCAGCCGGTCGGTTGGGGCACTCCTCTACAGGCATGAGGAGGTGGCCAAGATCATCATGGCATATGTCATGCTGCACAACATGTGTATCCGATGGAAGGTGCCCCTGCCCCCTGACATAGCACTGCAACCACCAGGTGATGATGAAGAGGAAGAAGAAGATGTGGGCGCACAACATTGCGGCGCAGATGCACAGGAGGGATGTGCTGTGCGCCAGTCTGTGATTGGCCAATATTTCTAAGACACATGGGTGCAGAGGGTGCGATGAAACTGGGTCTGAGGGCACTGGGTGTGGGATTACATGTACACTATGTACTTTAGACCAATAAATGACACATATACAATAATGAATGTCCACTCAAGTATTTTTTCTGGTACACAACGGGTGTATTAAACAGTAAAATAGTGAGCAGTGCTCATGCCCTCCACCTTAAATACACCCTCTCCCCCCTCGACCTCCCCACACAACTCCCCCACACACCCTCTCCCCTCTCCTGCTCCCCCCACAGCTTCCCCATACACCCTCTCCCACCTCCCCCCACAACTCCCCCACACATGGTGTCCAAACAAATGCTGCAGGTTTCAGCGACAATTGCCATTATCCGGCTGCCCCATCTACTTATGTCCACTTCCCGCATCTGGTGGCGGCATGTCTGAGCCCCGCATGGTACGTGCAGACCTGCGAAGGGGGCTGATCTGAGTGGAGCTTGATGAAGATGCCGTGCCCGGTTGCTCCAATCTCGGGGCAGGACGCTCTGCCTCCAAGGCATCCGCTATGCGGGAAAGAACCTGCCTCAGAGCAGACACCTCCTCGCAGATGCGAGTAGTGCTGGCCTCAATGGTCTGTCTCAGGGACGCAGTGTTGTCCCGCCCCTCCTGCCTTGCCTGGGCACTGTCCATTACAAACTGCCTGACTAGGACTGTCAGCTCCTCCTGGCGCTGCATGGTATGTGCCATTTGCTGCACCCCATCACCGACACCAGAGGAGGTGGATGCTACATGTGGTAAATTACCAAAATCGGGTGGCTCCTCCGTGGGGCTCATGCTCCCATGCCCTGGCTCCCCTCCAGACTGCTCCTGTGTGCTGTCATTGATGGGGTGATGGTGGGGGACTGGGTGTGGCAGGTAAGTCAGATGAGTCATCCGCCACAGGGACACACACCTGGCCTTGGGTCTGCACATCCTCGTCGTTCTGGGCTGCCGTGGCTGCCGCCTCCCCAAGAGAGCTGTTGGCAGCTGAAAGGGCCCCATCGGCCACTGGCTCCTGTGCAGGGGACACAGATGTTGTGGGGACTGTTGCTGGAGCAGTGGCCCTTAGCTGCACCAGTGACGTGGCATCATGTGGTGCCTTCCCCTTCTGTGGCAGTCGTGGCTTGGCAGGCCCTTTTGATGTTGAGGGCCTGTTGCCTACTTCCCAGCCCCTGGCCTTCTTCCGGGGAGTTGTTGCCTGTGCCGCTGAGTCACGTGCCTCGCTGTCAGGATCTGAGCCTGTGGGGAACGAGAGAGGGTCGGCATCAGTGATGGTTCTACAAGCATCATGCATACATTGCTATTATTGCTGTTCTACACATTAGAGGGGATTAGGTATTGGAGTTTTGACAATCAGATTGCTTGCTATATGGGGGAAGCATGCAGGCATACGTCAGGGTCACACATGTTTGAGGTGGTGTATGCTGTGTGACATGCATTTCTGTTGTGGACTGTGTGCAGTGTGACTAATGCCGTTTCCATGTTTGTGGGGTGCGTCTCAGGTATGGCATTGGCATGCTGCATGCATGTGGGTGTGTCAGTGCTGAGGACGATATATAGGCTGGGATGTGTCCTGTCTGTAATGGGCCATGCATTGCCTCATGGCACGGTCAAATTGGTGGACTATCATCATACTTTGCATTACAGTGTTTTCTTAGGACACTCACCTCCATCTGCCGATAAGGTGGCGCCACATTCCATGTTGCCAACACCTTCAATCGCCTCAGTGCCAATAGTGCTGGTGCAGGTTTCCTCCCAGCGGCTTAGTTTGATTGGGGAGCTAGGCCCACCACCAGTAGCCAGGCCCTGGCTCCGGTTGGCCCACATGATGTTTCTGACTCTGAGGCGCAGGTCGTCCCATCATTTGTGCACGTCCTTGACTGTGCGTGGGGTGTTCCCAACTGAACTCACTTTCTGTGCAACAAGTTGCCAGATCTCCTTTTTCTTGATCTGAGCTTCTCTCTTGAGGTTATTTGCAAAGACAACCTCAGCATTTTCTGCCAGCGTGTCTGCGAGCATTGTGAGCTTGTCCTCTGTGAAGCGCTCTTTATGCTGACGGGATGCCCCTTTTTTCACTGCCTTTGGCATGATGCTGGTGGTGATGAAGTTTTTCTGCTGTCGATATCAGTCTCCAGGTGCTGTCTAGTGAGGATGGCAATGGATTGTGATTTTAAAGAGGGCCGTCTGCACTTTCCCGGTCCGGCGCGATGACGTTACTTCCGGTTCTGCTTAATAGCGGTGACCGCTATTGCCGTATCCATTGATGCCGGGCCCATTATTTAGAGGTAGACGGCGACGGTAGTGCTATCTGCGCTTCTGATGATGCCGCTAAGGGCCTATTTGGGCCACCTTGCGAAGCACTGTCTTACCTTATTGAAGAAACGATGGGAAGCACATTCTTGCAGTTCAAACTATGGTGGACTATGTTGGGTCTCCATAAATAAATAGTGCTGCTCATGTCAAAGGATGAACTCAGACTGGGGCATTGACAGGGTAGCACCTGATTGGGCAAGGCACACCCTAAAATCTTTGAATGCCCCCTCTAGAGTTCAGGAGACCGGGTCTGGAGAGGAGCGGTGAGACCAGAACTTGTTTGGAAACAGGTAATAAACAACAATGTGTATGTGTGCATGAGAGGGTGTTGGATGTGTATGTATGTATCTATGTATGTGTGTGTGCATGCATGCCAGAAGGTGCCTGTTTAAGTGCATGAATGATTGCGAGTGCAGTATGAATGGTGTGTATGTATGGGTAGGAGAGCCCATGTGAATGAGAATGCAGTGTGAATGTTCTGGGTCCTCGGGTGAATGTTTGAGAGAGAAGATGCATGGGTGAATGACTGTTGGAATTAATTTGTGTGTGTGTGTGTGGGTGTGTGTGAATGACATGAGGTAAGGACTGTGGGTGTCAATGACCTCGGAAGGTGTGTTTACCGTGTGAATTACAAATGTTCCACTGTATAAAGGATGCTAGAACTACTAGGACCCTTCAGTGTAAGGACTGCGCATTAATTAGTGACTTGGTGCATAGTAAATATGGAGGGAATGACTATAAGCATTGAAGTCTAGAGGTTGTAGGACTTAGGGAAGAAGATTAGACAGTAAGTAATGGATATGGGATGATGCATAAGCTGATTGTGTAAAAAAGTGGAAAGGCCTACCTTAAATACCTTTTTATGATTGCAGTGGGTAGAGAATGGCTGGCAGTTAGGGGGTCGGAGAGCCATTTTGCATTTCTCATTTGTCAATGGTTACTTACTTTTGGCTGCCACGTGCCATTTGCACAGCCAGTCATTTTGTTATGTTGGCTTAAAGGTACAAAAGGAAGAGTGGTTTACTTGGGTCAACATTTCAGAAGTCGATCATAATAATATGATAACAATTTGGGGTAGGAGGATCAATTGGACGTGAGGCTGTGGGAAGACTTTACAGTGATGCAATTTTTGTGCATAGTATGCTGGCATGGGCTTTTACGATTCCCATTTCCTATTAATGGGGGGCATATGTATGTCTGTTGGTTAATCAACCTCTGTCTATTTCTGTGTGATGCTTGGGAACCCACATAAACCTCATCCTACAGCTTCTATGATGATGCAGTAATTCCTGGAACTCCAATTGGACTCAGCTCCTACTCTGTTACCACACCCACCAACTGCATCAAAGGAAATCTTCAAGGTTCTTGCCTTTATATGGCATCGTAAGGAAGGCTGAATGTGCTCTGCCAGATGGCCATATTTTGCCAAAACTTGTGTCTGAGTCCCTTTTACTCTCTATTTCCTTGCTGTTCTCCTAATTGTCCTACCCAGCTATTGGTGCACAGACTCTAATGTGCTCTAGTACCTTGATGCGTCTCTTGTGCTTTATGGAATTACCAATAAAGATCTCAGACCAAATAACCCAGACAGACTCAATGAATATGGCAAAGTACTCCATTTAATAAAGCAGGGTCAACTGGCAGACATCGGACTGATGTTTGCACACTAACATATGAACTTGATTACACAGAGGTCTTATACCCCAATATGCTTTATCTGTGATGTCATCCTACATGGCAAGCTATAAAACGTGTTAGTGGGAGGGTTTGGTTAGGGGAACATGTCTACTTATAGACTACAATGGGTTAGTACAACATTGGCTGTCTCCTATCTGTGAGGCATGCCTCGAACTACCTCTAAATACGTATAATACTCATTATAGTGAACAAAATGCCATTGGCCTGGTCTATGCAACGATGTATACCAGGTTTCCCCATAGACCCACTCATTGGTTGGCATTCTCATCCAACCTTGGACTTAAGGCACGGCTACCAGCACGTAAGCGAAACAAAACCCAGGTGCTTGAATCACGTCAGATTACTCCCCACTTTCCCAATTAGTCCATCATCTCTCATCAGTCCAGCCATGAGCGAAAGTTTTCCGTCTGTAGTTAACCTTGCAGCAGGCTCTCTGTTCTGGGACATTCAAGGTAGCACATAATTATCTTCATCTGAGGCTTAATGAATAGCCCTTGTTTTGACTTCTGAGTCACATGTGAAGAGACCACAAATGTGTCAATTTCGGCCTCTTATTTACTGCTATTTGATTTAATTATACTGAGTGTCATTGCTCTTCTTGGCCTCTAGAGACTTCCTCACTCTACCATGCATAGGCTTTATGCACTTTTAATTGTCCAATACTTGGCTCTTGCAGATGTTTTCTTCTTCTTTAATGTAAAAGAAATGTGTCTCGTCCATGGCTTATCCATCTGCCTCCCTTTGTGCTTTGCAGCTATTGCTTAAAAATAGCATCCTTGATCCCAAGCTACCAAAGACTCCTCTTTGTTTTGCATACAAAGCTGTTATTCAGTGTCCCCTGATTCTGCAACCCGGATCTGTTTCTGAGGTAGCTGAATTGAAACTTAACACAAGCCGGCATCCATTTTCCAATTATGGCTATCCTAGCCACGTTATATATTCCTCTATGGTAAGCTTCTATGTATCTCATCTACCTTGTATTACTGCATATTTACACTTATTGGTCAGCAAATGACTTTGTCTTCTTTTGCATTCATGATTACTTTATTGTTTCATGCATGTTTCTCTTATCACTTGAGTTACATTGTTGCTTGTCTGTATTTTCATATCGTTTCAGTATGTTCTCTTATAGCTTCTATATGACATCACTCTGCCCAGAGTAATGATTTCAGTCAGTACTACATGATATCCAATGGTGCGTGAAGGAATCCTTCCACATGACATCCTTCCAGATTTTCAGTGCAAGGGTACATTTGATACAGTTGTCTGAGTGCATATCATCTCTCGCACACTTGATGTTGTATAGGCATAACACATGGAGTCTCAAATAGAGCCCTTCTCCTGCTTTTCCAGGACAACGGGGGTGAGGTGTTGGGAGTTAGGGAAAATGGGTCCACTTGCTGCTCTAAACTATCCCTCCTGCCCAACACAACCCCTCCATGGCATCTCTCCTATTGCCTCATACATCCACTCTCTCACCTTTCCCCTAGAGGTCCGTCCTCCCGGCACTATGTTCCCTCTGCAAGCTCTGCAAGCCCCTAACTCTGTCCCCCAAAGCCAAGCTCCCAGTCCCATCACATACCTTTTACCATTCGTCCTTGTCCGCTATTCCTGAATTCACTCTTTGTTACCGCCCCCCATTGCTATCTCCTCCTTAATTAGTCTTTTCCCTCATAGGTTTCAGAGTGGCCTCAGGATGGCATAACGACTACAGGCAGTTGACGTGACTTGCATTGGGCAGGTAAGCTTCTAAGAATGCAGTCAGTGACTGCATAATGCAGAGTGGTCAGTTGGATGGATAAGCCAATAGGGAGTTAACGGGGGTGCTGGTGCAATGCTGGAGTAGTCATCATATGATTGTGAGATGCTTTAATACTATTGTTAATTAAGTCTATGAAGGGCCATAGTTGCCTCTGTAAGGCTGCAGTCAGCAGGGGTGTCTTAGAAGTACAATGCTCTATAAGACTATTCCCTTCCCTCCTTATTCAGTATCAACAAACTAAATACTAATAGTAATGGTAGGTATAGTTCAATGAACACTTACACACATAGATGAGATCAGGGGGAATTGGAGCATTGATGTATTCCTGCATCATGGCATGTTTTACTAGCATTTTTGGGCAAAGGCAACTTTAGGAGTGTTATTTTGTGTGGTTCGGTGGGAGGTTCATTTTACAATGGGGTAGACAGCCTGGACATTTTCTAAACGTGATATGGCATTTTTAAATTGCAGTAATGGCAATGCCAGCATGATGTGTGTTCTTACCTGGGGGTGGAGCATGTGCGAAGCCAGCAAATAAAGTTTTCTTACTGTGCCATTACATTTTCTACTGGTGTCAAGGGCAAAGTCAACATGATGGGTGTTCTTACAAGGTGAGGGGCATGTGTGCAGCCAGGAAGTAGATTACTGTGATATAACATGTTTTACTGACATGTGGGAGGCATGCATGCAGTTAGCAAGGACATGTTCCCTTCCAGTGCATTGCATGTTTTAATATATTTAAAGAAATAGCCAATGTGAGTGTTCTTACATGGTGGGGATGGGCATTGTGGAGTCAGCAAGAACATATTTATTTAATGTGACATGAGACCTTTACTGTCTCTAAGGGCAAAGCCAACTGGAGAAGGTTCTAATATGGGGATTGTGGCATACATTGACAGAGCCCACATGCTTTCTTAATGCATCATTACTGGCATTATGGGCAAAGCATACTTGAGTATGTTTTATGTGGGAATACTGCCATATATTGGTGCTGCCAGTACGGACATGTACAGTCAGCATGAACATTATGATTTTTATACTGGCATATAGTGGGCAAAGGGATCACAGAAACACTCCTCTGCTCTGCTGGGGATTTGTAATCCAATGTATTATTTCATGTTTTATTTTACAAAACTGATTATAAACTGTGTAGGTTTTTACCCAATTTTTTACAGAAATTGTGTTGTAAAATGCACAATTGTAACCAATTATTTTCCAAACTTTCTTGTGGGTCGAACCCACCCATCAATCCCCATTGGTTGGTTTGAGCTCCCTCGCTACGTTCATTCACTCCACCATATTCTGTGAAGAACAAACACCCTTCTGGTGTGCCCAACTACATTAGCTTAAGGCCCCACTTGTTGAAAGATACTGGCTACGCCACTTTACTCAGGGTGAGTCAGACCCTGGTTAAAGACTGGTATGATCAGAGGCTGACTTAGGCAAGTTATGTGGTTCTGGTTTTGGAGCCCACAAAGGTCAGGACTTTGGCCGATGAGTGGGCTGGCTCCTATACTGTCAGTCCGAAGAAATGAAAGGGCACATCATTTCTAAGATCAAGATGCACTGCACATTATTTTATTGGCCATAGCATGTACGACACATTCGACAATATTTCTTAAATTAATGTGTACTTAGGTAAGTACAGGTCTTGGATTAAAAAAGCTTTATGCTTCTGAGTTAAGATGTCTTCCATGTGCCAGTTGTGCTTCTTCAGTATCAATCTTTAAAATACAATCTATAATGTTTTGTACAAAAACGACTTTCATACTACAAACTATTGATAGGGGCTTGAAATTAAGAAAAAAGGGAAAAAGCTAAGGGTTCAAGAGAAAAGAATGTGCTTGCGTTAATAGTCCACATCTAAAAGTAATTTTCAGGAATTGATTGGTGCAAAGTTTAAAACAATATTTAGCGTTATATATAGATCAGACTAATAATCAGTATTTTAAACGACTGTGTCTCACTTTGGCAGTTCTTGCTTGCATGTTAATGTTTCTCAGTTTGCAGCCATTTTAGTAAATTGAAAGAAAGAACAGTAGGAAATACTAGTGCAGAGATGCTTTTCATAGACATAGAAGTGATCATTTAGTCATACATGATTAGTTGTTAGAAGTCTGCTGTAAGTAATATATTGCTAATTTTCATTTTTCTTTTTTAAGGTTTGATTTGTTCAACAGTATCCTTAATTGAAGGTAATTATATTTGCGTAATGGCATTCAATAAACAATTAAGAAATACTTCAGTTGTAATGTGTTTATTGAAATAGAAATATGTTGAAATCATTCCTATTAAAAATGCTTTGACTGTACCAGAAAAACGTAAAGTTCCAGGTCTTTGTTCAGGCCCCAGATATTCCCATGTTGACCATATATCAAGATGGTGTGCTGTTCCCAAAGGTGGCATTGTTGGTCTCTGACCCATACAGCTTTTGAAGGTTGTTCCATCACATTGAAACAAAGGTCATGTGGACCATTGACATTACATTCAATTAGTGCCCTGTGTGGGAAGCAGTAGCCTTCCATCCAATAAGGGAGGGTCAGCGGCCTCCCAATTAAACCCATGTTCTGAGTCCCCTGAGAAGTGGTAGTGCAACATTTTCCCTGCCGAGAAGCAGGGAAGCCACCCACCCATGCCCGTTTCCACCTCGACCCCCATCCCATCGCCCCCATTTATCTGAAGCTGTGTGGTGCCTCGCTGGTGCCACACTACACAAGTATGGAGTCACAGCGTTGGTCTGGCAGCACACAGGGAATTATGTTGTTCTGTGCCCCCCTGGAGTGTTTGAGGAGCTAATGTGTCACCATTGGCAACTGACTGGATTACCAATGCCTACAACTGACTCTGCATGGACATGCATTGGGTGGCGTAAACTTATGGACATGTGCTGGAATCTAACTCTATCCAATGAACGCATCTGAGTTTAGGGGCACATTATTTGGTTGGTCATTTGCCCTGTGCATTGGCCAGGGAGGGGACAAACTCAACCCCTATCTTGGCTACTGACACAGGCCTCCGCCCCACCAACACACTTCATCCCCTCCATGTTGAGCATGGAGCTCTACATTCCCCCCCACAAGGTCAAGGCAAGGAGCTCTGTGGTGCTGCCTCCTACGGCCAGTGCCTTTTGTAGGTGTTGTGGAGGAGGCTGCCCAACCTGACCCTATGGTCATTCTATTGCCTGCAACAGACCTCCCCATCCGGGGGTCAATACCTACAGCTGTCGCCTTCTGGCTGATGGATCACCAGATTGACGTCTTGCGCTGCCCAGGCGGTTTTCTTTGGCGGGTGTCATATAGTTCTTTGCAATGGGCAACCACCTCATCAGTGAGGACCTAGAGCTCTCCCTCACTGAAATAGGGCTTCTGCAGCCTATGTTCAGGCACCTTGGCTTTGGATTTTTCCTGGGACATGGCACCTTTGTCCAGTTGCTGTGGATGGCTGCAGGAAGTGGTGACTCAGATGGATTGAGTTTGCAAAGATGGCCACCGCCATGCTTCCAGTTCCATGGTAATTCCGCCGGCGGAATTAGTGCCGATTACATGGCTGTAACAGTAATTCTGATGAATGCCGGCGAATTTACAGTCGGGGAGGCCTGTTTCAGAAAATGACTGTTACTGTTACTGTCGATAATTTGTGCGCACACCTGACAGGTTGTAATGCAGTTGAAATTCCGCCAAATACCACTGTCGTATTACTACCGAACTCGTAATCACCCTCAATATACTTAATTTCTTTCACTTAATCTCCTCCTGCCTTCCAACAATGTGCAGCTATTATTTGTCACAGCATGTAAAGAAAAAATGCACATAGCTATGTTTACTGAATAAAATATCCTCCTTGATGTGATCACTAAAAGACATAACATTCAGTTACAGCCATGGGATATTATCTCCTTCTGCCTACTAAGAAATCTAACACTATTTATGTGCAACTAACATTTGCTATGACACCTAAATGACAACATATTCAGTTGAAGCCACTTCATATTATTTTCTTATTCCTATAAATAATTATGATGCTTTTTTGCTACAACACATATTATTATGTGCAATAAAACAATTAAAGCCATTGAATATAATCCCCTTCTGCTTTCAATGAAAGTGACAGCAAGATAAATGAAGTCAAATAAAGCAAAACGGTCCCCACAAAAAGGTCTGTTGCAAAGCCTACTGTTTTCACTGTCTAGGGACATGAAGGCAATAATATATAGTATAGAAGAAAACAGTTCAAAAATCACATTTGAATGGGAAAACAGAAGGTGTCACACACAAGGACTAAATCAGTAAAAAAACATTATTTTATTGTAGAAAAATCAATATCATTTAAAAGACTGTGTAAATCATACACAGATTGAAGAATAACCCTAAAACCAGGTTCTCAATAAACAGGACAATTACATACACAATATCAAATATAAAATCAGAAAAACATACAACATTAAAACAACGTTTGACATACAAACATTAGTATATAAATCATCTGTTTTTTTCATTTTATATTTGAAACCTGCCAGCAGGCCCCCACTCCTGTCCCCCTGCACCCCCACCACCCAGCAGTGAGGGGCACCTGCCAGCAGGCCCCCATATATGTCCCCCTCATGTCCCCCTGCACCCCCACCCCCAGCAGTGAGGGGCACCTGCCAGAAGGCCCCCATTCATGTCCCACTCATGTCCCCCTGCACCCCCACCCCCCAGCAGTGAGGGGCACCTGCCAGCAGGCCCTCACTTATGTCCGACTCATTTCCCCTGCACCCGCACCCCCTAGCAGTGAGGGGCACCTGCCAGCAGGCCCCCACTCATGTCCCCCTGCGACCCACCCCCGCAGTGAGGGACACCTGCCAGCAGGCCCCCACTCATGTCCCCTGCACCCCCATCCCCAGCAGTGAGGGGCACCTGCCAGCAGGCCCCCATTGATGTCCAACTCATGTCTCCCTGCACCCCCACCCCCCAGCAGTGAGAGGCACCTGCCAGCAGGCCCCCACTCATGTCCCCCCCACATGACATAACGATGCACAATCATGGCCCACTACACCAAAATACCACAGCACGCCAACCCAATCTTGAGACAAATGATTTCCCAATCCACCCCACACTGACATGCCTATCTCAAGACACAAACCAAAAGTCAACTATGTGCATCAACACATGTCCGTCACACACACACACTGGTTGGCATTGATTGCGTAAACCCACATTTTCACATGCATGAACCCAATGAGCGAATCGCACACATGGAAGTAAAATATCAAAATGTATTATGGACAAAAATAAAGCAATGAAATGAAAGCATAAAAAAATAGCAAACATGAAATCAAAAGCATGTCCAAAAGATGAGTAAATGAAAAGTATAACCAATCCAAAGAAATCCAAAAGAAAAATAGTCCAAACTCTCCCTCCACCAAAGCAAATCCAAAGGAAACGTAAAAAGAAAAATCCATTAATCCATGGTGAAATTCAAATGAAAATTTCAAATAAATCCATTGTCTAACTATGTACAATCCATTGTCAAGGGTCCATGAGCCCAACAAAAGAAATGAAACCTACCTAAGAAACTACCTAAGAAAAAAACTATACAAATGCATAGTCCAATCACCCCAAATCAAAGGAAAATGAAAATTAAACCTAACACTAAAAACTATTTACAATGGCAGCAGGCTAGTCCGATGACTCACTTTTCGATGTCCCGGGCCAGGGCATCATGGAACTCCCACTCAATGTCCTGGAGGCAGTCCTCTTCCATGGCCCCGAGGGTTCACAGGGACGATGACATGTTGACCTCCAACTCCCTGCGAATTGCCTCGAGGCACTCGGCCCACCTCAGTGCCCTCCGCATGGAGTTCTCCGCCCTGACCATTGTGAGCCGTGCCTCTTCCGCCCGCTGCCGCTCCGCATCTATGGCGTGGGCCAACCGCTGCCACACGGAAGACACTTGTAATCCTGGGTCCTCCTGCCCTCTGGCCGATGCCTGCCCCGCCTATGTCGATGGCCCTGAGCCATCATGGCTCCCACCTTGTTGCTGCTGCTGCTGTGCCTGTACCTGTGCCTCTGCTCTTGCTGCCTGCACATCCTCCTCTGGCTGGGGTGCAGTTGTCGTGGTGGCCACCCCTGCTGGACGTCTGACTCCCGACTGTGGCAGGGATGTGTCCCCCACCAGCCTGGCCGCTGGCTCAGAGGCAGCTCCACAGAGTACCCAGGTGATCAATGGGTGAGAAGATGGCATGGAGGACGACTGGCGCGTAGGGTCTTCAGTTGCGGAGGGGGTCGGAACAAGGTCCAGCAAACAGAGGAATCCAGCCCTAGTGACCAGTCCCAGTAGGTCAATGCGATCAATGAGGCATTTGAGATGACGTGCAGAGTCTTCACGAAAACACTGCAGGTCACCTCGCAGGTGGTCCAGGATAGCCACGTCTGCAGGGAGAGGAAGGCCAGTTGTTGTAAGCGGATCCCCTCCCTGAAAACGGGTCTGGACATAGGCATCCCTGCAGGTGCGGGATGAAGCAGTCACAGGATCGGGGAAAGGATTACACACAGGCACCTCCGCGGTGGTCTGTGCTGCCTCCTGTCCCTGCCCCTGCACTGCACCACTAGCACCAGTGGAATCCCCGCCTCCATACCCCGTGTGTGTCCCTTCCACGGCCTCCTCCTCCACCAAACCCCCTACCAAGCTGGATGACTCCGTGCCATCTTCTTCCGTCGGACCCTGTGGGGTCTCAGCTGCCCCTTCTGCTGCCGAGGAGTCCACCTCCAACCTCTGCCTCTTGGACCTACCCTCGGCAGCTGCGGCCTGGGACGCGGCACCAGACTCCTCACTCCCCGACAAGATGGCAACCTGGGAGGGGAGCCGGGCCTTGCGTCTCCAGCTGGTGGTGCGATGCCTGCCGCTCTGCTGCACAGCACCCTCTCCGCCCTCTTCATCAGTTGACGCTGCAGACAGGGAGAGATAGAACACAGGCATGAGGGCACTGGACAATGGACTGATACACACAAGACAGTTGTACATGAGTGTCAGTGTCAAACTTCAGACATGGCATCACACTCCCCAACACTCATGTCATTTCAACTCACACACATGAGCAATTCAACAGCATTATTCCACCAGGCAGCAACATCCATACACAAACAACAGCACGATGTCACATGAAACACAGGGAGTGCACAACACATGCACACAGGCCACCACACTTACATGCATGTGTACATCTCCACCAACTGTCGCAGTGATGAGATCGGCATCCATGTCACATCTGCCATTCAGCCTTCTACATGTCAGTGTCACATGCATCCATGTTGCATCACAGTTGCACACTTGTCAAATACACACACGTGCACATGTACACAGTGCAGATACATGCAGCTGGAACCACCATCCATGTGTGACACCACAACCATGCCAATGTACATACACAGTAATTCAAACATGTGTGCTCCCACACCTGCATTTGGCCTGCATGCTTACCAACACATACACCATCCATGTGTCTCACACATGAGAGGACTTACATGTGTCAGCCTCACGCCCCTGTACATACACATCCACAAATGACCCTACAAAAACACATGTGCAACCTGCACACTACTGGCACACCACAACACGCACAGCATCCAATCAGTATGCATGTACACTTACCGCTCGACTCCAGACGGGTCTGCCTCTCAAGGACCTAGACATGGAGCGCTGGGTGTGTGCGTTCCAGGACCCTCATTTGGTGGTCCGACAGGTGGCCCCGGCGCCCCGTGGCAGCCACAGCCTTCAAGAGGCGCTGGACCTTGTCGAGGATCCTGGACCTGAAGTCCTCCCAGCGCTTCCGGACATGTTTGATGTCGCAGACTGCCACCCCCTCCTCGTTGATAGCAGTCACGATGTCCATCCAGATCCTGGTCCGTCCTTCATTTTCGGCGCGCGAACTTCCAAAGATGGCATCATACAGCCCCAGGACTTGCTCCACCAGGAAACCAACTTCCCTGGCACTGAAGCTGGTGGCCCTCTGCCTCTCTGGCTGGGGGTTGCCAGTGGTGTCAGATGGTGTTGTGCCCGACATGGCAACCCCAGAGGCAGGTGTGGGTGGGCAACTGGGTCCTGGGGCTGGGCTGTTGAGCGATGGTATCCCAGTCGGGAGTCTTCAGTTCCAGCAGGGGTGGTCACAGCAACTGCACCCCTGGCTGACGTGCAGGCAGCAAATAGCAGGGCACGTGGGCAGCAGGCAGTCAGGCAGCAGCAGATGGCAGGCGGGAGCATGCTTGGGGCTCTGGAGGGCAGGAAAATGGCCTTTTGGGCAGGAGCGTGGTCTTCCATGTGTATTTGCATGGCCAGCTTGATACGGAGTGATTTGGCATGTGAAAAAATTGCACGTCTGCTTGTAATTCGAGGAAAGGCCCTTAGCGCGTAAGCGTGTCAGTGATGTTAGGCGCGCAGGCGTTGCCCACAACACGGGTGCATAGTGAATCAGCACGTGAGAAAACTGCCCGTCACTGTGCTATTGGAGGAAAGGGCCTTAGCGCTTATGCGCGTAAGTGACGTTTCAAGTGTGGGCTGGCTTAAAAGGTACGAGTATCACACTATTACCTTGTACGTGTAGAGCGAGCCAGTGTATCTTGCACTTCTTGTCGGTTCACAGGCGATTACTTCACGTTTCCAGTTCGTACTCCCTGTTTCCTCAGACTGCGTTATTTTCTTCTTTTGGCGGGGGTGTTGCCTACGTGTACACGCACGTCTTTTTCACGTTCTTTTTCAAGGCAGACGGTGAGTCACGCACGTATATTCCAGAGGTCATTGTAGGCTGTGTGTAACACGCGTACGCTTATTTTTGTGTTTCTGGGTGCCACAGCGTAGTGCGGGTTTATTTTTCCACGCATGTGGTCTACCAGGGGTTGCATGCACGTGTGCTTTTGTTTTTGGGGTGCCTGTGCGTTGCGTGACCCGTCATCTTCCCCCAGGGGTCACATACAGCCTTGTTAGAGCACTAGGGTACAAATTCCATCTAGTACCTGTGGGATGTTTTTACCCATGCATCCGAGCCCTACCACAAAAACTGTGCCTTACTGGCAATGAAAACATCATGATGGCCAGAACTTCCGAGAAAATGCACAGGGAAATGCATGAAGAATAGGCTGCCACCCATTTTTGCCTATGTTGTGGGCACAGAAGGGCACTGCCTAAAACCACCATTGGGCTACACACAGTAGCCTGAAATCATTGCAAAAGGGGCAATGCTGATTGCCAAAAGCAACCCATAACTATTGGGAATTCATTTTCTTCAGGCCAAATATGGCTAAATTATGGGCACAAAATTATTTTACTGCAGAACCACCAGTGCCATGTGCTGAACCTGGATAATATACTTCCATGTAAAATCTCTTGTTTGAAATGCATTAATTCAAGACTGATCCAAAAAAAAATGCATGCAGTACCCGCTTTGGACTCAAGGCGGCGCTAGCGGTCTAAACTCTGACAGGAGAACTGCTACTTCAGAAGCTAATCAGCCTTCTGTGACAATTGGGACTTCAAGCTTGTTAGTTAATTGAAAATCTAACCACCTGCTGTTCCCAGAGACAATCTGATTTGATTAACGGCCAAAAGCTGGGAAACCTTCTCACCTCAGAAAGCCCAGGATATCACATGGTCATGCTAACCAAATGCAAAGTGGCCCCCTGGTCTGTTGACCTCAGCTTGCTGGAGCCACACAAAAAGACCTTTTCCCTTGAATAGGATATGGTGATTTTGACTGTTTCCTGTCAACAAAGATCTGCCAGCCAGGAGAGACATGTGATCACTGTCATCCCCAAACTTTGGGGGCGGACTCAAACACTGCAGTACTTTGAATTGAAAGCAAATATATATTTTACAGAAACACTGATAACTCTTGGTAACCAGATGACAGAAATGTGAAATTTAGGGATCCTTAAAATGAAAACTTTTCCCACAATTCAAGCCCAAACTCCAATTTGTGTGATGTTCTGGGGCAAAACTCCGCTATTTATTGACACTATAGACTCTGTGTTTAAGCTAGAGACATGGGAATTTACTGGAGTATGTATGGACAGGCCGTGTATATGTGTATCATTTTTAATGAAAAACCAATGTTGCATAACCCACTAAAATCGATAATAAGTTGCCATTTCTTTACCCAAGCTCCTAGAAACGCCAGAGTCGGAACAGTGCCTACCTCATGTGATATATGATGTGTGTAGGTGATGTAAAAACAACTGTGTATTTGGGAAAATATGTATTTGGATCAAATATAGATTTGTGTGTAAAGATGACAGGGGAGGGTCCTCTGGCCATAAAATCTACCTCATCACTCTGACTCATAACTCAGTTTCCCCAATCAAGGGAGAGAGGAGGAATTGGCCAATGATAAGTGAGAGGGGCAGGTTTAGTTATGACCAACGTACACACCCACTTTCCAAAACACATAAAAAGAGACTGCTGGGACAGGTAGAGACATTCAATTCCATTTGCTGCGGAGCATGCTGACCGACGACTTCACATCCAGAGATCCAACACTTAGACTTCCAAGCTAAACAGAGACTACAGAACTTTGAACCAAGAAGGCCCACTGCAAGCAAAAGTATTTGTCAGCAGGCCTCAAAATCATTTGCAAACTATTCCACAGCCGGGCGAGCTGTCTGAATTCTTTTACCAAGAACTCTTGCCAGTACCCAGAAAGCAGTGTTACATCCAGAATCCACTTGATCCGGACCAGAAAGCAGAGCAGTATCCAGAACCAGAGGCCGCTGAATCCAGAGAGGCTAGACCAGCAGAGCAGAGCTGACCAAGATCGCTGTGAGCAGAACCAGTGCCTGATTGACCCGCCGAGCAGACAGAACCGCAGCCGGACGTGTTGACCAGATCCGTGACGAGGCCTAGTTCAAATTTATATTGTGAGTACCTAGCAAAACTGTGCAGAACCAATCTCTTATTTAAAATAATCTAATCCAAACTATTTTAACCAAGTAGAACAGCCTCCTAGATATTGTGTCATCTGTCATTTGTAAAGCTGCACAACTGTCACCTGTCAATTCTGAAGCTGCAAGCTGTCACCTGTCATTTTGAGTTTTACTTTAAATCAGAAAAACAACCTTTATTTAATCGTCCGTATCTCTGGAACCGTTTGGGCTAGGAATGAGATTTAACTTTCCTCTGAAAGCTTAGGAGCCGACTTGCTCCATTCTTTCCATTTGCAACTTGGTAATAACTCATAGAGCATTGCTAAAGTGAGCCTGAACTAATACCAACACGCATCTCACACTCACCCTGAATCTCTAGAGGGAATTAAAATCATTGGCACATTTCCCCATCCATTGCCATCACATTTAAAAAGCATTTTGGGCCTGTGTTTCAAACTCCTACCTGTTTCCTCTAAGCTTGCTGGGGGGGGGAACTGAATTTCGTATTGTATTTGATTGCATTCCTGAGAACTGTGTGCTCCTCTTTCCATCTCCTTCCATTTCTTACATTGCATAGGGGAGGGGAGTGAATTGCCAGAGAAAAAGTGATTATCTTATCTTTTGCTAAAATCATATCAAGTATTTCTGTACTGCATTTTATTCCTCATTGCTTTTCCCTTGAAATCATAAAAGTATTTTTGCTACTTTTATCCATCCTATACTAACTCCTCATTGATTGTAAAGAAGTGTGCTAGTGCCAGATTACCCATTGTTGATCAACATCATATGCCTAAGTGTACTATCAGATATTAATTTATTATAAAGTGTGATATATATATATTGTTTAAATTCTCAAATAAACCTTTTAATTTGCAAAACAAACCTACTTCTTGGCTCAGTGGGTTCAGGGGGATTCTAAGAGGGGGGTGTTATACAAGTGTGGTCATCCAGAGTAATGAACTAGACATAAAAATACATTAATAAGGGTTTTCCTCAGCATCCCAGACTAGGCATTGACTTGGCTGTAGTGTTGATTGAATATCGCTTACATACCCTACCCCTTTCACCCCAATTGCCCAGGACAAATGTTTACTGCAACTCCCATACGCACAACAACATCAGTGCCATGGTTGGGAGGCGACCAAGCAGTAGGAGAGGCAAAGGTGGCCGACCTCCAAAAGGTGGGCGTGGTGGGCGTGGTAGGGGACATGGCCAGGATTTGCAGGGTGCCCCTAGAGCCCTGTGTGTGGAGGACCAATCAGGGACACCCATTCCCCCCCCCCATGGTTGTGGGAAACGTAGCTGACACCATCCCAGCTCAGCCCTTGTTGGACGGACGGCCCATTTTGGCACCTGAACCGGCACAGGATGACTCCCAGGCTGACTTCCAGGACAGCAAGTCTAAGCCACGTGTGGCGGTGCAAGTTGCTGTCACCAGGCCACGTGGATCTGGGGCAGCAATGTCATCTGCTGCCCCAAGTAGGCAGGGTGGGGAGGCTGCAGGGGCAGCTGCAGCTCTATCCACCTCAGCTCTGAGTCTACCAGCCGGGACAGTGTCGGTCCAGGTCCATCAAACCGATGTTGGCCCTGCCAACGTCACCCTGCAGACAATGCCTGCACCAAGACATATGGTCATTGTGCATTTGCACACTTCTAGTACCCAGTCGACCTGCGCTTCTGCCCCTACTGACCAGAGCGGCGTAAGCCACTCAAGATCCGCACCACCTTTGAAAAAGAAGAAGAAGGGTGCTCTGGCACTACAGGCTGAGACCCCAGACACGGCTTCACACTCCGGCACGTCAAGGAAGCCTAGCTTTAATGACGCCGAACTTGATGCACTTGTGACCTATGTGTCGGCACATAGCCGCGAAATGGTGGTGACTGCAGGGTGTAAGACCACACCTGGTCAATGTAAGGCACACTGGCAGACCATAGCGGACCACATTAGTGCCCTTGCATTTGTGAGGCGCACAGCTGATGATTGCTACAAGCGGTGGAATTACCTGAAACGCAGAGCAAAGAACAAGCTGGCCTCAAATCATGCCTCTACTCAGGTGACTGGCGGTGGGTCTCCACCAGAGGACAACCAACTCACTGAACATGAGTCTGTTGCTGGAACCTTCGTCACAGAGGAACAGATCCAAGGCGTGGGAGACCTACCCGATTACGACGCATTGTCTGGTGAGTGCTCATGCATGTGTGTGTAATCCATGTGTATGTTGTTTGGGTGATGGGTTCTGATTGAGTGCCAGGCGAGGATGTGTACTCATGAGTGGTATGGGTCACCCATGTGCTTCCTCCAAAACATTCACCGGCCTTGGATTTGGGTATGACAGTACCCCTTCTGCCCACAGTAGCCAATTAGCGCCACAATACTTCAGTTGCCCTTGAACTGTCATCTTGCTACAACATTGTTCTGAATTTTTCAGTGTTCATTCAGGCTGATTGTTTCAATTCTCCCATTTTTGCAACGCATTTTACAGCCCTAATGCCACATATGTGACATGCTTCTGTCATTGATTACACCCCACATTGGCCCACATTTGTTGCTTTGTTATGTGAATGATTAGACCATTCAGGCTGATTGAGTATTGGCCTGCTCACATTAATTTTTGGGGCCTGTTTGAATGTGGAACATGATAGTTGTTTCCTGTCATGTTGAAGTGACCAACCATTGATGTGTACATCTGCCTGCGATCACTGTATTATTGTACACTGGATGTTTTGCAGTGTGTTACACATGCATATTTTGTCACACTATTTAGCATTTTTCCTCTCATCATGTCCATCTCACATGGATGGGTGACAGTACTCATTCACTCACATATGGCTGTACTTGTCAAATGTACCATGGCTAGGCTACATGCCATCTGTGTGCTGGCATGTGTCATGTATGTGTATTGCACATGTCACTCACAGGCTAATGTGTGATGCCAGTGCTACCCAGCATGCAGCAAATGTGTTGCTTTTCCATCTTGGTGTCCTCAGTGTCTGCTTTTTGCCTCCCTTTCCAACTCATTGACAGTGCATGCATGCCAGGGTTATTGTCATGTGGGACATGTGTAAATCATGTACTGGATCTCTGGCTTGTCAGGGCTATGTGTGTGCTATGGTGCTCATGCCTGTTTCCATTTGTTGTCTTTCATGTTTTTGCAGGTGATGACGCACTTGATGCTGTTGAGGTTGAGGAGATGGTGCAGACCCAGGAGGAATCTCAGGCACGACTGGGCACCAGTGGAGGACGTGGTGTGGTGATGGGTGAAAATCCAATCTTATTGCAGGCCATATTGTCCAGGGGTGTCTCTTGTTGCACCTCTCCAGACCTCTATGATTCAGGTGCTGAATCGGATGATGAGACTTATGTGCTGTCGCAGGTGAGGGTTTCTGGCAGGGATTCTGTTCTGTCCAACCCACCTGTACCAGGGCTAGAACCCTCTATGGGGATGTCAGTGTTGGTAACTCCACCTTTGGCGGTTACGGATGCAGGGTCACACTCCACAACATCTGATCCTGTTCCTGGGTCAGCAGATCAGAGGGGGAATGCAGTCCTGCAGCCTCAGGCAGTGCCGGCACAGCAAGGTGCAGATCGCCTTGCCCCAAACAGGTGTAGTGCCCGCTGACGCGGTGGCCGTGCGCCACCAGGCAATACTGTATGGGAAAACTCCATGTACGGTATAACAGCACAACAGGGAGCATCAGGTGAAATGATGGCTCAGGCAATGGAGAGGGTGGCCACTTCCATTCTCCGCCCTGAAAGGCAGATGGAGCAACAACAGCAACCAACAGACTCCATTTGCCAATCACACAAGGAAGACATGTTGGCGTCCAACAGGGACCGACGGGCGGCACTTCAGACTCTGCGGGAAGCCATTTCTGTAGAGTCACAGGGCCACAGGGAAGCCCTGAGGTTAGAACTCCAGTTCCTCAGGCAGACTCTAAGTGAACTTGAGGCTTCCCGAAATTTAAGGTCAGAACAGCAGCTGGAGCAGCTCACACATTCACTCTCAGCTGAGCTGCAGGCAACTCGGGAGGAGATCCGGGCATCACGCGAGGCCATGCGTGCAGAAATGCAGGCAACTCGTGAGGTGCTGCATGCGGATCTCCGCACTATCATCCTCCAGAATCAGACCTTCAACACCTGCATGCTTGCTGCCATGGAGGACCATACCAGGGCTTTGCGTGGGCTGCCTCCTATAGCACCACCACCTCCTGATGCAGAAGCAGAGGGCGAAGAGAGCGACAACAGCAGTTCTCCCACAATCGCGTAGCCGTGCAGGCCATGAGCCCATGGAGGTATTTTTTTTTTTCTGCAACATCCACGCAGGTGGGTGTTGGTGTGCACCCTGTCCTCGAACCTCCTGGGTGGCCTCCCTCTCCCGGCCCCCACATGGCCATTTTTTATTTTTTTATTTTACAGTGTGTTGCCTTGTGTGGCTCCCGTGAGCATCCACTGTGTATTCCAGCTGGGCACATGCAGGCTTGTCCTGTGTTTGGGTTAGGTGCTTGGGTTCCTGAAACACGCACCCCTCCTGCTTCCCTTTCCATGGGCTTGCAAAGGGTGTGACGAAGTGACAGTGACTTACACAGTGACATTGGGCTCCCATGAGCTGTGTGGGCAGTCTGTAGTCAAAACTGTGTGTACATCCCTAGTGGGGATTGTTTTTATATTGAACATTGCATGGTGTATTGATATGTGCTTGTGCATCCATGTCTTCCTCCTAATTCACAGGTACCTTCTTCATGTCTTCACAAGGCTGTCTCCTTTGCGGATGCAGTTCATGTTGTAGGCAGTACACTGACACATTTGCCTGACGTCAACACTCTGCAGTTGGAAGGGGTGGATGTGCTGGCTTATTCAGGTTGTAAAATTTGCACTACTTTGATTTGGTACTGTCATATTTTGGCAATGTTTCATCCTGTGTTGTTGTATTGTGTTGCTGGTAAGTGTTTGGTCTTGTGTGCTGTTTGTTATTGATTACTGGGAGCATATTTCCTGTGGCCTGTTTCCATTTCGGACAGTGTACTTTGTGAAACTTGTGTCATGTGTTGTGAATTCCTTTGTTTGCTTTCACATTACATGACATGCCATGGTGTGTTGGGTAGCAGAGATGGGGAGGGGTTGGGTGACATGGCGCTATTTTCATGTTCTATTTTGCAAGGGAGTAGTCATTCATGCAGCATAAATGTGTGTCTTTTTGTGACACAGCATTGGTTGTCTTTAGGTAGGTAGGAATGCACACAATGTAACACTTCCAGGTGACCAATCTCAGGCTAGTATGGTTGTGACAGTTGACTGTCCCTTATGTCATCATCATTGATTGTCAGCTGGTATCTACCAGGTCTGTGTGCACTCCACAGGGGTGTGATTTTAGGTGAAGTAGTTAGCCACCAGCTGCTTACGGGCTGCCTCACCACGTGCCCTTTCCCCTCCCATTCGCAGTGGCTGTGCATGTGGTTGGGGATGTGGGGGCACCACCATGTCCACCGGCAGGCCCCGGCGGGTTGCAACATTGTGCAGGACACATGCTGCCGCTATGATCCTGCACACTACTGGGGGCGCGTATAGCAGCTGCCCACCAGAGCGGTCAAGGGAGCGAAGGCATGACTTGAGCACTCTGAATGTGCGCTCCGCTATGCCCCGGGTTGCAATATGGGCTGTGTTGTATCTTACCTCGGGTGATGTGGTGGGGTTCCGAATTGGCGTCATCCAGTGGGTGCTCATAGGGTAGGCACTGTCCCCTGGGGAGGTGATGATAGGTATCATTAATGGGGTTGTGACATTACTCAGTATCTGACATGCATGCATGTGCAGAGGCATTTATACTCACCAAGCAGCCATGTATTGCCATGCCGTCCAACTTCTAGGTCCCGGTTTAGGGTTGACATTCTGTAAATGAAACTGTCATGGGTGGACTCTGGATAGTTGGCATATACTGAGGTGATGATTCCCTTGGCATCACATACTACCTGCACGTTGATGGAATACCAGTGCTTGCGGTTTCTATAGATGTGCTCAGTTGCCCTGGGAGGACGTAGTGCCACATGGGTGCAATCAATGGCACCTAGCACTTTGGGGAAGTGTGCCACCCCGTAAAAATCCTGGACGGCAGCCTGCCTTTCTGCAGGTGTTCTGGTCAGGTATATGTGCCTGCGGACTGATGGGCATGCAGTCATGATGGGCAACACCTGGTGTAGGCAGCATGACTGCGTGGCCTGTGACACCCCCCCCACTATGGCACTTGTCCGCTGAAATTAACCAGTGGCCAAGAAGTGCAGTACATTGAGCACCTTTTCCAAGGGGCTCAGTGCTTGGGAGCAAAGAGTGGGTGATGTGAGGTCATCCTCCCACTCACTCACCAGGTCGAGTATTATGTGAGGTGGAAACCTGTACCTCCCATACACCTGGTCATCAGGCATCCCAAAAAGGCTGGTCCTGGGTGTAAAAATTCTGGCCCTGACTATCCTCCTCCTCCTGCAGTGTCCCACGACCACTGCTGCGAGGAACGGTATATTCATCGTAGCGTCTGAGCCTGTTTGTTGTTTGCGCACACTTTTATGCTGCGCGGGTCCACGTACGCCTGCTTCCTGCTGGCGTACGTGTTTCCGGATTAGCGTGTCTTTATTGGCGCACGCGTTTCCCCTGTTCGATTCCATGAATACGTGTTGTAGGCGCGCATGTGGGCGTTCCGCGCATTTGCCTCCTGTACTTCAACCGTAACGGCCACATTTTCACGCATTGTTCCCCATTCCGCGTTTTATGCCGGACTTCCATGAATCGATGTGTACGGCTTTCGGATGCTTGCACTGCGATTTTCACACTTGCGCTGAGATTCACACGCTTTTGCACGCTTGCGCAGAGATTTTTGGCGAACATTAATTCCATGAATCGGCCTATATATATTTATAAATCCCTATCGAATCAAGTGATATGTGACCGAGGGAGGGCCAGTGCAACAATAATGCAATTCTAGCTGAATTAGAGGCCACTAACAGGAGCATGCAGGTAAAGCATGTTTCCCCTAAAATCATGAAATCTGTCCACAGTTAGGGCATGTTGAGATACAACTATTTGCCCAGGATCTCAAGGTTAAACAGTGAAACGGAGAGTTTAACCATCTGCAAAATTCAAGCATTGAACCACACACGTTCCCATCTTGGCTTGGTACAAATATTACGTTTTGGATCTCATGGCCGACAAAAATACTGTCATACAATTCAGTTGCAAAATATACAAATAACAGCAAACGGACAACATATAAATCCTTATAGAAACATGTTAAGCTAAAATAATTTCATTGTAGCTTTATTTTGTGCATCTTCGAAGGAAAATTACAAGTCCCAGAATGCAGAATAATGCAAGCCAGGAGCATCGATTTAACACCACTGCACGTTCACTTTAAGATACACACTAAACACGTTTTGTAATAAACTCTGCCTCAAACCTCCAGCTCGCTTATATGAATGTTAAGAATATTTCAGTATTGACAAAATAAAAACCTTTTTTGCATGGCAAACAAATAAACCTCATGGAGATAAACACATTTTGAAAAGGGGGCTTTATTCTATTACTCACTTGAACAGATTACTGATTTTTAGGTGGAGACAGATTTGCTAAGTAACGCTAGGTAAGGCTTGCTTTTTTAGTCTTTCAGTTGTAAATGTCTGTTGACACAAATAAAAGGCTCAGCTGATGACTAAAGAATTTTGTTTTGTGATGTTGTTTACTGCTGGCTGCCTGGGAAGCTACAGAGACTCTCTCAGGGCTTGCTCGGAGCCCAGCTGGTTCATGTTAAAGAAAATGCATTTACTTTGCTGGGAATAGGAGGCAGCTGGGTGCATTGTGCACTGTGCATTGTGAGTGGAGCGAGCGACTGGAAGGCATCAGGCGAGCTACCAGTCACTTGCGATCGACGAGTAGGAGACCCCTGCTCCGGAGGGTAGCAGAGGCCGTGCAGGCTTGCTACTCCTCTCAAGCCGTGGGACCTTTCCAGCCTTTTCAGAGGAAGACCAATTCAGGAAGAACAGACAAAGGGCCCGATTCATGGAATTATTTGCGGGGCTAATCAGGGACTTGCTCGCCAAACCCTGCACACGTCCCCATTCGGCAATTCATGGAATCGAATGCGCAGGACTTCTCCAAGACTTGCGTGGAGTTCACACAGGCTCGGCACGTCTCTTCGAGCCATTGAGGGCCTTGAGTGAGACACCACGCAGAGCGTGGGCGTCGCTTGCCCAGAGGGCTGGGAAGTGGGCAGAACACCAAACATTTGGAAGAACGTGCGAAAAAGTGGGCGTTCCGTGGGACCGCCTGCAGGCTGTCCCTCGCATGCCCATAATTGCGTTGCACAAGATGTATTCATGGATTTGATTGCGCAACCTCTAAGCTAGGAAATGTTTACGCAAGTCCTTCATACTATGTGCCACCCGAAGGCAGGCATAAGTACACTTGCACATAGGAATGACACCGTGGAGGTGGGTTTGCATTTCAGATTTTGTGGTGCGTGTATGAAACCAGTGTTCTGATCCAATTTAGGGGGTGCAGGGATGGTTTACGGGGGTTCGCATGCAGATTTTCTGCGATTTCAATTGAGTTACGATTTTTCATGTACATGTTGTCGGGGAGCTGGATACCGTCATGGGGGACCCTGCGCAGGGTCCCCGAAATGCAGGCCTGATTGCGTGGAATCCCACACACTGTTTGAAGGATGCGTGTAAAGGTAGCTGTCATGGCTGTTTTTGCTTTACGTGGGAGTGTGTCGGGGGCATTCTGGGTGCGACTTGTGAATACGGTTACTTTGCGCAGTAAATTCCATGAATACACGTGTGCACATTTTTTTATCTGTGCACAGCCTCGCGCAGTGTTTCTGTGCACATTTCAATGAATCGGACCGTAAAAGTTCCAAAATCCTTTGGGCCTTAATGAGGAAATGTATAGTTTCCCCTCTGGGTCCAAGTTAAGGACTTGGGAACTATCCAAAACTGTAACTGTCTGAAGAGGCACTCAGAGGGTGAAGAGAACAACTGTGTTGCTCAATGCAAATCAGTGATACTTACAACGAGCAAGATAGAGCACAGCAGACTATTGTCCTGAATCTGAGAACAAGTGTTCTCCATGAACCACTTACCCATCGCGGCAGAAGTACCCACAACCGTGGAGGAGAGCTGAGGCCTTGCTCTCTCATCCCCATTCTGATTAACAGGAAAAGTAATTGAAGAAGTACAGCAGCACAAGCTTGCGGTCCTCTTAGGCATACAGTACAAAATGGCACTAACCCTTGCACCTACCTTTCAAATGGTACGACGTCCTATCATCGCCTGCAATGTCATCCCCTGGCATTTTAACATGTATATTACAAAGAAAACGAATATGCTCATAGCATTTTTTAGGGGTGGGTGGGAAAGGGTAGATAAGGGTTTCATGGGTAGGGAATAGCTAAAAATAAGTGCAGTAATGGGGGTTGGGAGGTAAGCCCACCCCCAAAAAAACAAAAAACAAAACAAGCATTTTAATTAGAATGTACACGTTAAAATGCCAGGGGATGAAATTGCAGGCAATGAAATGACATAGAACACTTTGAAACCGTGCTAAGCTGGTGTAGCACTAATCAGAGGAGTACCCTCCTGATCCTATCCACATCCAGGATTATACGCAGGCTACAAAACAACATATCTGAGATGAAGCTCTCTCCCTTAACTATAACAAGGGCAGGAGAATCCCAGTACAGAAGAGAACCTTTATGGAGACACATCCTCAGAGCCAGTTATCCATCACTCGATGGAAGACCTCTGGGAGGAGTTCAACCTGGACAATCCTCTTCCCTTGACACAAAGGACCTCAGTGGAAGAAACCACTTTGAGCAAGCACATGAGCTTGCCCAGGCCAGACAGCAGCTGAGTAAATCTAAAGAACATACTTAGTGGGGGCCTGGCAGAAGGCTTGAAGCCAGTGACCAACACACAAACCTCACCTACAGGAAACTGTAGGATGAACCACCATATCCTTCACCAGCACCCAGAGGCCCTGTCTGGCCCGTGACAGGAGGGGCCAGATAAATATAATCTGTTTGAATGAGAACCTGAGCAGACGGTGGAGAAATACTGATCATCACTGTAAGTGGCAGGCTACATCCAAGAAGTACTCAACACAAAATCAGAATAACTGCTTTTAAAACCAAAGTCTCCGTTGAAGGAGACATGGAAAGGCTTGGCATTAGACCACAAGACTATGATAGAAGGGAGAAAAATGCTTTTCGGTCTTTACAGGAACCAAACAATATCAGCGAGAACTACAAGGTGATAACCCCTGGATTGCTGAGGGATCTTCAAAAAGCTGCAGAACTTAGGAGGCCAAGGTGCCACCTCCTAAACAGAGACCAGCAAGAATACACCAGACTGAGGAAAGTCCACACAGTCAAACATCTACAATAAATTGATAAATGGCTGAGGAGCAGAGAGCCAAGGGAAGTACCCAGACTGTGTGCATCGTTCTGAGATCCATTCTTCATGATCTCTCTGAAAGGTGCTAGCATAGGGATGAACTTCTAAAGAATAGGTTTGAGCTCGTTGTTTGGGCCACAGTTGGACATTTCTGTTGTCTAAACGAGGGTAGCATTAGCTCAGGACTGCTTAAGAGTAGGTTATAATTTCAATTGGCTATCATTTTGTGTCCTGTGTTTTAGAGTAGGCGACCATGACCAGAAATGCATAAAGGTATGACCCTGATACAAGGGAAGAGTGAAAGAAAATATCAAGTCACTTCAGTTGTTTATCCTGACCCTCGACTTATTATTTGGGAGTTTGTTTTCTTAGTGAAGGTCGGTACTTACACAGACCATCCCTGGATCATTGTATCGCTAATAAAGACATGTTGCACTAGACATTTCTGAGTTTAGTCTCTCACTGCTCAGTCAACTGAGTACTAAAAGACACATTATCCAACTAAAGTCACTGAATATATCATCGTCCTGCCTATCCAGAAGTACAAGATGTTTTCTATGCAGAGAGTATTTGGTGGGGCTACTGAAAGGCAACACACTCAAATACATCCACTAAATGTAATCTCCTATAGCCCGATAAGAATGATAAAACATGTTATATACAACGAGTAGTTGGTATGGCCACTAACAGACACTGCTCTCAGTTACAACCACTGAACATATATCCACCTCTCTAACAGGTAGTACAAGATGTTTTTAATGGAACTAGTATTTGGTATGACCACTAAAAATATCACACTCATTAAAGCCAAGAATATAATATCCTGTTTACAAAGTATCATACACCTTTTTGTCTTCAACTGGCATTGAGTATGGCCACTAAACTCCTGGTTAAAGACACTGGGCCTCATTACACGGTATGCGGTAAGGTAAGGGCACCAGTGCCGTTAATCCCTTACCGCGCTACTACGAGGTCCCTTAGCTGGTCCCTTCCTTAACGCCCGGATTTACCAGGCGTTAAGGAAGGGATCCGTTGAGGGACTTCAGAGCTAATAACAGGCCCGCTAATAGTGGGCCCATTATTAGCTCCTTCCCCATTCCCATTGAGCCCTATGGGGCACAAATGGGAATGGGGAATGGTTCCCAGAATGGGGACTTACCGGTCCCGCCAGGGTCGGAATGACCTGGTAAGTCCCCATTCCGGGAACACAGACCTGGAATGCGATAAGGGGGTAGCCATGGCGCTAATAGTGCTATGACTACCGCCTACCGTGTAATGAGGCCCACTGTATATAATCCCTTCCCACCAACCAAGAAATATAGTGATTTTCCTCTGCAACTAGTACTTTGTATTGCCGCTAAAAGACAACATGTGCAAATACACTACTAAATGTAATCTTCTCTTGTCTACCAATAATTATAACACTTTTTCTATAAAACTAGTATAAGGTGTGGCCACTGACACATTCCTTTGCAGTGACTAAATGCATTCTGTAGCCTGACATGAATTCTAAGATTTCTTATTTGCAACTGTGAAAGAAAAGATGATTTGTTCTGCCCAATAAAAGTCAATGGCCCTCTTTACAAGGTTGGTGGTGCATATGGCGGTACTTTTACTGCCAAGCACGGCAGCATAATGTCTGCTCAGTCATGACTAGGCAGGGACACACACCACACACAGGGGGTAATTGTAATTCCGACCAGTGGAATTACTGCTGAAAAACACAACACCAATGGCAATTCAGCCGACATTCAACAGAATTACTTTTACTGCCGTAACACTCAGAACACTAAAAGCCCTTGCACTCAGGGGCAGTTAATTCTGCCAGTGGAATTACCAGGAGTGGGATTAATGCTGGTGGAGATTGTATCAATTGCCGGAAGGGAAAGCATGTCATCGGCCATCTTTAAAAAATGCAATCCATTGAGAATCTACAGGAAAGGAGTGCCTCCACCCCCAGAAGACACCAAAACTATGTCCGGAGGCAAAGGCAAGGGGAATGTGCCTAAAATGCAGCCAAACAAACAAAGGTGCTCAGCACCAGATCTCACTGTGCTTGCAGAGCAAGTGGCGGCCCATGCAGAGGAGCTGTATGGGTCAGAACACTGCTAGACAAGCCAGAAACACTATCTGGGCAGAAATCTGGAGCAAGGTGGTGGCCGTTTGACATGCCCCACAGGACAGTGAGGACATGCAGAAGAGGTGGAATGACCTCAAAGCCTGAGCTCAAACCATCATCACTAACTATTGTCAGGAGACAGCAGTCATAGGTGAAGGAACAGTTGCCCCACATCAGCTGACCCCATGGGAGGGCATGGTGAGTATCATCCCCGACATGGCTGGCCTGGAGGGTGTGGGTTTGTCAGAGGTCGGAGCCAGCAGCTAGGACGACCCCAGTGAGTACATGAGTTAATTATGGGCTCAATGCACAACAATCACAATATTATGTAGACATACACACATTTCCATGCATACAGCTGAGAGTAACCCAGACAAGCACAAGCCATCAATGTGACACACACAACAGGTCAGTACATCATGAGGCTTGGAAGATGTGAACCACTTGAAATACTCACCAAGTAGGATGATAAGGCCATGATGTAGAACACATATAACTAACCTGCAACTGCAAGTATCAGATAAAGTCACCCATTTTCATGTAACATCGCTACCACCCCTTGCTAATGTGCCGAGCACCCATGAACAGACACATAAGCCAAACTGCTGCCACACACATAACGTATGTCAATCAAACAACACTACTAGACTTGTGTCTAAAACTAACAACTAGTGCAACAGACCCATAGCTGTAAAGCCTCCATGCAGATTGTGTTCCACGTAATATCACAATCACACTGCCATAGCTAGCAGGATACCTCTTAGCTGACAGTACTACAGGAAACGCCAACAACATTGGTCATGCCCTACATGGGCACCCGTGACCCTGTATGCATGACCCCATGTTCCAAGCAAGAAACACCTTCCAGACTGACCATATGCACACACAGCCATCAAGGCAGTAAACATCCATACAGTCCAGCACATGAAGTATGCCCCCATTGGCCTTTAGCACATTTGACACCATAGAGCATGGAACCGACTTGTTTTAAACAATTTTTCTTTATTTGAACATAACCAAACAATTTACATTGCAACAACTGACTATAATGCCCTCCAACCTACTAAGAATTACAACACCTTTTTGCTGCAATATGACCACCAAATGTCAACACATTCAGACACTGAATAGTCTTCCCCTGTTTAAGAAGAATTCTTTGCATTTTTTTTATTTCAACTAATATTGTGAACGAGCACTAGAAGCTCTTGCGCTCATTTACAGTCACTGAATATTTTCCCCTCCTGACTCCTGAGTATTAAAAGACGTTGGGGCTCATTACAGGTTTGCGCGTATCCTGGTGTTCAATCCGCCAGGATACCAGTAAACTGCATTTCTGTTACTCAGTTTTCAGGAATGTCCACCAAATTAGGAGTGCTGGATGACGGTGTAACTTCCCATTCCATGGAGCCCCAGAGGACTCATGGGTGAATTTGCCATTATTGCAGACACCAGTATCACTGGTGACTGTTATACCAGCGATAAACCAGTGATATTTGCCGGTAAGGTGGAGGAATGACCATCAGCTGGAGGTCATTTCACCACCTCACCGGCAAACCTGTACTTGTCTTGTGCGGATATGTGCCGGTATATGAAAATACTGGCATGTTAATTCTGCACCGGTCAAGTTGTAATGAGACCCATTTTCTGTGCAAGTAATACTTAGTATAGCCAATAAAAGACTACAAGCTCAAATACAACCATTGAGTTCAACCTCCTTGTGCCTATCAAGAATTAAAAAATGTTTTTGGTGAAATTAATATTTGTATGGCCAGTAAAAGGCACCATGCTCAATTCCATCTCCAGGTTATAATCTACTCCTGCTGGCCAGGCATTACACAATTTCTTCTCTGAAACTAGTATTTGGTGTGGACACAAAGGAACAAAGGAACAACACTCAGTAACAGTTGCAGAATGTAATCTCCTCATGCCTATCGGGTATTAGAATGCTTTTCTGCTGCAACGTCTATTTGTATGGTAAATGAAAGACAACACACTCACAGCAACTGTACATAATCTCCTTCTGTCTACCAGGAATAATAAGACATTTTATCTTAAAAAACTAGTGTTTGAAATGGAAACAAAAACAGAACACACACAGTGATAGCTACTTCATATGACCTCCTCCACCCTACCACGAGAAATAAGGCTTTCTTTTTTGTGAATCTGCATTTGATATGACCACTAAAAGGCATTACACCCAGGTTAAAGCATTACGAATTATTATAACACGTTTTCTCTACAACTCTTATTTGTTATGACCAATGTAAGGCGACGCTTCAGTTACAGTCACTGCCTATGATCGCCTGCTTAATAAGAAAAAGTATACGACTTTTTGTCTTCAGCTTGTTTTTGGTAAGCAAGTACAAAACAAAATACTAGTTTCAGACACTGATCAGTCTCCTACTACCTACCTATAAATATGTCTTTTGCTCTTTAACTAGTATTTGGTTTCACCACTGAAGGATGACACGCTCAATTACAGATACAGAATGCACTTTCTAGCCTCAAAGGAATTCTAAGATGTAATATTCCAACTTCAAAAGCCACAAGTATTTCTTCAGTTCACTGAAAGATGGCAAAATGATGATCACCCATCGAATGCAACATTTTCTCCAGCCTGTCAACAATCATGTCTTTGGTGTTTGTCTCACTGTGATAAGAGATGTCATGATATTTATGTCATGCAAGATGGTCAGTGGGATGTAGTAGAATCAGTAGTAATGCAAACAGATGGACCTTTCTATTTCCTTTTCTGCCTGTCCTTCAACGTGCCTTGAAACGCTTGTGTATAGGCGCATTATAAATGCCATATCATATCAATTCATGCTTTAGTTTCCTACCAGTACATCATTAAAGCCTATAATCATGTTCTATTGCTCTCTCAACTCATGAATAATCATGTACTATCTCTTGCTCAACTTAAGTCTTTTCCTTCCACTTCTCTAGCAGCCTCCACCCTCTTCTTACAAGGACTGATCCCAAAATCAAATCATGGATGCCCCTTTTACACTCTTTTAGTGCAAATCACTCAAACACTTTGCTTGAATAACTGACATTGTTCGGAACAATTACACTTGTCAAAAATGTTCAATTTGTGTCCATTTCATTCTGTACCCTAATAGTTTCACTCAAGTGTATTGAACACAATGCCATCCGTGGAAGTACTCGTCCTGACAACCCTGGCTGCCCTGCTGCCCCAAACACCATACGGAATCTTGTGGAGGGAATATCCCTGAAAAACAGTGTACCCCAGAAAGAATTTGATCACATGTCCTCTTCCTTTCTTATCCTTCTCTATATCCTTGTTCACAATGTATTTATCATGCATTATCTTAGTTAGGGGAGTTATTAGGCCCACAACTGTAAAACAAATCATCTCTCACCCTTCTCGTTGACCCACATTAAGGGATTATATAGTTCGGAAATCAAAGTCTTTTGGACCAGCTTTACAAAACCAAAGTGGTGTCCTAAATTCACATTCTTCGTCCCCCTCAAATGTCCTCCAGTACCTTTCCTTTGTTATGTTCCCATTCCTAACACTTTACCAATTGGTACATGTCATTTAATCCAGCAATCCTATTATATGAAGGCACCTTCACCCATGACTGCTTCTGCTCACTGTTATTAGTTTGTATGTAATTCCTGTGTGAAATGACACTCTGTTCTTAAATAAGGACACATATTCTCGTGTTGTATCATTTCCCACTCTTTCCTGTCTTTACACTGGGGCGGATCCCCATCTCTCTTACACGGTTCCCTCTCTTCGAAGTCTCTTCTTATGTCATGTCTAGGGCCTACATTGATTAGTTTGGGCCCTAAAGATTCTCAGAAGGTTGCTTAAACTTGCCAATGGTAACACGATCTTCCGGTGCCAGAATACAGTGTTCTCTTACACTTTCACATAGGATTGCCAAAACCACAACATGTACAGATTCCAATAGGCCCACCAATCACTGGAAAGAATCTGTGGACCCAGAATCCATTATTCCTAGTTTACACGACAGGTCCAGAATACATTTTTCTCATTCACAGCAGGGTTAGGCGAGGCTCCATGGAGTTAGGCTGTGGGTGAGACCCCTGGCAGGCATCCTGCAAACGAAATAGGGAGACGGTGCAACCTTACCCTGTTTTTACAAAAATAAAATATGTTGTTCCTAAAAGTTAACATTTCATCTTCGGCTTATTTTATACAGGACATTTTTCACAGGTATCTTATTTTCAACATGTGTTTGCACATTTTTCTTGCTATGGTTATCCTTCATTTTGTGAGATAAATGCAAGCCCGCAATTTCGGAGAAAGAGAGGCAGTACAGTACATAGAATCAGAAAAAGCAGAAAATTGTGAGTCAATGTAAAATATTTAATGTTTGTTTTACTTTACACCAGCATGTTTACTTATCGATTAATCCTGCCCCATCATTAGCAGTGGTGCCATAAGTAGCAGTATTACTATCAGTAGTAATACTACTCATGTAAACATTAGTAAAACTACTACCAGCTGCAGTTTTTCTACTATGAGTACTAGTAATTTTAGTATCAGTGGATTTATTACCAGTATTACTAATACTACTATCACCAGCAGCACAACTATCAGTAATAGTAGTAATAACATTGCTACTAGTAGTAGTTATGGTGCTACACTATTATTGTTAATAGCAGCGCTAATTATAATGCTGTTCATAGTTCTAAAACTGATTCTGCTACTACTGATAATAGTTATTTTTGTATTATCAGTAACTTTAATATAACATAATGCAGCAAAAATAGTACTAGTCTCAGCAGTAGTGGCAGCACTATGACTAGAAGTAGAGTCAGTAGTAGTAATAGTAGTGGTACTAGTATGCTTATTAGCAGTACTAGTACAATGGAAACCTGTAGTAGTAGCAGCAGCAACATAACAGTACCACAAACATCATAAGGAGAACTTGTACTGTTGGTAGTACTGTTATTATGATTGATCTTTGCAGTGGTAAAACAGAAGAAAGCCGTCCTCAATAGGAGGACAGCTCACTGCTATAGCAGTTTCCTTTGCTATTTTGGGAGGCAACATTCTTTTGCCAGATTCCAATCTTGAGATCTTAAAATTGTCAAAATGCAATTTTATATTAGTAATTTTGTGGCACAATGTTTGAAGCATTTCTGATAATCCCACATCCCATTTTTATAAAATGCTCTGAATGTTCTAAAATTAGACAAACAATATATGTAGATACACAGTGCAAACACGTTCAATGTTCACCCGTGTCAGATAAAAACTCAATGTAATCAATTTCTACTCTGTATCACCCTCATGGGGAGAATTACATCCAATAACAACAATATCTTGGACCTATTTAATGGAGAATTTGATCAAAACAAATCAACTATGTTCATCATAGTTGATTTGTTTTGACCTTCAGGCAACCGGACAGAGAAAAAAAAACAATCCTCCAAGAAGAAAAGCGTGGTGTACCTCTGTGCAAGGAAAATTGGGTTTATTTTGTATACAAAAAGGAAAAGGTGACAGAGGGTGCTGTAGAACCCAACTGCCATGGAGATCTCGGTTAGTTCAAAGAAGACATGCCTCCCCGTTGTGGGACTAAATTTGTTGGCATCACATCTTGCTCCTTGTATTGCAAATCATGGGATACTTCACTTCGGGCTCACCCCTTATCAGCTGACATTCCCTGGAACTTCTCCTGAGCCTATCGCAGACCAGACGAATCAGCCAAATTCTGATAGATGTATGTGTACAGCTTGTGGGCATCTGGCAGTTCAAATGAGGTGGCATTATTATGGGGGGCGCTAATGCTCTAACTCTAGGCCGGGCCCTTTGGCAACTCAAGACCTTTGCCCCAGCTCCCATAAGCTTGTCCGTCGTGACGAGCGCAGTCCTGCCAGTGCTCAGCCATTCACATTCCTTTCTGGTTTCGATGGCCTACAACACAATACAATTGAATTTGTATCTATCAGGCTTGAGGGCCTCTATGTTTGGTTTCCCTAGGGGGTTTGGGATGGCAAGGTGATTCAAAACTCACTGCCGTGCTATACTGCTACTTTCACCAGGGCCCGCGGCATACTTGGTCTCACTTGAAATGTGGCTGTGCTTCAGTATTTCTCGCTTCTGGGACCAGGGCCTAGGTTTACATCCTTGTTCACTATATTTCAACTATTGTACTTTAATATCACTCGTGCCCTATACCAGGAGCTACTTACGTGTCCATAACTGCTAAAACACACTATGCTTGTTAGCCGCACATTTTCCTTTTCTCAAGCACAAATATATTTTCCTCAGCCTAAATCGTTTGAGTGGGCATGGGAGCTGAACGTGCATCACAGCAAGACTTAATCAGCCGTGTCCTCCTTGTTGATTGCAGACAAATACAGATGAGTTTGACTCTCTAATAACATTTTCGGAATTAGTTTCCTTCACATCATTTGAATGGTCGAATGCTTATAAATCTTGCAAAATTAAAGAAGCATTTCTTCGTTAGATTTATCTGTAGGGCTCAGTTTAAAAAAACGAGAAGTCAATGAAAAGCACGTTTTTTAAGCCAATTAACCAATATTGGTTTTAAAGTAGGTTTGCCCTTGTTAGTGCTTTTCAATTTCTTTGATCTTGAAATATTTGTACTATTGGCAACTTCATAGCTGTTCATGCCTGTCTCTTTCAGAATATTGACAGTATTCTTTTTCCCTTACCGCTTGCTGTCCAATTAGTGTTTCCATTTCTGATTTGAATATTGTTGCCGACGGCAGGCAGTGTCAATTTTAATGCCACGGTGCAGCCGCAATTAGTAATTACTAAGTGTTCAATGCAGTGATTTTTAATGTTGAGATTGATGGTCTAAGTAAAATTCCAATACAGATTTGAGCAAACCTGCAAAATGTTGTGTCACATAATAAATCGAGTTCAACAAAGGGGACTCAAGAGTGGCACAAGTGGCTTCCTTAATACGGTCAAAGAGTGGCACAAGTGGTTTCCTTAATACGGTCAAAGAGTGGCACAAGTGGTTTCCTTAATACGGTCAAAGAGTGGCACAAGTGGCTTCCTTAATACGGTCAAAGAGTGGCACAAGTGGCTTCCTTAATACGGTCAAAGAGTGGCACAAGTGGCTTCCTTAATACGGTCAAAATAAGGTGAAGCAATTAAACGAGAGTTCAAATTGCCATTTAGATTAGGAACGGGGATGTAGCCATTGGCTGAGCATAGAAGGAAAAGGTTTGTCTCCTGACACATTATGGGCTGGGAGGATATCCCTTAGCGGACTTACCTATTATGGTAATCCTTGCCTCGATGTTTAGCAGGAGTTTTCGTAGGAGGACGGATCTCAAGGCCCAACACCTCAATCAATGCTCTAGGATCAAGGGAGGGCTGCTCTTTGCCCATGGGCTGTTTATCACTGCACAGGTTATAGGCCATTATTGATCCTGGCCAGGAAACTGTGCCGTAAATTGAAACAGTGCCGTAATTGACAAGTAAATTAAATGAAGAGCAGCGATTATAACTATACTGTTAACAGCAAAATAGTGGCAGTATGGGGGAGACTATACCTCTAATCCTGTATCTCACCCACAAATAGGCAGAGGCGGTTAAGGCGACTGCAGAATACCAACTGCTGCACTTTGTTAGCCGCACTTTGCAAGCGCGCTTCACCCGCTGCACCCCATCGTTATGCTGTGGGGCTGCCAAATAGGTGGAGTAAGAGCTCTCACTGATGCTGTTCTAGAGCCACAGTGAGAAAGCAGTAGTGTTACCTCTGGTCGTAGTTCTACTACTGCTACTATTACTACTACAGGTAATAGCGCCCCTACAATTCCAGGTAGTACTACTGCTAGTAGTAACACTTGTTGCAAAAAGTACTATTTTTGGTCATAGCAATAATATCACTACTACTGGTAATACTATTGCTGCTGATAGTAGTAGTACTACTGTTGATAGCAACACTATTCACTCTAATACTAAAACAATCACTAGTATTTCTGGTACACTTCTGTTGGTGGAGCAGTATTGGTAGCTAAGTCATCTTCTCGGTGTATGCAAATGCTTACCCTTTTACTTCACCACTTTGCTGCTATAATGGATCTGCAGACATCACCTCCCCTTCTTCTTTGAAGTTATTTCATCTCTAAGCGCTTGAAAGCAGCTCCCAGAAGGGAGGCAAATCCAATCAAGAAACATGCCTACAAATAGGTTGAAAATAAGAGAGATGGGCAAATATTTCCACGTGAAAATAGGCAGAAGATAAATCATTAACAGTCAGGATAAATGTACATTGTGCTCACCCCCACTTCCTGCACTGTACACACCAGATGGCACTGCACTTGAAGGGGCAGTTAGGCCATATCACCATACTGCCATGATTATGACGTCGTCTCGAATCTAAAAAGGATCTTTCATGTCCTCCCACTCTTGTATTTTGAGAGATGGCTCGGGTAACGCTGCCGAAAAATAAGAGAAATTAAAAAAAGCGAATTGAAGTTTGAACATTGGTTGAGAGTCCATAAACGTAAAGAAGCATCAACACAATGCTTGAAGATGTTTCAGGTATTAGGAAAACATGATATGAAATGGTTTGGGTATTTTGTAAAATGATTGTTAGCAAATGTACATTTTATGCAACTAAATGCGATCTCCAGTGTAAGGAGGGAGGATTAACTTATTACTTTGGTTCAAAACCTGACATGGATTATGGAGTACAAATGGCGTATCCCCCTAATAGGAATAAAGGCTGGAAGATATTAAAAATAAAATAAAAATCTATTGCTAAATTAAATGTGTTGTGGGCTCCTGGTTCAGGTGGATCAGAGAAACAGGTGCTTAAAAGTGCACAATACCAATGGGGCTTCTTTTTTTAGAGCTATTCAAGAATGCAATTGACTTAGCTGGCTTCCTTGATGGGCGGAGAGAACAATTCCTTATTCTGATGGCTGAAGAGAATAATTTCTTATTCTGATAGGTGGAGAGAATCATTTGTTATCTTGATAGGTGGAGAGAATCATTTCGTATCCTGATAGGTGGAGAGAATCGTTTCTAATTCTGATAGGTGGAGAGAATAATTTCTAATACCAATAAAAAAAATAAAAAAAAAATTGAGAAGATTCTAGGGCCTATTGTTCAATTGCCCTTTTGGATGGCACAAGTAAAATCTTTGTTGCTTTACTCCTAGCTGAGTTAAAACATGGGCGCTGAATGAAGGGAGGCATCCTGGCAGCTGAACAAACTAACTTTAGAGCTGCTATGTCTATTATCACAATATTTCTACCCTGAAATGCGTGCAATTAAAGTGGTATCAGAGGAGGCCTCTTTGTATGTAGCGTTTCAAGACTTAACGTTACCTCTTGACAGAGTAATGAGGCAACTACTATGGTCAACACTGCATTGGGGGTATTTACCCATGACTTTTAAAGCTCGTAATTCTGTAATATCGTGATACTACGGGCAGGGTTGAAGTGCAAGGCTCCTGTTGTAAGTCAATCGCAATTCATAGAGGATTAAACAAGGCTGTGAATTGCCCTCATTTGTATGTATTCTTTATGTTTTGGATATAGGTAAAGCATTACAGCTGCTGTAAGTGTAGATAGAGATGTACTGTGATAGCTCTGAGGGTGCCTCAATACCATATGGCCATACTAGCACGCGATATAAGTGCGCCAGAGGTTGCATTGTGAATGCCCTAAGGCTGCCTCAGTATGGGTATAATATTACATACAGGTAAGTGTGAATAGTGATGCACTGTGAGAGATCTGCGGGTGGCCCAGGACTTTGCACAGTCTTTCTGCTCATGGATGCTATACAAAAATGCACATTGCATACCATAGCATTTTATATATATACATGGCAATCATTTAATTAATCAATATCTACTATTTTTCTCTACTGCTGTTAGATGTTGCTGAGTCAGGTTAGCAATGCATGGTTATGTTCATCTATAAGGTGTCTGTTATGGCCTAGCGGAAGCGTGGCTACTGGTGCTTCATTGGCCTCTGCAGGAAGCCTTTTGGTAACTGGGGCTGCTTACTTCCTCACTGTGTACTTTTCTCACAATTACTTTTGCAGCTTACATTTCAGCACATGTTTGGGACGTTGGATACATTTGCCCATGTTCTCATGCTCCCCTACAGCACACTGCTCCATCCATCTGTTCTGCTCCTCATTTCTTCATGAAGAATTTCATGCGGGGTTGCAGAATCACTCTGATTCAGAAGACATGGTGCTCCATCAAAACCTGGTGAGTTGTGGCTGCTGGTAGCGTGGGGGGGGATTTAATTTTGAACAGTGTGAGAAGACTTTGGGGCTTGTGGAAGACAGCACAGTAGACCTCTGGGTAAAATGAGCAGGTATTTGGACCCCTTCCTTAACCCTTCCTTGATGGGCCCTGTCGTTGACAGAACAAGGTCCCAGCAGGATAACATTTGACTTGAGCATGTTGGAGTATGGTTTGAAGGCCACCAGAGCCATAGAACATCAACACTAAACGATCCACAAATAAACTCTGCTCTTTAACTCTGTCACACTCTCCCACATCAGTGCTGTAAGTGATTTCAATCCGGCATGCACCCAAGTCACGCCCAGCGTGTAGTGCACAATTGAAACCCTTATTTATTGTTATCTATAAGTTCAATATTCTGAACGATATACCACTCGTATCACACCCTTCTCCTGGAACCTCTCCCCCCACCCCCCGGTCACACTGAACCAGGAATCAGGCTAGTTTGCAAAGGTAAATATTTATTTATGTACTTAGAATGTAATCACAATATATTTTAAAAGGTAAACAACAATCACCAATGGGGTGACAGAACACTGAATAGTATCTTTACTATACTAGGAATCAAGGAATGAGCACAAAAACAAATGCAGCACAGAAAATAATACTTTTGTGTTGGTTTGGAATAGATAGCACTTTTGTTAGAGGTTCCCCCTGCAACACCCCTCAACCCACCAACAGGCAATGTAAAAAGATGGGAGCAGAGAGCAGGTATTCAGGAATAGCACGAATCAAACAGAATATCAGTCCCACCTTCCCACTTCAAACACAAGAGAAAAACAGAATTGACTTTTCAGCTGTCAGTATGGGTTTGAAATTTTCTTTGGAATTGACTGAGCAAAAACACTAAATGTGGTCAAAAATACTGTATTTATTATAAATTCCGATAGGAGCCACTTTGAACATGTAAGAGGATTCAATTCAACACTACAGCTAAGTCAATGCCTAGTCTGGGATACTGAATGGAAACCCTTATTGATATATCTTTATGTCCAGTTCATGCGTTCTGGATGACTACCCCTATATAACACCCCTCTCTTGGAATACCCCTGACCCCACTGAGCCAAGAAGTAGTTCTGTTTTGCAAGTTAAAAGGTTTATTTGAGAATTTAAACAATATATATATATATATATATCACACTTTATAATAAATTAATAATTGAATATCACACTTAATCTGATATGATAAAGATTAACAACGGAGAATCTGGCACTAGCCCACTTCTTTATAATCACTAAGGAGTTGACATGAAATGGATAAGGTAGCACACTGGTAAATCGGGACAGAAGAATAATGTGGTAGAGAATGCTTTATAGGGTTCAAGGAAATGCAAGGTTGAATGAATGAAATGCAGTATAGAAGATAAACTGAGATGGTTTCACAAAAGACAAGGTAATCACTTTCCCTTTGTGGCAATTCACCCCCCCTATACAATGTAAGGAGATGGAAGGAAGAGCACACAGTTCAGGTATACAATCACAATGTAATACAGAGTTCCAGTTTCCCAGCAAGCTTAGAGGAGAATAGATATGAGTTTTACAAAGGCTCAAAATGCTTTAAAATGTGATAGCAATATATTGGAAAATGTGCTAAAATGATTTTAATTCCCTCTGGAGGTTCAGGTTGAGGATTAGTTGGTTTAAATTAGTTCAGGCTTACTTTAGCAATGTTCTAGGAATGATTGGCAGGTTAAACGAATTTTTGGCAAATGAAAGCAAGGAAGCTGCTGTTTTCACACGTGGAGAAATTTGCAAATCGCGGCAAATTCGCGAGTGCGTTTTTCGCGATTGCGGCAAAAGTATGAGGAGTAGCAAGTCGGTTCTAAGCTTGTTGGAAAGGTAAGATTCTAAGCTTTCAGAGGAAAGTTAAACCAAGCTTAGCCCAAACGGTTACGGAGTTACGGACAATTAAATAAAGGTAGTTTTTCGGATTTGAATTTTAAAAGTTCAAAGCGACAGGTTACAGCTTGCAACTAGAAAATGACAGGTGACAGCTTTGCAAATGACAGGTGACAGTTAGGAGACAGTTCTGGTTAGATTAAAATAGATTGAATTATATTATTTTAACTAAGAGATTGGTTCTGCACAGTTCTGCTAGGTACTCACAATATATTTTTGAAATAAATGGGCCTCGCCACGGATCTGGTCAACAGGTTTTCTTCACTCGCCACGGACGGTTTCTGCGCACAGCGGTCTGGGTCAGCGCTCTGGTTCTGCGAACAGCGGTCTGGGTCAGCTCTGCTCTGCCTCTGGTTCTGGATACTGCTCTGCTTTCTCTGGGTACAGCACTGCTTCTGGATCTTTCTGCACAGCTTTCTCTGGACCCAGCGCTGATCTGCACGGCTCCTGGAGGCTGCTATCGCTGTTAGGTTTGCTGGATGCTGAGGCCCACTGAGAAGAGTTCTCAGTTTGTGGGTTTAGGCCCTTGCTTTGAGTTCTGAATCAAGTTCTTTGGAGTTTTAAAGTCTAAGTGTTGAATCTAGTATCTTCTGGATGTTGTGTGGTCCGGCAGAGCGCGTTGCAGCAAATGGAATTGAATGTCCCTATCTGTCCTGACTGTCTGCTTTTATGTGTTTTGAAAGTGGGTGGAGAGGCTAAGCTTTCTAGGCCCAACCCCTTCAGAGTTCTGATAGGTTGGAGAATTCTTTGCGTTCTCACTGGAGAGCAGGATTGTGTGTCAGAATGATGTCATTTAATGGCTTGCAGAGAGGACACTCCCCTGTCAAATTGTACACAATCTATATTTGATCAAAAAGACATATTTGCACAGGTACACATTTGTTTAAAATTACATGCACCCATCACATATCACAGGAGGTATCCCCTGTTCAAACTCTGCTCTTCCTGGGGGCTTGGGTTCACAAATGGCGCATATTTCACTTTTTGGTCATGTTACCAATATTGGATTTGTCCCCGCATTTACACAAATGTTCACAAAGCATGTGGGCATTAGGTGGTGGAGTGTCAGATTTTTTAACATACATACATTTTAAGTAATACCCTCTTAACTGCTAGTTTGCCCCCAGATCATACCACCGGTTCTAAAAACCTCTTAAAATGTGGGCAGAAAAATCACAAAAATTATGGTATCATTTAAATAATTTTCACAAGTCCGCTCTATGAATGATCCATCTTTTTAGAGTTATGTTCTGGCCCCAAAGGGGTGTGGTTTCCCCCCAGCACAATGTTGAATTTCTGGTTTTTCCAGTTCTGCCAAGCCAGCTTGCTCTCACAGGCAGTGCTCCTCCCCGTTCCTTCCAGGAGGAAGCCACATTTACGACTCCCACCAATAAAACATTTGCCTGAGTCAGGACAGGGCTTTGTTCAATTTCCTGCAGAGCCCAGGTAATTCAATCAGAGAAGTGTCATATCCCTTTTGGTGGGAACAGCAAAAGGCAGCTAGGCCTGGGAACTGCTGTTGTGCAAGTCTCATCTCCTGTCGGGGGTAGCTGGTGGGCAGAATTCAGTTCCTTAAGCCAGGCCCCAGCTAATGTCACTTTTAGTTACCCAGTTTTCTGCATTCAAATAAAACTAACAATTTTTACATATGCAGCTAGAATGCTGATTCTAAGTTTAAAACTATGACATTTAAACAATTGCAACTATGTGACACTCAAAGTAGGTCACTCATTTCTTTTAAACATTTAGATTTTTAGTGTCTTTCAGTCCAAATTTACTTAAACTGCTGAAATCCACAGCTCAGCCAGTCTTGTTATAAACCTTCAAGTCACTTCAGAATATAATTTTACATTGTATCCACCTCTCAGTAAGTCTTTCTTTGGCCTGCTTTGGGTTCATTTATTCAGTTTTACACAAAAAAAAAAGTCTGGTGTTTTAAAACGCCGGCTTTCTGATAGTGGTGAGTACTGGTAATGCACCCATTTTTGGGATTTAAGAAAATGAATTCCCCACAATTCTAGGTTGCTTTTGGCAATCAGCATTGCCATTCCCAATGGTTTCAGGCTACTGTGTGGGTAGTCCAATGTTGGTTTTAGGCAGTGCCCTTCTGTGCCCATAACATCGGCAAAATGGGTGGCAGCCTATTCTTCATGCACTTCCCTGGGCATTTTCTGGGAAGCTCTGGCCATCATGATGTTTTCAATGCCAGTACTGCACAGTTTTTGAGGTAGGGCTCGGATGCATGGGTAAAAACATCCCACAAACAGTTGCAAACAATCACAAGCAATGATTTAATCAGAAGAGCACTTTTGAATTCTCAAAGTCCAAGTGGGAAATACATTAAAGCTATTTCACACGTGTAAAATGTCTCAGAATGTAAAATCGCAGCAAACTTTTCCTTACGCGATATTCGCTATAAATGGAGAATCGCACTGTTTTGCAATGCGGTTTTGGGTTCTATGGATAGCTAAGGATGTTAGGTACAAGTAGGAGTTATAGAGGTTTTAGTAAAGGTCGTTTTTGAAAAATAGGTGCAAGAATGGAAAACAGAAATGCACTTTTAAAATTGACAGAGGGGTTGATTACAATGGATTCTGACCAAGAAAAAGCAAATGCCACAGATGGATCTTACAGTCACATGATCAGCGTAACCCGCCTGTTGGGGATACTCTACTTCTTCAGATGAGAAAAGGGTCAGCACAAAGATAGTTTATTTGTTTGATTATTTTATTATTTATAATGCACATCATACCCGGGTGTAACAGTGCTCAGCAGTTACACGTATATGCAAGGCTTAGTTACAACAGAAAAGGTATAGAGTTTGCATACAAGTCATTAATTACAAGAGGGTATATACAGATGGTACCTATTTACAGGCGTAAGATACAAGAGGGGTATATACAAATGATACAGGCATTTTGCAGAAGCGATATATACAGGGTTTATGGTGTTTATAGATATAACCGGATGGGCGGAGATAAGTACAGGTGTACAGGCAGTGAGTGGGGCAGTTGTAATTACCACAAGGGTAGCAGGTGCAGAGATGTGGGGAAGGATGCACTCCATAAGGCATATGTTACAGTTGCAGTGAGTTATAGCTGTTTGCAGAGCACATTTTATCATTTACTGGTCATTAGATTTCAGCCACATAATGATATTGATCTGAAGTTTTGGTAACACTATGCAACACTATGGTTCTGAATAAAAAATGGGATGGGTTTGATATAGGGATAAGACAATGCAAATATACTATGGGTCACAGTTCTTCCTATTAATGCTCACAGGATAAGTTATTAAATTGGACCATCAGTTCTGGTCATGGATTGGATCTGGTCTAGGAAGAACAGCACATCAGGCACGGGATCGGGTCAGCTAGGCCGGTCACCGGATTTGCACAGGATCAGCCCTCATAGTCTGTGGGTATTTCAATCAGCTGGATAGCGAGTTCCTCAGGCAAGCCTAGTGGTAGCAAGCCAGAGGATTTCAGGATACTAGTTCAAAAGGCCTTCTCCCACCAACCGCTTCACTGTGTTGCAAGAATAAGTTTGAAGATTAGGCCTTGCAGAAAGTCAATAGTTCTCTACTGCTTGCAAGAGTCTTAGCATCTGGATCTGGAAGGATGTTAAAGCTGGATGTAGAATGCTGGATCAGAGTGCTTCACCGGAATCAGGTAAGTGAATGAATCAGTGAGTCCCTTTGTATTGTCAGCTGTCTCTATTTATCCTTAAAAATGACATTAAAAAAAGGGTCTATTGGCCGGCTTAGCTAAGCTCACCCCTGTGAGCTGGGATTGGATCAAAATTTAATCTCCGCCTTGCATTTGAGTGATTGGATCAAGGCCGGATGAGGTCACATTTTATGTTTTGCTTTACAGTTCATAGAAACCTCCCTTTAGCTACTGGTCTCAAAATCGTATTTTATACTAAATACACATTTCTACATTGGTCACTTTTACACAGATCACACACAAAGATGCCATATTTTATGTAGTAGCTGTTCATCAAAATCTTGCAGCTGTAGGATCTTGTTTCAACTTTCTACATCATTTTGTCCTTTTTGCTATGAACACAATTTCCAAACTGTATGCAAATTTCCACAAATGTGTGTGTTTAACATGGGGGTGTGTCTGTACATTTTTACAATTCTAGGATACATACATTTCACATAAAACCACCTATATTGCCATTCCTGTCCAGAACATGCTACACGGTTCTGCCACCTCTTAAAACGTGCAGCCAAAAATTAGACTAACAGATATGTCCTTGGTATATTTTTCACCATTTTGAATCACAAGTTATGAGTCTTAAAAAAATTGTTCTTTGTTCATGCTTAACAGCAAATGGTACGCCCCTTGTTCTCTCCCTTTAGTCCAGGAGCATCCCCCTCCTTGGTTGTTCCTTCCAGGAGCCGTTTACGACCCTCTCACACCTCCGTTTCCTGAGCTGAAGGGCCTGCTATTGTTCATTCTCTTTCTGTAGACAAGAATCTGGTTACCACACAATTATCATCTCCCCGTGAGTTTCAGCTGAGAGGATAGCCCTTCCCCTGGGAGAAACCTGTTTGTCCACTTCCAAAGTGTTGCAGCTCAGCCAAGCTAATTTATTCTTAATTATAAATCCAGGAAAACCAAACTTGTTGCATCAAACATAAATACATTACTTTCCTAGCTTTAACTCTGTGGGATAAAAAGCAACTGAGATCTGTATTCTTTTTAGCCACAATCCTTTTGTGTTTGCTGATCCGGCAGACTTTTTAGTTTAGATCACTTTAAAGTTTCATCAGTAACTCTTTCTGACAGCTGTCATTCAGGTAGCCCAGGGTACTGCACCCAGATTCTGACAGGGGCTGTCAGTTTACAGACAATTCGTTTTTTCTGAAGAAATGTTTTGCTCTTCACATTAGGACTTTGTATGTTCACAATGCTTCATAATATTACACAAATTTTAGCGCCCAGCAAGGTTTTGGATGTTGAGAAGTGTTGTGTTATAGGCCTTTTGGAGTTTTTAGCAACAAAGCAAATGTCATTTATAGGCACATTTTGGAGTTTCATTTGTGAAGTGCTGCTTCTCTCTCTGCACTCTGTTTGCTGGTCATGGAGCCCTGGCACATTTTCTGCAGGGTGTGCACTATTCCACCACACATGCACCATCAGTGGCAGATTGTGCATCCATCTTTTTGTGTGCTTGAGAATGCAGTGTTTGTAGGTTTTTGTATGTTTTTGTAGGTTTTTGGCGTGCACAAGAGTTTTGCCGCCCTTTTTGCAGTTCCTTGCACCAGAAGTATTAGAGTGATACCACATAGCACAGCAAAGTGGGTCAATATATCCCACAGAGCAGTGTAGTCTATTAGAACCTGGATTCTTCCCTATAGATTACATACTCCCAAGTTTCTTCTGCCAAACCCATACAAAGCAGATTTGCACTCAGGAACTGGATACTTCCGACCTAGACCCATCAACACCATAGGTTTCGTATCTGCCTGTCCCACTGTCCAACTAAAGAACCTCACACCCCTTTTCTCTTACCAAGCCAAGCATGGTGAGGCCACCAAAAGAGGCAGTCAGGCGCTATACAGGACCACTTACATTACATTACTAATTACATTAAAAGGAATAAATCACTTTCCAACAAAAATGAGTGACACAATAGCACACAATACATGTGGCCTATGCAGATGATATTGTTCTTCTGGACCATCACAAATGAGCATACATGCAGTAAATACTTTTGCTGTGAAACATGCTTTGGAAATGAATACAGCAACATGTTGTGCTACACTTAAAAAAGGAAAAGAGCACACTTTCTTTGGAAATATAGCAAATTGGGCGCTTGAATATTTGAATAATTTTTGTTTTCTCTGAATAGTTTTAACAATTGACCCTCAACTACGAAGATCAATAAAATAATGAACATAAAAGAGACTGATGGCTGCAGTAACCCATTTTGACCATCAATGCAGGGGGGGTGTGAAACCACTTGTCAAAGTTTATAAGCAGAAGGGTCCCCCAAAAATTTTATGTAGGACAGGATGTAGAGTCAGCATGTCAGAAATGTGGCCATCTCAACTTGATGGGAATTGGAGATACGCTTTAAGATTAACCAAATATATATAGTTATGAACTGAACTAGGATTGTTGTGCCTTGTTTCTCAGGAATAGTTTAGAATAGTTTCTACGTGGATGTGAGAAAGGCAAATAGGTTAATGCTAATAACAAAAGAACAAGGTGTAAGGTTAAACACAAGGGGCCTAATTCACAGACGTGTTTTCTAATGGCAACTCACCATTGTAAAATGCATCTTTGAATTAGGCCCAAGGTTTCTCTGTGGGACTGGGCTAGAAATGCAGGATAACTAAGGCCTGGTCAAACAACAAGAAAAGGATTTTTCATCGCATTTCCCCAAGCTGCCTTATGTAACATGTTTTTACTGGATAACATGGGAGGAAGATTGTTTTTGTTGATTTGTGCAAACCAATTGCACACTATGGACATAATGTGCTTAACGAATAGAGAGATACTGTACATATATAAAGATACACATTTTCTCTATATATTGAAACGTTTAGACGTCGAATGAAAAGGTACATACATTTTAAGATATCTGTATTTTAAGAGGTTTGTAAATGACAAGATTTTTTAAACGTAGACGATCTGTGTTTGCGCATGAGGCAGGGATAGTGGTAACTTCTCGAATACCGCTTACATTCCTTTTAGAGGATAAACGATTGTTGTACATCTTTGCTCTTGAATTGTTACATTTTATCAGGTTGAAAATTGGTGAAATAATTGTTTAATGTATTTTTGGATATGTTTTTATATTTAATGTATGTGTCAATAATATTTAATTCTGTTTCTACGAGTATTTTGATTGTGTGAAAAGTTTTATGTTAAGCCATAACATGCCATAATTACATAATAAATAATCTATATAAAAAGAAGAAACCCTACCATTGGCTTAAAATCATAGACTGGATTAAGGCAATTCTGATTAGATGGAACCTGTTGGCAACTCTGTGATGCATGCAACACATAGCTCGGCTATTGAATGTTTTAATTGGAGGGCCACAAATATGCCACAGTGAAGGAGCATAGCCTGGGAGCTGAATCAGCAAAGGAGGGTTCTCTCCCAAGAAATTATTTTGAATGGGTTAAAAAGGTGCATTATACCGCACACTTTCTGTGAAAAATGGGGCAAAAGGCCAGAAAGTTTGCAATTGGTTTGTAGGGTAACTCCTATCCAAAAATACAACAGATGTAAAACACAAACAGTGCAGATTAATATTTTCCATGATGCCTTTACCCGCAATATAGGACAGTATAAAAACATGTTCATGCTGACTGTGCTCATAGGTTTCCATGCTTTCTGCACCAATATATGCCAGTATTCCCATATAAGAACTTTCTCGTGGTTGCTTTGCACATAATGTCAGTAATGATACTGCAGAATAACGTGTCCATGCTGGTTCTGTTGACTTTGCCATTAAAAAATACCATGCCACAATAAGAAAACAAGTCCAAACTGGCTGCACAATGTAGGCAAGTCTAGACGCATAATAACACATATCGGGCCTCATTACGAGAGTGGCGGAATGGGATAACGGGTGCCGCAAAAGGATGCGGACCCGTTAACACCATTCCGCCACATTACGAGGTCCCCTCGCGGGCCCGCTTTGCACGTCTGGTTTCACTAGACGTGCAGAGTGGGTCCCGCGAGGGGAAGAGGGAGCTAACAATGGGCCTGTCATAATCAGCCCGTTGTTAGCTCCCTCCCCCATTCCAATTCAGCCCTATGGGGGCCGAAATGGGAATGGGGAAGGTCCGGGCCCGGGTTGTTGGAGGAAGGAATTACCGGGCCTTCCCAACTCGGAATGGCCCGGTAATTCCCCATTCTGGGAACCCCGGACCCGATTTTGGCAGCAGCCATGCGACATGGCTACCGCCAAAATCGTAATGAGGCCCACCATGTTTGCTTTGCCCTTTATACCCAGTAAGAAATGCCATGCCACAGTAAGAAATGGCTACACTGGCTACACCAAAATACCGATATAGCCACGTAATGACAATTATCAGGCAGACACAAGAGTAGCAGTTAGAGGCAAGTAACAAGACAACTTTACATGTACTAACCCGGCTAACACGGTGCACACTCGCTCCTAACCCGGAGCACACTCGCTTCCTGGGCTATTTCCATCTTGGCCTCCAGGTAAGTGGTGTGATTTTGGTGCCCCTGCCCCCCTTTCTACCATCATGGGGCTCCTTACCCCTAGAGCACCCCCTGTGGCCTCCCAACCCCTGTTGCAGCTTTCCCATCAGAGTCCCGCCTCCCTCTCCCTCCGCCTCCCCAGGCCCTTATTCGTCAACAGTGTATGTGTGCTGGCAAGGGCCTAGCCCGGTGCACACTCGCTTCCTGGGCCATTTCCATCTTGGACTTCAGGTAAGCGGCGTGATTTTGGTGACCCTGTCCCCTTTTCTACCTGCATGGGGCTCCATACCCCCAGCACGTCCCTCACGGCCTCCCAACTCCTGTTGCAGCTTTCCCATCAGAGTCCCGCCTCCCACGCCCTCCACCAGGCCCTTATTGGCCAACTGTGTATGTGTGCTGGCAAGGGCCTAACCCGGTGCACACTCGCTTAGTGGGCCATTTCCATCTTGGCCTCCAAGTAAGCAGTGTGATTTTGGTGCCCCGGCCCCCTTTTCTACCATCATGGAGCTCCTTACCCCCAGTGCATCTCTTGTGGCCTCCCAACTGCCATTGCAGCTTCCCCATCAGAATCCCGCCTCGTGTGCCCTCCCCCAGGCCCTTATTGGCCCTCCCCCTTTTATCCTGGACCTGACCTGGGCAACCCTCTGCTCGGAAGCCCTTGGGCTAAGAGCCCTGAGGCAAAGGGTGGCTCCTACAATGGTGGCTCCAGGTTGTGTCTGCAGGTGTCAGCAAGGGAAGCCAGTGGTCAGCCGTCAACCAGCAGCTAAAGCCAAGGTACTCTACTTACCCTCAAAACATATCAGGCCAGGATGTTAACACTAACCAGCTTAGCAACTGGACAGGACTGTGAATGCCAGCCAGTGCCTCACTCCTAGTTAACCCCTCTGATTATTGGAATGCATCACACTTAGATGGAATTGTGGACTTTGGCCTGCATCACACCTCTGAGGTACTGTTAGTTTAGCCTTTGAGCCACATCTAGAGGGGGCCACATTGGGATGGAACTGTTATTATTAAGATGTACTGTCAATGTTAACCTGCATCGCTCTCCTAGGGAATTCAGAATACTAGCATTCCCACACTACAAATGTACTCTCAAATCTAGGTATAACAAACCATCTATGTCTGTTATATTATGAAAACCTACTGTATTATATGCTGAAAACCTACTGAATTTTGAAACCTAGGCTCCATCTCTGTTTATTATAATGGTGAAACGTACTACATTGTGAAACCTAGGCCCATCTAGATGTAAACCCCATTTCTGTTTATTACATGGCAAAACCTTCTGCATTGCATTATGAAACCTAGGCCTCTCTCCCAATATACAGGACTCTCAAATCTAGGTGTAGCGTCCATCATTGTTATTATTATTGTTTGATATATTCTGAAACCTACTGCATTGTGAAACCTAGGCCTCTCTCCCACTATACAGGACTCTCAAATCTAGGTGTAACCCCCATCTCTGTTTATTACATGGCAAAACCTACTGCATTGTGAAACCTAGTACTCTCGCCCACCATACAGGATTCAGAAATCTAGCTCTAGCCTCCATATTTGTTTACTATATGCTGAAACATACTGCATTGTGAAATCTAGGCCTCTCCCCCACTATACAGGATTCTGAAATCTAGGTGTAGCCCCCATCTCGTTTATTACATGCCAAAACCTACTGCTTTGCATTGTGAAACCTAGGCCTCTCTCGCACTATACAGGATTCTCAAATCTAGGTGTATCCTCCACCTTTGTTTATCATATACTGAAACCTAGGTCATTGTGGAACCCAGGCCTCTCTCTCACTGTTCCGGACTCTCGAGTCTAGGTGTGGCCTCCATCTCTGTTTGTTGTACGCTGAAGCCTACTGCATTGTGAAACCTAGCCTCCATCCATATTTATTATAGGGATGGAACCTGCTTCGTTTTAGAGGCTAGCCCTCTCTCCCACTGTGCAGAACTCTCAAGTCTAGGTGTGGCTCCCATCTCTGTTTGTCGTATGCTGAAGCCTACTTCATTGTGAAACCTAGCCTCCATCTCTATGTATTATAGCGATGGAACCTGCTTCGTTGTGGAGCCTAGCCCTCTCTCCCACTGTGCAGGACTCTCGAGTCTAGGTGTAGCTCCTATCTCTGTTTGTTGCATGGCGGAGCCTGCTGCATTGCATTGTGGAACCATGGCCTCTTTTTCACTGGGTGGGATTCTCAGGTCTGGGTGTGGCCTCCATATTTGTTTATTGTATCCTGGGGCCTGCTTCGTTGTGAAACCTAGACCTCTCTCCCACTATACAGGGCACCCAAATGTATGTGTAGCCTCCATCTTTGTCTATTGCATGGTCCAACCAGCTACATTGTGACACCTACGCCTCATTGGCATAGGACTCTCAAATCTAGACCTGGACAAATATCGCCCCAGCCAAACAATTCTGCAGCTTACGGTACGTATATTTCACACCGCCAGTGTGGACACAGGGCGCAGGCACGGCCAAGCATCCATGCATGATAGAAAGCGGCTATGGCTATGCACATCCGGTCTAGCATCACACATAGCTGTCCAGACTGAAACACCTGACGTACCTCAACACCTTTGCCACTAGCATACAGCGACTACCACCCAAAAGGAACTCGGTATAGCTGGCCTCACATAGACACATTCAACAATAGCAATCTATCTCAAACCCTTGGCAGCGCCCACCAACGTGCCTGACCTCTATTGGGGCTGCTTAGTCAAGCCTTGCCAGCCACCCAAGTCCTAGAATGGCAACATGCACACATGCATCTCCGAAGCTAAACTCCTTAGAATTTCCGGCCACATTGGCTACAGTCACCGAGGGCGTTCCAACTGAGAAAAAAGCGCATTGAGGGCACACAAGTGGGGAAAGAGCTCTATTTAAATAATCAAATACAATACAATGCAGTATATGCCCAGAACAATATACCATGACACAGTAAGAAATACCTAGACTGGCTCCATTAAAATGCCAGTCTAGCTATGCAATAATACATATCATGGTTGCTTTACCCTAGCTGCCCAGTAAATAATGGTGAGACTGGTTCCACCAAAATGCCAGTCTAGCCACTTAATAACACGTGTCATGCTTGCTTTATCATAGGTGCCCAGTAACAAATGTCATGTCAAAGTAAGAAATGCCTAGAGTGGCTGCACCAAATTGTCAGTCTAGCCACATAACACTTATGATGCTTGCTTTTTTAGAGATGCCCAGTAGAAAATGTCATACCCTGTGGGAAATGGCAAGACTGGCTGCACCAAAATGCCATTCAAACCAGGTAATAACAAATATCATGCTGGCTTTATCATGGATGCAAATTAAACATGCTGTAGTAGCACACCCAACAACACCCACCCACCAAATTCATCTTTCCAGCCCAGCCCAAGCACAGGAACACAAAAATGCACATAATAGTCACTCACTCACTTACGCATACAATTCACTCACTCATTCACACCCACACCCATAAACTCACATATTCACACACACCCAGCCATCCATACATCATATGCTTACTCATTCACACACATATTACATAGTACATAATACTTACAAAATTCATCTTACCTGCAGTCCCGGGAGGCACACTCAGATATACATTTCCCCGGCCTATATCCCCAGTGGGTCATACAAGGCTGGGGAAGAAAAATGCCTCCGACCTTGCATGGTCCAATGGACTTTTGCATTGGGGAACTAAACTGTCAACAGTTTAAGCCAGCCCAGGAGTGCACCCTCAGATGCAACAAGCAGCTAAGAAAGCACTTGATGTTTCCAATGGGCTCCTCTATGATAGACGAGGATACTGGCACATTTTTGCCTCCTCGCCCATTACGAACGAGCCATCCCCTAGAATAGGTGCCGATAATTGTTAGCCAGTGTGCAATAGATTAGAGTTATCAAATCTGAACAACCTGTATTAGACTTCATTAAAACATTTCACTTTGGGCGAGTGCTTCAGCAGAGAATTAAACATCTCCCAGGTAAAACAAAAAAAGTAACCAAACCAGACATGTTTTGTCTAGCATTCTGGGAATTATAGTTCTGCATTTACAATAAAAAACGAATCTATAAGTATGGGAATTGAAACACACAATCTCATTGGATTAGCTGCTCAGAGCTAAATTGAGACTATTGGAAATCGATGATTCAGTTGTTTTCCATGTATAAATGGCGTCTAATAAAATAATGTTAATATACCTCAATCAGGTAATGCAAAGTTTAATACTACAAAAAAAAATGATTAGAATTATTAGAAAATGTATAAAAGTAGTGCAGACTGAGAAAAGGGGTAGTGCCAGACTGAGAACAGCAGGTGCATTCCTGCTATTATGCTGTATAGATATAATCGGATACATTCTTACCATACTCTGGACATCCCGGGTCTGGTTGCGTAGTATAAATAAATAAACAAACAAACAACATGTTTCTAATGCTGCAACGTAAGCAGAGATGCAGATGTGTGGACAGCAGGCTACAAAATACATTCATGCAAGAAGTGCCAGCAATAAACTTGATTTGGACCTATGACCTGCAGGTTAAACAAACATTTCTGCAGCAGACACATTAACCCACTGAACTACTTTCACACCGGTTTATACAGAAGAGGGCTACCAACACTGATTTACTCCTGTGTTCATGCAGGAAGTCCTGGGGTCAAGTAAAACAAATGTACATGATTGTGAGTCAAACTATTATTTTATTTTCCATGTATCTGTCTGTAGGACTACAGATCACTTCCCTATATTGGATCGGAAATGAGTGACACATTCAAACATTGCCCAAAAGAGAAGCTGAAAAAACTGAAAGGTGAAAAATGCAGAGGTAAATCCGTACCTGGTAGGTGTCAATCTGTTCAGCCTCGCTCTGGACCTCCAAGGGCAGTATCCAGCATTGCAAGAGTTGGGGGATGAGCCACGTTAAGCTTTGTTTCCCCACAAAATGAACCTTGGCAAATTAATGCTAAACTGACAAGCAATCGTTCCTGCCCCCCATATGATGATTTGACTCCGTACTCTCACCCTGCAACATTCGGACAAGAGTAGGACATGGAGCTGTGTGCTCCGTCTCTGTATCTCGTTATTCCGCTTATTGGGCCTGCAGTGCAGTCATTGGCCTGGTGTGGGACACAGAACATCTGCCTGCAATGGTGCCCATTGTACATGGAGGGTGCAGAGCAGGACATACGGCCAGACTGCTCTCTGTGTTCTTCTCTAGATCGCTGTTCTACAGGCAGCCAGGTCGAGAAGGAGCACACGGCAACACTGCTGTACCCAGACAGGATGCCCAGAAAAAAAGGCATGCCACAGTAAGAAAGGGCTATACTAACTGCCCCCAAATGCCAGACTAGCCAAGTAATAAAACATACCATAAATGCAAACCTCCTAATCGGAATATGGATTGCACCAACAGAAGTTAATTCACAGAAAAAGACATTGCAAGGAGCATCAACAGTCTTTGATGCTTGTAGGCACCATGGAAGTGACTTTAGAATAAATTGCCATAAGTAAACCAAGTGGCAAATAACTTTGTGGCGCAAAATACCTAAATTGAGCTATTATTATATAATTCTATTTATTAATGTATTTTATTTTATTGGATATTTGTATAGCGCCTATCCACAAGCAACGGTTTTTCAAAGCTTTCAATGCAAGGGAGGCAACAATGGTAAATGCAATCAAACAACATTCTTTCAAGGCCTCGAGTTATAATGGTACAGACATGGAACAGCACAGACAGTAGCACAGAACAACCAGACAGAATATATAACAGAACTCCCATACTAGGCCTGACGATATTTCAGATAGTGCAAGTGCTGTGACGCGTAATACGAACATACAGACATATTAATATAGAACAGGACTACCGTACTAGGCCTGATGACATTTCAGTGCAAGTGCTGTGACATAGAAAGTGGAGAGAGGGGTGTAGGGGAAAGAGTGGGAGAAGACAGGATAGCGAGTTGGAAGAGGGTTTAAGCAAGGTAGGAGCATACATATGCAGTCCAGGACGGAGAGTGCAGTGTCGTAAAAATCACACCAGAGTTCAAATGGCAAGGAGCACACAAATGCGTGATAAAATGGAGGGTGCAGAGATGTAAAAGCACACCACAGTTCAAATGCCCAGGAGCGCATATTCATGACAAAAAGGATGGTGCAGAGAAGTTAAACACAGGAGCACACACATGCATAACAAAATAGAGGGTGCAGATATGCAAAAACAAACCAGAGCTCGAATGTCCAGGAGCACACATATGCACAACAAAAAGGAGGGTGCAGATAAATTAAACATACCCAAATTCGAAAGTCCAGGAGCACACAAATACGTAACAAAATGGAGGGTGCAGAGATGTAAAAACACACCAGAGCTCGAATGAGCACACATATGCACAACAAAAAGGAGGGTGCAGAGAAGTTAAACACACCCAAATTCGAAAGTCCAGAAGCACACAAATGTGTAACAAAATGGAGGGTGCAGAGATGTAAAAACACACCAGAGTTCAATTGTCCAGGAGCACACATATGCAAGACAAAAAGGAGGCTGGGGTCCATTGAAGAAAGGGAAAGACAGGGCTGTAGCCTTAGATCAGGGCCTTCGAGCTGGACCTGGCTGGATGTTTAAGTTCCATTTGCTGCAGCGCTCACTCAATCAGGACCCTGGGGACTGCCAGGTGCTTCTCTTAGATGAAATGGAAGCAGGCAGGGTGGTATGTCACTGCAGTGGCCATCTTCATATGGACCTTCATCCACTGATGTTGCAGCGGGTCTCCAAGCACATGAGGGTACGAGTGTGGAGAGGGGTAGATCCTTTGACGTCAGCAAGCTGAGGGGAAAGGTGGGAAGACAGAGCTGTAGCCGTAGATCAGAGTTTTCGAGCTGGGCTCGGCTACACCTCCTGGCTTGATGAAGCAGTTCCATTTACTGCAGGGCTCACCCAATCATGATGCTGGGGACTGCCAGGTGGTTCTCCTGGGTGAAATGGAAGCAGGCAAGTGGACCTCTATCCACTGTGGTTGGTGCAGGTCTCAAAGCACATGAGCGTGCCAAGGTGGAGAAGGGAACATCCTTCGAGGTCGACTAGCAGAGTGGAAAGCAACTCAGCCTTTTTTCATATTAGAATGACATATTAACATAAGCTATGAAGTGAATCACTTACAGACCTGCAGATGAGACATTGTGACTAATGATATGGCCAGGATCACACACTTTGGTTAAATGGTGAAATCGGGAAGTGGACAATTTAAGCAACTGAACAGATCTTTACTGGTTACTTGATATAGATATTTATTAAGGTTCTGCTTGACATCATACTTTACTTATAGCAATGCCTTGGAAGCAAACCACATTAAACTAGCCTTTCATACTTTACACTATTTACATCATTTTAGAAATATACTGAGCAATAAAACTAAAACTATAAAACTATAGCTTTAGTTGCATTCCCCCCCATCCTGCATGGAACATCACAGTAGAATCTTGCAGATTAATGTGAGCCTAACAAAGCCCTCTTGGGTTTTAAAGCCCTGGTCATTATTTCATAAAGCATGCAGCATTCTGCACCCTTCTCACTTCTGATCACTGCCATTCCCATTTCTAAATGGACACATTTCCCTGCTAATAGTGCCCCCCCCCCCCACAACAGTGCCAATTTACTCCCAATGTAACACGGAGCAACGTGTCAGATGACTGGGAGAGCCTCTCTGGTGCCCAGACACGAATGTGAAAGGTGTCCTGCTGCCAGGACAATGAGGGTGCTGAGCAGGAACACTGTTCTCTATCTCAGTACCGTCACTGTCCCCGTCCAGCTCTTAAAAGAGCCACTGGGGTGGCAAGATGCCCCTCCTTGCCCCCGCTCGGCACACCACTGGGCCCTCCCCAGTAGCAGGCCAAGCAAGCCTTGCCCAGTCTGCTGATGACTGGAGGCCGCATCATGGCCCAGACCAGAGGGCAGCAAGGTGCACTTGCTGGCCTTTGGTTCCCCGTCCATTCAAAAGAGACAGACCTCTCTCTCTCTCTCACACACACACACACCCTTTTCTCACTCTCTCATCCATCACGGCCACTTGTACACCACACCCCCTCCATGACGGCCACTTGTACACCACACCCGCAGTGATGGGCCTGATGTTGCTCTGCATCCATATTTCCCCTTTGCGTTTTTGTTTTGCATTACTTTCTCACGCCTGCAACCCATTTATAGATCTACAGATGCTTGCTCTATCTTAGCACCTGTGACCTGGTTTACTAAAGTGTTTGTCCATTGAAAAACGCTTTGTAAATCCGACCCTCTGTCTGCCTTTCTTACAGGCTTTTAATGCAAAATGTTACTTTCAGAAATGAGCACTTTCTGTGCATCATAACGAGAAGCCGAGAAAAGTGAGACACAAGGCTTGATAAGTGGAGCGCCCTCCTTTATCTTGTTTTGCATGCCTCTCGAACCTACCTGCGTCTGTGTACTTCATCCTCTCACCCGTTATCTTTTCTCACTTCCACAGTTTACCACCCATCTTCTAGCCCGTGGCATCTGGTGAATTTTTTTATTGGAGGGGTGTAAATATTTGCCACAAACGTGTGAGAGCAAGAATGCTTTGTGACGCAGTCCAAAGCAACCAATGGGAGTTCATGGAATTTCTACTCCAGAGAAAGCCTTTTGAATAATGGCTTAAAATGGTCCACTATACAGCACACTTTCTGCCAAAAAAATAGTTTAAAAGCCAGATATTTTGCAATCGGTTTGGTAGGGTAACCATGAAAACATCCAATAGATGCAAGCCACCAACAGTGCACAGGAGCATTTCCCAACACATTTTCATGCTGCCTTTGCCCACAATATAATATTTAATGCCTGTATAAAAAACAGTCTCACACTGGTTGTGCCCATACATTTCCTCGCTGGGTGCACCAAAACATTCTATTATTCCCATGTAAGAACATACTCAAGTTTGTTCCTGAATAATGCCAGTAATGATAATATAAGAAAACATGTCCAAGCTGGCTCTGCCAATACATGCCAGCACCCCCACATAAGAACATACTCCTGTTGGCTTTGCCAATAAAAATGTAATGTTACAAAAAGGAAAAATGCTCAAACTGGCTGCACCAATGTAGCCCACTCTAGAGACATAATGACACTTATGCTTGCTTTACCACAGATGGCCAGGAAATTATGTCATGTCACAGTAAGAAATAGGTATACTGGATGCACCGAAATGATAGTCTAGCCATAATAACACTGATTATGCTTGCCTTATCATAAATGGCCAGTACAAAATGCTATGTCACAGTAGGACATGGCTAGACGGCCTGCACCAATAAACCAGAATAGCCACATAATAACATTTTCATGATTGTTTTTATCATAGATCCCTAGTAGAAAAATGGAATGCCACAGTAAGAAATAGGTATATTGGCTACACCAAAATGCCAGTCTCGCCACATAATAACATGATTCATGTTTGCTTTATCATAGATGTCCAGTAAAAAAAAAAAAAACTATGATGCCACTGTAAGAAAAGGCTAGACTGGGTGCATTAAAATGTTAGTATTGCCACGTAATAAAACATATCATGCATGCTTTATCATAGCTGCCCAGTAAAAATGTGTGGTTGCATGTTTTTCCAGATGGAACCTGACCTAGCAGTTCAGGCTGGGCTGCTCCCATCGGGAGCAGTGCCTGACTGATTTGCATATGGCTGGACCATTTGTGCTATGGCACAGACAGGCTAAAAAATGGTGGTCTGGAAGTTTGCCCAGAGCAGTGATTCAGATGTATTTAAAACATTCCACCCATCACATTGTGGTTATAGTTTGTCTCCCTGTGTAAGAGAGGGTATGCCCAGATGTTGGTCCCTTGATCACAGCACAATAGGGAACAAGACAGCTCCTCACTGATTGTCAAGCTGTGCAGCATGCTGTGCATTGGTACCTGCTAAACGAGTCCGAGCACGTTCCAGGGTCCTGGTGGATGGTTCAGGTGGCAGTAGGTGTGAAGGTAGGCAGCGTGGCAGACTCCCTCATGCTGGATGAAGGCTCCTGTAGGTCCGGAGTCCAGAACAGAGGATATGTCCTCCAACACCATGGAACAGCTGTCTCCCATGGATTAATGTGGTGATAAAACAGGGAAAACACTGGTAGTGAGTGGCAGGGAGGACAAGAAAGAAGACACTCACCAGAGAGTAAGAACAGGTGAGTGGTGATGTTCGACTACAGACAAGGGCCAGAGCAGAGTAGAAGGTATGTCAAGGCAAGGACAAATAGGAAAGTAACATGGCAGCATCACTTTGTAATAAAATTAGAGGTTTTCAACATGATTCTAGGAAGGCAAGTAGTGTTTTTCAAGGAGGCCGGCATGAAGCTAAAGCTCTCGTTCCATTGCTCTGGCAACAGACTAAACACTCCACAATTTGCGTGGCTGGAACTTAGACAGCAGCCCCCATCGCATGCTCAGGAAAGAAGACATGGTGGGCCCCATGCTGGAATGCTATTGCTGCCGCCACTGATGCAACAGCCACCACAGGATCTGCGACCCCCCGCAGGTTAGGGCCCGGGAAGAGGCTGAAGCCCCATCTGGCATAGCGCTGTCAGTTTGTTGGCCCCAAAACGGCAGCCACAGCCAGCGGGCACCTGGCTGTCGCTCGCCCCAAGTCCACACTATGTCCATTCCCAGATTCAAGCTGCAGAACTCAGGGGGTTCTAGCTTTCCTGTCCAGGCGGCTAAGCTGTGGAACACGCTGCCGACGTCCTTTAGATCGGAACCATCCTTCTATATCTTCAAAAGAAAATCTACACACTGGTTGCATGAACTTGACCGCCAAGCGCCTCTTGGCATTCACTAGCATGTCCGCGGCTGCGGTTATGCCCTTTGCATTTTGATTCCACTCATCCTTGTGTCTTGCATATTGTTGTTATAACTATTGAATTGTGTAACTGTACTATCCTATGTAAATGTACTGCCTAAGAGCTTCATAGCTGTAAGATATGCGCCCAGCTGCCCCAGGGCTGGGTGCGCTATACAAATAAAATAAACACAAAATACAAATACAAATACCATGACATGCTGCCCACCTCCAAGACCAGACAGGGCATTCAGTTTCCACGGGAAGCACAGAAAAAAGCACTGTAAAAGACATGTGCTTGAACATGCAGAGCAGATTCCCAGGAACTATAACACGTAGCATACTCCATTCAGGCTACAAGAAAGTACATGTGCCCTTAGAATCACAAATGGCCTCAACCACATATTCAGAGAGATGAGACACAAGCAAAGGGCCAAGACGAGGATGAGGATGGCGATACTTGTCTGGGCAAAAAGACTTCAGGAGGGAGACATGAAACGCCTCATGGATTATCCATTAGGAAGGCAACTGGAAACAGAAAGCTACTGAATAGATACAGTGCAAAATCCAAATAGTACCAGCAGACTGAGATGCAAACTTCATAGACCAGTTGCATCCAGGTAAATGTTTCGTAGAAAGCCATACCTTGTCACGCACAGAATAAGTAGGTTCCCGGGACCAAAACCTGTCAGCCGCTTTCTTGTCAGAATCTTTGGCTGCCTAGGGATACACCTGAGCTTGTTGATGTATCCCCTGAATACTGGTAGGGAAGGCATAAACTGACTGTATCTGACCGGGTCTAGCAGGTTCCATCAGGAGAAGCTTCGGATGAAGACCATATGTACAGTAAAAGAGCTGTATCCAGCAGCGGTGTGTAGTGAACTATTGTAGGCCACCTCGGCCATAATGGGATGATCACTCCAGTTGGTCTACATGGAGTTTGTGTAACATCATAGATATTGTTCTTGTGTCTGGTTAGTTAATTCCATTTGCCCATTGCTCTGGTGAATTCAAATTATTCTCGGCTGCTCCCATTGGTGGCAGTAACTGACTGTTTTGAATATAGCTGGACCCTTTTTGTAATGGATCAGATGAGATAAAAAGTGGTGGTGTAGGAGGTTGCCAGAGTAGTGCCAGTGGTTCAGATGTATTCAAAACCTTCTTCCCATACTTTTTGGTTATAGTAAAAATGTCAATCCACTGTAAGAAAAGGCTAGACTGGTTGTACTAAAATGCCTGTCTAGGCGCATAATAACACTTAGCATTGTTGCTTCATCACAGCTTACCAGTAAAAAATGTCATGCCACAGTAACAAATGTCTGTAGCAATATAACAGTCTAGCCACATAATAAGACTGTTCATGCTTGCTTAATGAAAGATACTCAGTATATATGTCATGCCACACTAAGACATGCCTAGACTCGATGCACCGAAATTCCAGTCTAGCCACGTAATAGCACTGATCATGTTTGCTTTTATCATAAATGCCTAGTACAAAATGCCATGCCACAGTAGAAAATGGTACACTGGCTGCACCAAAATGGTGGTTTAGCCACAAATAAAGTGTCATGATAGATTTATCAAATATTCCCAGAAAGAAATGTTATGCCACAGTAGGAAAGGTCTAGACTGGCAACACCAATACCATTCCAGCCACATAATAGTATTTTTCATGCTTGCTTTGTCATAGATTTCCAGTAAAACATGTCATGCCACAGTGAGAAATATTTATACTGGCTACCGCAAAATGTCAGTCTATCCATGTAACAACACTTATCATGCATGCTTTATCATACACACCCTGTAAAAAGTATGATGCCATTGTTAGAAATGGCTAGAATGGCTGCACCAAAATACCAGACTGGCCACATAATAAAACGTATCATGCATGCTTTATCATAGATGCCCAGTACAGATGTCATATCACTGTTAGAAATTACTAGAATGGCTACATATAATAAAATGTATCATTCATGCTTTATCATAGAAGCTCAGTAAAAAAAATAGCTAGAATGGCTGCACCAAAATACCAGTCTCACCACATAATAAAACTTTCATGCATGCTTTATCATAGATGGCCAGTACACATGTCATGTCACTGTTAGAAATAGCTAGAATAGCTACAGCAAAATGCCAGCCTCGGCATGTAATACAATATATCATTTATGATTTATCATAGGTGCTCAGTGAAAACTGTCGTGCCACAGAAAGAAATGGCTAAACGCTCTGCACAAGAATGCTTATTTACATGGGTCATGCTGTCTTTATCATATGTTTTAAAACTATTTCTTCAATAGACAGACTGCCATACTACCCATCTGGCACCTAAGAACGCTCCCAAGCCGTACTATTTCTTTACATCCACTATCTGTGTTAAAGACTCGGTTCTGGCTATGAGAATGTGCATCCAATTTGGGACAGGAAATATATAAGCATACAATTACACTCCGCTGATGGAGCATTGTCTGATTTATATCAATATGTATTTCTCATGTGTATGTTCACATTTATGTCTATTTGCATTTATATTTAGGCAATTCTGCTCACTTCTTCTTTCTTTCGCATAATACACTTAACGACACACTTCGGTTGACTACTCGATACATAATATTGTACGGTTATTTTTTACCACAGTATCGGATTGCCCATATCACTTTCACAACTTCACTACTTGAATTTCTTCACGTTACAAACACTATGCAACACGCCAGTTTTCTTTCGAGCATCTCACGCTCGATGGTTTCTATTTACTTATGCAAAACGTGATTGTGACGTCACTCGTCTGACGCACACCACGTATCAACAAACATGACGGTAGAAATCTACACATGCGCAAATCGGCGTATCTGTCGCACATGACTCTTGTGACAACCCATTTGATGACAGTATAAAAGGAGACGCCTCACGGTGCAGTTGCATCTCCAGCCTGGTAGACGCGACCCACCGTGAAGACTCTAAGCTCCTTTTCTCTAGATTTAAGTAAGTATTTTGGCCTCTTTGACATTGAATACTTGACCTCCAATCTATACGCCACTATATATACTCACCTTCTTTTCTTTACCTGTCCTTTTTCTAATACTCAGCCGACTGCCGCCTCCTGGCCATTACCTGTTACCATTCCCTTTTAGAGATAACCATCCGATGGAATATGCTAAATAGCATTTTGATTCACGAGCGACATGTAAGTTGCCATTCACCTATCGTCATCTTCTCCTTTTTTATCGGTACTTAGACTACTTTTTCGTAACACTCTTTTTTACATAATATAGAGAGACTCAAAGAAAGAAATTTGAACACTCTGACCCGAAGCACTTCTTTAAAAACGTACCCTTGCACAACTCTCGACCCTGTAGGGTAAGCACTTTTTACATTTGTTTGACTAACAACTAATATGTCATTTGGATTATGTACGGAAATATTACCTACCTCTCCTAGAGATACAGGATCTGTTTAAAAAAGTTTAAAAAGTTTAAATAGTAAAATGAGAGTTACCTTTTGTTCTTTTGTCCAACAAATCACAATGTCTAGTCCAGGGATTTGCTTGTAATCTGACATCTGTATCCTAACATTACTTTTCAAATTGTTATCATCTACTGAAATGATGGTTGCATTGTCATTTTTCCGAGTTTAAAACATTTACAGGCTATTTGAACTTATAGAATTGGTTAAAATATTATTTATGTTTTCTTTGTTTTTTTTAGAAAAATAGAAACATTTTGCCATTGCCCCTGAAGAAGAGTTGATAACTCGAAATGCGTTGGGCACCATCATGTACTATGTACAATAAAGCAACCAATATTTTCCACAATCTTCGTTTCTTCAAAAAAATGTATTTGTTCAATGAATATGGTTTATGTACCACTTAAATTGCTTACTACAAATCACTTTATGCAAAATTTGTCCTGAAACAATGTATAAAACGAGTATCTATAACCCCCTTTAGTTATTGATCTGTATTTACAGATATTCGACAGTGTGCAGGGGACAGGAGTTCCCAAACCTTTTGGGAACAACCACTCTTTTCCGTCTTTATCATATGCGCCAAGTAAAAAATGCCATGCCATAGTAAGAAATGCCTATACAGACATTTGTATAGTGCCTTTCACCATTGGCATGATCTCAATGCTCTGTGGGTTAAAAACCCTTGGGGGCTGTACTCCAGGTCAGTGGAGAAAGTAGAGTGGTAAGTAGTGCATGTATGCACTTAGTATGTGTGCAGCTAGAACGAATGTTGTGGTAGGTAGCTGCATTCTAATGCTAGGAGTAGTGTGGGGGTTGTGTGAGACCAGTAGTATTTGTGCACCGAGGATGAATTGTCTTGGGTAGCTGCATTCTAGTGCAGGTGCTCATTCTATATGAGATTATGTGTGCATCTAGGCTGTTTTTTCATGGTGGATAGCTGCATTCTAAAGATTGGTGTAGTGTGCATGGTGGTGTATAATTATATATGCAGCTAGGCTGAAGTTAAGCGTGGTGGATAGCTGCATTCTATTGATTGTTCATGCAGAAGTATCGACATATTGGTAGGTATGTGAGAGTATCTGTGAAGTTGGAAGAGGTCCCATCTAAGTGCCACACATTTCCTACACCTAAGAACATGTTCTATGTAATTATAACACATACAGTACAGATAGGGATGTTTCACCTAAAACAAAAGCAGCAAAATAAATATGTGTTTAAGTGCACCCCATTCTGCTCCCCAACAGTTTTATATCCTTATCCCGCCCCCCATTTATGTTTTCACAAAAATGTGGCGTTTTTTTTCTCTGTTTTTGTTTCATTATAAATTACCTCTCTGTAATTGTATTCTCCGTAATCACTGGATAACCTTGAAACCATCTAAGTGCAACACTTTTCCTATGACCCGAAACCATCTAAGTGCGACACATTTCCTACCCCCGAAACCATCCAAATGCAACCCATTTCCTACCCCCAAAACAATACAAGTGCAACACTTTCCTACCCACGAAACCATCCTAGTGCATCACACTTCCTGCCCCATGAAACCATGTAAGTCCAACACATTTCCTACCCCCGAAACCATCTAGGAGCAACACATTACCTACCCCTTGAAACTATCAAAGTGCAACACATTTCCTACCCTGAAACCATCCGAGTACAACACATTTCCTACACCCAAAACCAGCTAATTACAACACATGTCCTACCTCTGAAACCATCTAAGTGCAACACATTTCCTATTCGCCGAAAACATCTAAGTGCAAAACTTTTCCTACCACCAAAACCATCCAAGTACAACACATTTCCTACCTCCGAAACCATCCAAGTGCAACACACCTCCTATCCCCCAAAACTATCTAAGTGCAATACATTTCCTAACCCCCAAACCATCTAAGTGCAACACATGTCCTGTGCCCGAAACCATCTAAGTGCAAAACATGTCCTACCCCTGAATCCATCTAAGTGCAACACATGTCTACCCCCCGACCCCAATCTTTTAAGGCATAATTCCCCAGATGTCTAACTGTCCATCTTATAGACTGTAAAGAAAGAGCAGTGGAGACAAAACACCTAGATTTGAAGTACATGTACACTGCAAGATACACAGTAGTGTGGAGGAAATGCACCCAGTTTTAAGAACATGGCAGTGGAGAAAGTGTGCCTAGAATTTAAAGTTACATGGATTTAACAGTGTAATAAAAGAGTATTTAGCTACAACTTGAGCAGCACAATTGGAACCAGTTACACACTAGGCTAGATGCTGGTATGTATAAGGTAGTTTGGTAATAAGAGTGGTGCGGTTGTACCCAAGTACACCAATAGCTGTACTCCCCGCCCAGACCACACTTACCTTATCAGTCACTGCTGGCTGTCTGCGGCAGTCTTCCCAGGTGAACATGGGCAAACACGGACTGGAGCTGCCCTTTGCCTTGGTGCTCTTAGCCGATGGCTGCCCAAGTTGGGGCTGCCCCGATTGGTCATCCTAAATGGGGGGCCTGAGAGCAAAGAAAGACCAGGAAGCCAGGCAGGGCAGGCAGGGGGGGAAGGGAGTGCACACTAATTCATAGGCTGTGATATTGAAATTAAATGCAAAGGAAATTACACAATTAAACATAAGCTGTAGCTCCAATGAGGGCACTAGGGGCTGGAAACACTCACCTGCTCAGCTTTTGAGATAAAGATGCCTGTCAGGATGCGTGGAGGGGGGGCTCAAGACCCAATCAGCAGTTGGGGGCTGGCTGGGGGTCAGAGGGCAATGAAAGAACAGGAAGTAAGGCAGGGAATGCAGGGGAAGCGCACACAAACGCCAAGGCAGCGAGATTGAAATTAAATGTGTAGGAAAATTCAAAAATAATAAAAGAAGATGAAGCTCCAATGTGGGCACCAGGGGCTGGAAGCACTCACTTGCTCAGGCTGTGAGCTAAAGATGCCTGTCAGGTTGTGTTTGAGAGGCCAATGCCCATGAGGTGTTCCATGAAGGGCTCAAGGCCCAATCAGCGGTCAGGGCGGGCTACAGGCTGGAGGGAAAAGAAAGACCACAAAGCCAGGCAGGGCAGGTAGGGGGAGCACACATTAACACTGACGCAGTAAAATAAAAATTTAATGCACAGGAAATTACACTATTAAAAATAAATCTGAAGCTCCAATGCGGGTACCAGAGGCGGGAAACACTCACCTGCTCAGGCTTCGAACTAAAGATGCCTGGCAGGCTGCGTGCAGGGGGGAAAGGCCTTTGAGGTTTTCAGGAAAGGCTCCAGGCCCAATCATTGGTTGGGGCAGGCTGGGGATTAGAGGGCAAAGAAAGACCAGGAAACCAGGCAATACAGGCAGGGGGAGCGTACACTAAAGCCAGGGTGGCAAGATTGAAATTAAATGCACAGTTAATTACAACATTAAAAATAGCTGAAGCTCCAATGTGGGTAGCAGGGGCTAGGAGCCTTCACTTGTTCAGGCTGTGAGATAAAGATGCCGGGCCGGTTGCGTGTGGGAGGGCATGGCCGATGAGGTGTTCCAGGAAGGGCTCAAGACCCAATCAGTGGTCAGGGCGGGCTACAGGCTGGAAGGCAAAGAAAGACCAGGAAGCCATACAGGGAAGGCAGGAGGAGCGCACACTAACGCTAAGGCGGTGAGATTGAAATGAAATGCGCAGGACATTCCAAAATAAAAAAATAGGTGGTACACTAGCCTGATTCGGTTTACCTTGTAGCTTACCCTGGTTATGTTTGCGGTCCTCTTTTGGATTGGAATTCTCTTTGTTGTCTTTCTTGGACTGCTTTCCCTCTTCCTTCTTCTGAGTTGTCCCAGAATCCTTGTGAGTAGCCCTGTTGGCAACCCACATGTCAGCAGCCTTAGCTAATTTCTTAGGATCTATCTCCTTTGAATCAGCCAAGTGCTGTCTAAGCTCAGGAGAGCAGGCATCAAAAATAGACTCCAACATTACAAGATTCCTCAAACCTTCATAAGGGTTCATTTTGTAACCCGTAACCCGACCATTTAAGTTTTTCAAACAGTCACACACCCAGGTAGCCCAAGGGGTACCATCATGCTTTTTGAGGGTTCTAAACCTCTTAGGATACTGGGAAGGGGTCTTCCCAAACCTAGCTATTAATGCTAGTTTCACACACTCATAATCCTGCTTATCCTCCTCCCCCAACTCCATTACAGCATTACTTGCAACAGGGGGAAGGCTAGAGAAAAGCCAAGGAATCAACTGATTCCCTGAGATACCTTGAATCCCATGATTGTACTCAAACAGTGCTAACCAATCCAAAACATCAGGTTTAGTCTCATACATACCAATCATTTCCATTGGCATACAGGGTCTCTTAGGGCTGGAAGACCTAGAAGACTCTGGGAGAGAAGCATTTTCTAGAGACAGTTTCTTCATTTCTAGTTCATGATTCAGCTCCATTTCTCTGAGCCTTAACTCTTGATGTTTCATGGCAGTTTGTGCATCAATACGTTTCACGTCTAATTCAAGTCTCATTTTCTCAAATGCAATACATTCAGGAGTAAGTGTAGGACATGTGGGGGTCCCTGTGGACAGAGGTTGTGCATTCTGAGCAGGCAAAGGAGTTGTAGCGTTTCCTAGCAAGGACTCATCTACTTCTAAATTAACACTCTCAGAATCAGAAACATCAAAATCCACATTGGCTGGAGTGGTAGGCCCTTCTGAACCACTCTCCAGACTTTTTCCCATTAACTTTGCAACCAGTTCAGATTTCTTTCCTTTACCAGAGAGATTCTTATCTCTACACATGGTTCTAAGAACCTCAGCAGTATAGAGTAAAAGACTCTCTTCAGTGTAGTTTTCCATATTTGACATGATTTCTCAGTTAAATAGAATTAGTGGTGTTAACCTTGTGGTTAGTTGAACCCAAGCAACAGCAGTACTCTAAGTGTAATCACTCTACTTCCAAATCCTCACCGCTGTACCCCAGTGTTAAGCAGAATCCTGTGCAGTGCCCTTAGGGACCGCTACACACAATTAAGACCACAGGTGGCAATACAAGTTTTACCTTTGGTACAAGCCTGTACTACTAAGTTATAGTGGTAGCAGTAGCAGAGCAGCCATGCTTATCTCAAGGGTATATGAGCAGTAGCAGAGATTACACAAAGGGACCACAATTACTGTGGCTCAAGCAAACAATGACTCAAGGTTTCAGGTAAAAAATATAAGTAAATTTATTTTGAAACCATCAGTTATAAACACAACACCTCTATTAAACTTTAAACAAAACCACACGTTAAATATACTACAACTAACCTATTCACTTTGTACAGTATGTCTCAAAGTAAATACCCTGTGTTTGAATGAACCAGTGTTACGAACAAAACATGATACCGCGGATACGGTTGCGATCACTTTTTGACAGTTTGGTCTACTCAATAAACGCGTATCCGTGACATGAAATGCTACCGGGGCAAAAACACACTTAGCACCTGAGATACCCAGAGGGAGGTGGAGGCAAAAATCACAGGCAATATTTAGGTTAGGCAGAGAGTATCGAGAAACACTCAGAAACAGGAGTTCAAAAGTCAAAGGGTCGGAGCCAGGGTTAAGTGACACCGGAGACCTGTTGCGGAATATCACACCGTTAGACAGTTCATGATTTAGTGTAGCCAAGAGTACTTTGACATTGTCAATGTTCGAAAGCAAAGTTATAAGAAGGAGGGAAGACAAGGGCGAGCCTTGAGGATGTAGAAAAAGGGATTCACCCAGTTTCCTCGAGTAGAGCACCGTACCTTATTCCAATGATGCAGCTGGTGCCCTGGCAGTTGTTCCTTTTGGTTTCCCGCAGACCCACGAATCCTGGAGCTTCGTTTTGAAGGAGGACATCTGAAGGGGGTCTGCACCACAAAGGGATAAAGTCGGCAGCAGCGACAATGAATAAAAGGTGCGTTCCTTAAAAACAGGAGAGGTTCGGCAGGTGGCTATCCGGACCGCTACAGCAGTGTGCAGCAATTTCGACCATGGCAGAGATCTCTGGCTGAAGAAGATGAGCTGGTTATCCCCACCAGGCTCAAGGGAAGAAGACTCCGGACTGGATCTCCTCTTAGTCGTCGAAGGGTAGATGGCGCAGGACTGCAGCAGGGCTTCATCGGGATGGGGTAGTTGCAGCAGCCGTCGTTCTCACCGCTTCTCTTCGGTTCCTTGTTGTTCCAGAGGCGACTCTGACTTCTAGCCCAAGAGACCAGCCTTTTATGCGCAAAACCCCCATTCACACAGCCTGGCTGTCAATCACGCCAGCAGGGGGTTGTCCAGCCGGGACAACCACCTCAGTCAATCATGGCAAAGTGCGACTTGGGTTTCCTAGGATACCCTGTGCAGGGGTGACTACACCCCTCCCTCACATTCAGCCCACCTAGACACCCAGGCAGAAGCCCACCAAAAGACGGTGAACAAAGAAGGTGAAACCAGTTTGCCACGCAAAGTAAAACACAAGAAGAAATGGTGAATAAACCCACCCAGAGCCAAAAGAAAGAAGATTTGGTCAAGCGGATTTATGTTCGAGGCTAATATAATAGCCAAGAACAGTAACACGTTAATCTAATATAATCGCAGTAGAAAAGTTAGGGTAGATACCACTGCCACCAGCCAAGTCTAAATGTTAAAAGAGCAAAACAATGCTCAGGCAGGTACAGACAGAAATGGGTACAGATTAGCCCTTTCCAGTACTCCATGTAGATGGGTGTACTGCGTCTGTGGTAAAAATGACTAAGTAAAGTAAATGGCAAATTTACCTTTCTCTGGGTAACCCATACAAGAACAGCGGCACCTGGAGTGGTGTGCTCCAGTGCCCAAGATCACTCAATGAGTAAAACACATAGGCCAAAACACATGTAAGAGTGGAAAAAGGATGTACAGGTGGGACTCACTAGGTGAGGGAAATTCGCCCTAGAAGGAGAATTCTCCCTAAGAGTCAGTGAAAAATGTAATTCCACAATAAGAAATGCCTAGACTAACTGCACCAAAATGGCAGTCTTGCCACCTAATAGTGTTCATCATGCTTGCTAGATGGCGAGTATAAAGGGGCCGATTCATGGAACAAACGTGCGCCGAAAACAGTGGCGCAATCTGGCGCAAGCAGGCGCAAGCATGCGTGCGATTCATGGAAACCCCTGCGCGTGTTTTTCTCGGGATGTGCGTCAAACCCGTGCGTGGGGCACACGGGCGCACACGTCATTGCAACATCCCAAACGCTGTGTGTGACGCGCACAGGGAAAGCGCACATCGTCCGCACACACACAAAAAAGGGGGCGGGACACGGGGCATAACACGCGGAATGGGGAACAACATGTGAAAAAGAAGGCATAACTGGGGAAGTACTGCAGGGAAATGCACGGAACGCCCACACGCACGCGAACGACCCGTATTCATGGATTCGAATACGGGAAACCCGCGCACGGCAAAAGTTGCACATAGGCGTCAATGCGTCCGCCACACGAAGGAAGGCAGAAGCATCCCCGCACACTGTGTAAAAGTGCGCGCAAACAACAAACACGTATATACAGCTACGATGAATGCCCCATTTGTCACAGCACTGATCATGAGACACCGCCGGAGGAGGAGAATAGCCAGGGCCCGCATTAATTTACCCGGGACCAGCCTTTTTGGGATGCCTGACGACCACGTCTATGGTAGGTATAGGTTTCCACCTTATATCATCCTAGACCTCGTCAGGGAGTGGGAAGATAACCTTACTTCACCAACCCTGTGCTCCCAAGCATTGAACCCTTTGGAGAAGGTGCTCAATGTTCTGCATTTTTTGGCCACTGGGTCATTTCAGCGGACCACTGCCATAGTGGGGGGGGGTCTCACAGGCCACGCAGTCACGCTGCCTACACCAGGTGTTGGCAATCATCACTGCACACCCCTCAGTCCGCAGACACATATACATGCCCATAACACCCGCAGAAAGGCAGGCCGTTGTCCAGGACTTTTACAGCGTAGCACACTTCTCCAAAGTGCTCGGTGCCATAGATTGCACCCATGTGGCCCTACGTCCACCTAGGGCCACTGAGCACATCTATCGAAACCGCAAGCATTGGCATTCCATCAACGTGCAGGTTGTATGCGATGCTAAAGGAATCATCACCAATGTCTATGCAAACTACCCTGGCTCCACCCATGACAGTTTCATATACAGAATGTCCGCCCGGAACCGGGCCCTGTAAGCTGGGCAGCATGGCGACACATGGCTCCTAGGTGAGTACAAATGCCTGTGCACATGCATGCAAGTCACACACAGACAAATACACAAACCCTAATAATCTCAACTATTATCACCTCCCCAGGGGACAGTGCCTACCCTCTGAGCAACCACATGATGACGCCAATCTGGAACCCCACCACACCACCCCAGGTAAGATACAATGATGCCCATATTGCAACTAGGGGCATAGTGGAGCGCACATTCGGAGTGCTCAAGTCACGCTTCCGCTCCCTTGACTGCTCTGGTGGGCATCTACTATATGCACCCCCAGTAGTGTGCAGGATCATTGTGGCAGCTTGTGTCCTGCACAATGTTGCAACACGGCGGGGGTACCGGTGGACATGGTGGTGCCCCCACATCCCCAACCACAGCCACAGGCGCTGGCCATGGGAGGCGACAGGGCATGTGGTGAGGCAGCCCGGACCCAGTTTGTGGCCACATTTTTCACCTAAACTCCCACCCCTGCGGAGTGCACACAGTCCTGGCACATACCAGGTGACAATTGATGATGACAAAGAGACAGTCAACTGTCACAACCTTACCACCCTGAGAATGTTCCCACAGAAGTGCCACATTGTGTGTATCCCTAGCTATTTAAAAATAACCAATCCTGTGTGACCAAAAGGAACACAAGCAAGGTGTGTATCACACACCCCTGCAAAACAGTCAATCACAATCCCTGGTATGTCACCCAAACCCTCCCAAACCACATCACCCTTGTCTGCTACACCATGACAAGGCATGCAATAGCAAAAGACAAACACATGACCAATAATTTACAAAGAGACATGTCATAAATGAAAACTGGCATGAGACAATGATGCCTGACATGGAACAGAAAAAATGACTGACCAACAACCTCCCTGACATACAAAGTCAGACACAAATGCTTTCCAACAGTCGTAGCATGAACACAACACTGAACGCGCGTTCACATGCACATTGGGCATGGTAAAATCAAAACTCACGAACCCGTGTGCTGTGTGTGTCTCCTGCAACACACTGCACAGCACACAGCACTTTGAGCAGCCATTGTGTTTCAGATACACCTTGAGCATCACATGAAAAAAACTAATGAAATCTACAACCAAATGATGCATGAACAGGGTACCCTAATGGCAATAGATCATGTGCTGCATGGACACCTCATGCCTGAAAATGCAATCTATGTGCACCTCTGGCCATGGAAGGGTGGATGTATGGGTGGATCACGGGTGGATCACTGTGCAACTGTGTGTGTGTCATTAGGGACATGCACTCAATGTATGCATGTGAAATAAAGTGGCCCTGAGTGTCCTGTACACATCACATGTGAACATTGGCCATGTGAACACCCCAGCACCCCAGAACACCTGAAAAGTAAACACAACACAGGAACAGGCAATGAGCAGCACAACACATCATGTACATAGTACCCCACAATTACAATGTCAGAGTGCTCAAAACACTGTAGGCCAAGCCAACTGTCCAACAACAAAAGGCCCACACTTACACATCACTGTGACCTTCTGAACAACTGTCTCTGGGGTATGTAGCCTTCTTCCTTCAAGTCTACCTGGCTACAGGATCACCCTACCCCTTGGGCTCCATGTTCCAGCTTGTGTGTAAATAGGGTCCAGCCCCCTCAGAGGCCACCTTGACTGGTAAAAAATGCCAAATTGCAGAGAACTCCAAGTAGGCAAACCCGCAAATCAGTGAAAAAGGCTGTAGGCACCAAAGATGACTTGAAGTAGCAGGAAATGTCAAAGCACATGTACAAGCTCAATGATAGAACAACCAAGGTTGCACAGTTGAACAATGGTCCAACCGGATGGGTACCATTCACGGTACATAACATACAATAACATACAATGATGATGCACAACTGATGGGTACTGTCACAGCTCCGGTGTCCAGGCGCAGGATTGGCATGAACCAACCTCCCCCTCTGTGGTCTGGGTGCCTGCAAGGTCAAACTAACACAGGCCTCTGAGACCCCGGCGGGGAAGGAGGGTCAGGGATATGTTGCATGGACAGGCATTGGTATTCAGGATAACCGGAAATAGGGGCAGGAGAGTGGATGTGGATTTGCAAGGTAAAGTAGGCAAAATACAACTAATCACAAAAACACATACTCAATCAGAGAAAACATGTTCATCATGCACATTGTACCAGATCAGTCAAATGCAAGCCAAAGAGACACTTATCTCTGGGGTGAGTGCTGGCCTCCTGCCTGCGCACTCTCAGGTCCGGTAACAGGAGCACTTCAATGCTGCCAAGAGAGCGTGAGTTACTAATCTGAATGTGTGTTTACAACACACACACACAACCCCATCCATGCCCCAAAGTAAGTGACATCTCCACAAACAAACTCCCCTGTCTGCTGCTATGTACCTATACGTTAGCTTGGACCACCGATGGGACATACACTGTCAATGCAGTAATGCCGGCGTATGTGGCCGCGCGGGAAATGGAAGACCAATGAGTCAAGAATCAGACATGATACAATGTTCCCTAGGTGAGCTGTTAGACGCGTATAGCAAGGTGCAAAAGTTGCGTTCTGCCCGCCGCAGATTTAAGTAGGTAGTGCACATGGCAATTTGCACCTGCAAATGACATGCACTCCCCACAAGTCTGAGCCTCGCTGGTTGTCCCTGTGCACTGTATCAGTTTCTGGCCAGGAACACTACTACCCTAATTACTCTGCTTCAATGGAGCAGGGGGTACTCGAGGATATGTTTGATGGCCCCTGCATGTGCCCCTGACAACTAATAAAGGCACTTGGCATTTGGCCCTTAACGCATGTCAGCTGTACTGTGTGCTTCTCCAACAATTCCTGGCAAAGCTCCACAGCACTGGGGCCACTTAGCATCCATGTGCAAGTGGCCTGGTGGAAGGTAGTCTGCAGTGTGGGCCCTTGTGTTGCTCACCTTGCTAGGAGCTCCTGGAAACACGTCTGCGTCTTTCGGACGTCTCAGCACAAGCCCTGTGCATCTGCTTGCGCACACATCCAGACGTCTGCACCACCGAACGTGCCCAGTTTTCTGTATTAGTCGTCCCTGGCAAAGGTAGTCTGGAAGCTCAGCTTCCTGCAGAAAGGGCATGAAATAAATTAATGAGGCTTGACAGTTCCCTGTGTGTGTGTCTACATGCTGGTTGTCACTGGGCCAGGTTACAGAGCTACATCCAAACTCCTCCCACCATCAGTGTCACTTTAACAGGCCAAGGTTGCAGGCTACTGTCTACAGCATGAAGTGCATCAAGCACATATACAGGCAAGAACATAACATACATCACAATCAACATCAATTAATGGTGTAATCAATCACATACTCACCCAAATTCATTACAGACATGGGGTGGATGAAACTCAACCAATCCCCACTAGGGGTGTTAACACAAGTAGAACAGCAGCAGAAAGACCACAGTAATTAAGGAAGTCCAAAGCCCTTGTGAAATATTTTGTAAAACCGAACCATACTAGCGAGCCCATGGATAAGGGAAGCAAGAGTGGCCTATGTGAGTCAGGACCTCAAGCTGCAAACACATACACAAGACAAGCTTGAAGGGCCTAGCTGGAACAGACAGTGGATGCTTTCAAAAGTCACAAAGCACCATACCATCACATGAATGCACAATAGACAAACAATATTAAACTATAATTTAAACTAATTAAACTAACAATGAACAACCTACATAACCTAATTAAAATAACTATCAAATAGTCAATATTAACTAACTAAACTAAAAGGAAAAATCAAAAATGGCCACATACAACCCGGGGGGGGGGAGGAGGCACCCAGGAGGGGGAGGTACAGGGTGCACCTCAACACCCACATGCGATGATGTTGAGACAAAAAAAAAAAACCTCCATGGGCTCAAGGCCTGCACACCATGACCTGTTTGGAAAATAATTCGTCGTCCGAATCTGCCTCATCCTGTAAAGGATGATGTGGCACAGGAGCCTGACCACGCCTAGGCGCAGCTTGCCCCTCGTCGGCAGCAAGTCTGCCAGAGGGGTGAGCTTGGTTCTGTGTGGCAATGACACGCAGGTCTGCATGCAGAACCTCCCGTGATACACATGCTTCCTCTTGCAAGGTAACATGTGTAGCACAGAGTTCTTCCTGCGTGGTCTAACTGGACAACCGATGCACCTCCCGGAAAGCATGTAGCTCAGCCGAGATGGTACGCTTAAGCTGCTCAAACCTCTCCTATGACCGCACCCTCTGGGATGTCAAGAGGGCATCCAGAGTGGATCTGAGGGACTGAGACTCAGCCATGTGTGCCTTTGTGTGAGCAGTAATTGCTTGACACAGAGACATTTCAGCCTGGCGTGCCCTGTCAGAGGCCGCCATGCCCAGCCTGAGTGAGCGGGCCGTGGACTGCACCGCCTGCTGCTGGAGAAGCACCTGCCTAGAAGGGGGGAGCACGGATTGGGCCACACATTCCATGCTCGCAGCAATGTCATCAAGTGCTGCCCCCTGATGTTCTGAATTGGCAGTCATGTCTTGCTCCCACTCAGTATACTGCGGTTGCGCGCGGCGACCGCGTTGCTGGGCTTGACCCCTGCGGGACCCAAGGACCGGGTGTCCTCGCTGTGTTGGCACCGCCCGCGGCTGCACGACTACATGCCCCCGTCGACGTGATGTCCCAGGCACATCAGTGACTGGTGTGGAGGGTAACCCTGCGGCCCGATCCACCACGGCGGAGGTACCAAGACTGTCTGACCCCTCAGTGCAGGTGTCGCGGACAGAGGAGTGTCCACATCAGAATCACTCACCCCTGACACATGGACTTGATGCTCATCCAACTCAACATGGACGTCAGAGTCGTCATCAAGGCTGGACTCATAGGCAGCCAGAGACAAGATGGACTGTAGCACTGGGGGTTTTCGTGGCCTACCACCCCACGACCCCCACTTGTGCCGGGTTGATGTAGTGATAACAACCCTGTGCCTGGCATGACAACACCATCCTCCGGCTCCATTGCGTCATCACCTGAAAAATAGAGAGAAAAAAAGTCACTACACATGTCAGAAGCACACAACACACACACACAAGACATCACACAGACAGCCAAACACATCAAGCAGACATGTGACACACAAAATAGAACCTGCCATGCATGCTGGTCAACTTGAATTGCTTCTGTGATTAGGCATGTTGAAAGGTGGCAGTTTGCACTGAAGTGGGTCTATGCAGTGCAGCAAATATGTACATGTTACTCACTATCTACATGTACAAGGACTTCATGGTGTGTGTCAGAAAATGTGAAGGCAGTGCAAGGTCAACTTCAGGCATCACGTGCAATGTGCATTCAATGGGTAGCATATCTACAAGCAAAGCACCCCTCCACCCAAGTGCAAAAGCAGGGATGCCTAGCATGGTATCAAAAGGCTGACCATAGACCTGTGTATTGACAGACAGTGTTGACTAGCATCAACAGCTCATGTGAGTCAAGTGACAACACAGCAAATGATGATGGGACAGTAAGCAGGACACATGATGAAACCTCTGGAGTACACCCACGTGTGAAGAGACACTACACCAGTTGGACAGAGTCATTGGCCATTAAACAGGCTGGACCTGTGACCCACACAGACTGTCACACCCTAAACATGTGTGCAATGCAGTACTGAGCCACAGTGGACATGGGAAGGCTGAATGAAATGCCATGCAATGTATGTCACCCAGGACTTGTATTACAGTGATCATCCAGTCAAGGACACATAGGGGCATGCGTGCAATGCACATGGAGCATGAATGGGCACTCATGTCCCTGCGGGGCATCTGACCTCTGCACAGTCCAAGTGAGACACCCTGCATCAAGTACTAAGGATGTACCACACAGCATATGTCTGGCAGATTGGCCGTGGAAGTTAGCATGTACACAGGACGCATGAACAGGGAAGTCACAATGGCAAGATTGAAGCAGACCAGTGCAAAGGTGGAATTGGGTGCAGAGGGGGGTGGAGGGGCAAGGGAGCATGCCTACATGGAGTACCCGCATGCAGGCAGAGGACACATGCACGTCAGTCATGCTATGACATTGTGCCTGGGCTGAGAGGAAGGTCACCCCACGCTACATGCAGAAGGGCCAGTGAGCTGGAACATGGACCGGAGGGGCATACTGGTAACCAGCATGTGAGTAGGGTGCAATAGTGGTGATGGGACAGTCCCCGTCTGCTCCACATGTCCACCATCCAGCAGAGCAGACATGCATCAGGGAAGCATTGCATTACTTGCACATCAGAACCATGTACACAGTCACATGTAGTGGCAATCATGCACAACACATCCCACAAGTGAAACACACACGTCCTCAACAAACACGCATCAACACTCACTGGACTGGGCATCAAAGTCCAGCATCTCTCCCACTCCTTCGACCAATTCAGGTGGTATGAACTCCGCAACGAGTGCCTCATGCGGAGTGAGCTCTTCCTCCTCTGGTGCAGGCCCACCGCCAGTCACCAGAGTCAAGTTGTAATTAGAGGCACGCTTAGCCTTAGTGCTGCGTTTGATGTCATTCCAACGCTTTTTGCACTCTTGCGCGTGCGCACCTCTGCCAATATGACATTTCCGCAACATGCTTCCAGTGGGTGTCACGTTGGGCAGCCGTAGTCTGACTATTGCACCCACTAGCATGTCACGGCTGTGGCCCGCACGTAGCCCACGAGGAAGTCCAGTTCCTGCTTACAGAAAGGCTTCTTCCTCGACGTGCAGGAGGTCGTGGCTGTGTGTGGGGTCCCAGCCTGTGCTGCAGGTGCAACCTTCCTCCTCTTGGACTGTGGCGCAGACCCTGGCTGGCTAATGCCGCCCTGACCAGTATGGCCAGTGGGTTCGGTGGATTGAGCCAAGGGAGTGGCAGGTGGAGGGATGACCAAAGGCCTGACTTGTGTCAGTGGCAGCTGGGTGCCCACTAATGGACCCTGCGCAGCAACATCAGCTGTGGCAGGGTCATTGACCGCAACGGTCCTGGTTGGCAGACTCACAACCGGGGTGTTGTTGGGTGCATCTGCCCCTGCACTTGCCAACACCCGGCTGTTCGGGCAGCAGATGACATGACTGCCCCAGGGACACGTGTCTTGGTCAGGGCAGCCCTGCGTGCCCTACGGTTTCCCTCCTGGCCTGTTGGAAATCTTCCAAGGGCTCTTCAAGTGCCAACGCAGCCTGCGCTGGCAGACCCTGAGCCTGGGTGGCGGTGTCCACAGCTGCACCTGCAGCTACCACTACCCTTGGGCCCGTGGCAGTCGATGGAACGGACTGCCGGGTCACACGGGCGCCAGTGCCAGATGCAGAAGCTGCATCCCCGGAACCACAGGGGTGGTGGCATGACTGCACCGACACATGGCACAACATTGTGCTCAAGTGGCGCACCCCCTGCCTCTTCCCCTCTGTGGCCGCCCTGGACACCCTGGAGTCCCCCTACTCCCTGGTCACCCCGGCCACGTCCCCGACCACGCCCGCCACGAGGAGTACGCCCAGCTGAGGCGCCCCTCACCTTTGGTGGCCTCCCAACCATGGCACAGATGTAGTAGTGCTGGCACAGATGGAGTGGTGCCAATGGGAGGTGTACACCACAATTGACCTGGGCAATTGGGGTGAAGGGGGTGGGAAGCAAGATGTTAACAGCCCCCTGCACCTGCAAGGCTGTATGTGACCCCGGTGATGTAGTGACGGGTCACGCAATGCTCAGGCACCCCAAAACTGCAGTAAAACCGTGCACGCAACCCTGCAGCCTACGTGCGTGGATTCAACCTCCCGCAGTACGCGGTGGCACCCAGTAACACGAATAACGCGTACGCGTGGACACGCAGGCTACTATGACATCGAAAATGGGTGCGATACACAGGGGCACCCGCAGTGGGAAAAAGAGCGTGTGCGACTCACCGTCTGACTAGCGCGATGCAGAAAAACACGCGTAGCCAATACCCCGCAAAAGAAGAGATACGTCCTTGATAGCTGTGAAGTTGTGATGGCGCGCGAAACAACAGAAGCAAGCAGCAACACACGTCGGTCTCCACGAAAGGCACGTACAGCGAACTGCTGGGCCCGCTCACCTTTAACCCGTGCTGAGGGAAACGCACGCGCGCGTCACGTCACTTACGCGCATGGGCCCTTTCCTCGTATTACACGCGGAC